>JAWWEO010000001.1:11214161-11272076 GCA_035582975.1 Ormyrus labotus | reverse complement strand
GGCGGCTTTACTAGACAGTATGGTAATTTTTACAAGATTATTTGTAATTTTTACTATACTTTTTCTCTCAGTGTATAATCACGGCTGAATGATTCGACCGCCACCGAAACTTATTTGCAGACCGGCGGAATTACGATCCGGTGAATCATAAAAATATATATTATCAATGCGTCATTCGCTCGCACGGGAAGTGGTCGAGGCGAAACTATCGAGTTCAAAAATTCGATAATCCCATCCAGCGCGTTTAGCCTGGCATTGTCAACTGCAAAAGATGGCACACAGCATTCGACTCGAATCCCCATTCCGCGTCCGTTCGGCCTTCTTTTCTTATTGTAATTCGATCGACCCGCTGCGAGACGGCGCACGTCCTTCGTGGATTTCGATGCGGAACGTTCGATTCTCGTTTTTCTTTTTTTTTTTTTTTTTTTTATCAACGGCTTTCTTCTCCCCGACGGGGCCGATAACGGAGAGTGGAAGCACTTGCCGGGCGACAAATCGTTTCTCACCGTCGCGATGTAGATGTACGCAGGCACGAACGAGATATGCTCCTCCTCCCCCCTCCCGCCGCCCGCCGCGTCGGCTTCACCTCCCCGCGGCGACGCGTCCGTTTCGTTTATTTTCTCCTCTCCCTCGGCGCGAGAGCTTTTTCCTTATTTCGTTGCGCAATAAAATAAGCTTTATTTACGGGATATGCACGGCGACGCCGCGTACGGATATCGTATGATTGGAGGACGTTATTTTTATTTAATCCGCCTCGAAGGAGAGAGGCCGAGGGTCGAATCGAAAAAAAGAGTTCGATCGCTCGCATTTGAAAAACTTCTTCGTAAACTTCTCGAACGTCGCGCAATTGGATCCGCGTCTTCTCTCGCGAAGGGACTGCGTTAATGAATATTCGCGACGACGCGATCAGAGTTAATTAAATATGCGAATATAATCAGCATTAAAGTTTAATAATCATTGCCGGGGAGAGAAACTTTTGAAGCCGGCGAGAAAAGTTTAAAGCGCCGCGTTCGCCTGCGCGAAATATATAACTCAGTCTTCGGGGCTTGAAGCGCTTTTAATCCTCGTAGCCCGACGGCTAAGTGAACTTTCTCTCGAGGCGCGGCCCCGGGAATTTCATTTAATAACTCGGCGAAGAACAGTGTCAACTCGATTTTTCAAACTCCGTCTCTCGGGCGACGTCGCTGCGAAGAAGACCTCCTCTGTAGAAAAAAAAAAAAAAAAAGACAGCTCGCCTCGAAACCGCGGAAAGAATACCACAAACGGCGCCGAAACAAACGATCTCTCCCGCTAATTTTCCGCTCGACGTCGAAAGCCACGTATCCGCGCGCAAAAGCGTCGCGCGACGATCGAAAATAGCGAGGTGGCGCGCATTATTTACCCAGCTCTCGGTATCAAACGCGTATCAAAGACAGCTCTCTCGTGCACACTCGTGGCGACGCGTCCTCAACCCTCCTCCGAATCGATTGGAAGGGGAAGCTTGGGTTATTTTCATTTTATATATCGCGCCGCTGCTGGCGTCTCCACTTTGCCGTAATCAGCGAGAGAGAGAGAGAGAGAGAGAGAGAGAGAGAGAGAGAGAGAGAGAGAGAGAGAGAGAGAGAGAGAGAGTGTGTCCGTCCTCGCGTTTGCCAGCGATTCGCACACCGACGTATAGAAAATGAACGCCTTGACACTCGCCGATGCTTGCAAGAGAGAGAGAGGGAGAGAGAGATCTTTTTTTCGGAGGCTCGGCTTACGACGTCGGGTTAAAAATAAGCCATTTTGCGCGAGGGTAGCTTCCGCTCGTTGGCTGCCAATGCAGGCTGTTGCTGCTCCGCGCGGCTGCAGCAGTTGCGTGAACGGGCTCGATGACGCGCGGTATTTTTGGAATTAGTTTTGCGCTTTGGCAGGTGCATCATACACTCGGAGGCGACGCGGCGACGGCGGCGGCGGCCCTGAACGATTTTGCAGAGGAGAGCTTTTTAATAAAATTTTATCCAATTTTTTATCTCGAGAGATGGGTCTCGTCGAGAGAGCTTGATAGAGTTTATAAAAAAAAAAAAAGATGACAGTTTATTCGATAAAAATATATATCGCTGTTCAAATAGCGCCGGTAAAGGCGTTTGTGTTTAAGTTTATAAGCATCGGAGACGGAGGAAAGATAAACAAACACATGAGCGATAAATTTTCGATTTTACTAAACTTGATCTTGACGTTTGCCAATTTTAGGGAGTTGCCAGTTTATATTATTAAAAGGACAGCTCCGCGGACGAAAATAGCAGCCGAACGCGATCGAAATATCCTCTTTTGATGGGTCTCCTAAACAATATTCAAACGGCTCGTTTAGAATCGAAGAAATACAATGAGCGCGCGCGAATTTCAGCGAGGAGAAAGACTCAATTTCGAGATGCAGGAGTCGTAAAATTATTTACGACGCATTGAAAAGCGCACGGCGAAAGTAGGGCTGCGCGCACCGAAAATAACGCCAATAATTTTCTCCCTCCATTCGCGCGGCGAAGAAGAGGGCGACGGAAAGTTTACGAGAGATCGGCCACGTGGCGCGTCGGGGAAAGGAAAAAAAAAATATAAATTTATCTCGATCCTCGAATCCTAGACGATAAAAATACCGCGGCGAGAAGCCTGTACTCGATTATCGACAGCTGTTCGCGAGATTCGCGAAGAAGCGGGAGTACGAAAGCGGGCCGCATCGAAAATGTGGCGAATAATTTTCTTTCTTCCACCGTGGAGTATTATCACAGTGCACACGAGGATTCTATTTTTGATTTTCGTGCCGCGATTCGCGGCTTTCTTGTCTCTCGCGAGCAGAACGAACAAGTTTTGCTCTCCGCCGCTCCGTTTGAAACGGATTAACTCTTTTTACGGACGATAACGTAAACCCCCGCTAATTGCGAGAGAGGGTTTTATTTCCTGTGAATGACCGCGAGCAGATATAACTTTTAATTATTTCGCTTCTCCCCGGACGGGCTTCTGTAAAGCGGCGCTGCGACGCTGCCGGGACAAAAGGATCCTTTTCCAGATGGGATGTTTCTCCTTTTTCTGGAAAACGACACCGTTTTTCTGAGTAATTGAGCATGGCTGGATTCGAATGTCCGTTGGCGCGGCACTTACGGGGAAAGAGGGCGTTTCGTTCGGACGGGGAGAATTTCGAGAGTCTCATTTTTATCATCTTTTTGTATTACACCGCGATTTATCGACGAATGGAGTAACAGTTAAATAAGTTTGTAAACGATACGCGAACGTTTACGTAATAAGCTTGTTGTTTTGCAAATGTACGCCTTTTGTTTGCCGCCTGACAAGTTACAAGCGAATTCAAAGTATACATTGTTTTATTGTTCCGCTGGTCAGTAGAAATACACTCGGATACAGTCGGACAATGGACTGCGCGTTACTACTGAGCTGTCAGTAGAAACGTACCAGGATATGGTCAGACAAATAGCAGTTCGTATTTTATCTCGAGCCACATACGATATTTAGCACCGTTACTTCCCTTTAAAAGGCACAACGAGAAGATTTATTTCACGACGAAAACGATAACTGGAGTTACGAGAAACTGCGAATTAACGTGCAAATTAAATCGAAGCCTACGTAACGCAAGGATTCCGAGGGAGAGGAATAAAGCGAGCCAAAAACCACCGTTCGAAGCCCAACATCTGGATTCAATAGGCATCCCGTTCCCGCTTGTCGTTCATCGAGACCGTCTCCGAGGCCGTCGGGCCGCCAATCTCGCCGTCGACGGGCAAACGTTTCGCCGGGCTGCGAAAACACAAGCGAAATTCGCGTTATCTCGTGTCGCGCTCGGCGCGCTGGGAGCGATAAAGGCGAAACGAGAAGGAGCGATCAAAGAAGACAGATAGGCCACGGGGATCGGGGAGAGATAAAGACCCCCCGAGCGAGAAAGAAAACTTTTTCGACGCGGTAATAAATTCCCCTTCACCCCCCCCCCTTCTTTTTTTTTATCGCACGACGATAAAGGAACGGCTCCGAGGAGATTATTCCGACTCGAAATTTTTGACGGAGGCCCCCGACGATTTCGGGGGCGGGGGGGGAGCACGCATTGCGCAACGGGATATTCGCGCGATAAGCGGCTACCTGTTACTTTCGGCGATATAAACTCTCGCGTCTTAATTAAACGGACGCGAGAGAGGTAAACGGAGCACAGCGCACAGTTTTGCCCCCCCGCCCCCGCGCGGCGGAAAATGAACGCGGCCGAGAGGGAGGGGGGCAGCTTGTGTTCTCGCGACAGGAAATTCGATTGCCCCCCGCTTTCATTAATACCAATTCCGCGCGCACTACTCGCGTATTATATATCTCTCGGAAGGAATCGCGAATTGGGGGCTCGCACGGCATGTACACACTTAACCAAATAGAAGCAGAAGCGACGCGCGTTATATATATACATATACGCTTTTCCTCTGTTTGCAATCAATATTGGTTTATCGTTCGGATATGATAAGGGTGCGTGATTGTAGTCGGATGTATATAAGCGTCGCGCGCGTCAACTTTAATTCGCCGTCGGCCGCGATTCGATTCCTTCTGGTGTGTGTTTGGCCTGTCGCGCAGGCTGGTTTATTAATGGGAGAGCCCGAGATTGCGGTAATGGCTTAATTTACTAGATTACAGGAGGGGCGGTGGTATCTCCCGAGTATCGCGTCAGCCGCAGCCGCCGGATTATCATAAAGTATCAATTCGTACGTAATTGGGGGCTGTTCTTGGCGAGCCGACAATGAATCGAAATTGGGTCAGCCGCTGTCGCTTTTCGGGGGCTTAAAGTGCGTCTCTTAATTAGAATGCTTCCGCGAGCTAACTTTGTTATCAAGTTTCGCTAATTTTCTGAACCTATCCTCTCCGGTTCTCTTCGCTCTTTGATTTTACACCGAGTTTTAAGGAGCTTCCTTCGTTGGGTATTCGAAAGTGGCCCTTTGCGCAGGACCCCAAAGGCGCAACAACGAGCTCGAAACACTTTTTAACCCCGTTTCTAAACTAAACAAGTTTCACCCGAACGTTCGCTGCATCCGCCGAACAAACAACGACAAATACCCCTCCCGGGCGCGATTAAATATTGTCGCAACGAATCGCCAGCTGTCCGCGTACCTCCCGCCATTGGCTTCGTTACGGAAAGTAAGCTCGAAAAATATTTATAAACCCGTCCGCGGCAAAGCTGTCCGAGCGAATTTAACGAGCGATTTCACTTCTGGCCGAAGCTCGACGCAACATTGTATCGGCTTCCCCGAGCGGCTGCCAATTAGAAAATCCTTCTTGAAAATTCCACCGTGCACAGAGCCCGTATTTTTTCCCCGCTCGGGTTGTCCGGCGGGACGACCAGCGGCGTATCAATGGCAGAAATTGCGACCCGAGGACGATAACGAAAGCGAGGCGGAGAGAGCGATCGAAAGGGATAGATAGCCAGATATGAGATAAAGCCCGGAGGGTGGAAGGAAAAAAAAAGAGAACGATCGTCATGGCAACGATTTTTTCATCCCGCCTTCCGTGTATTGCGAACGGAGAGCGTCGATGTGCGGCGGTTCGGTGCATTAAAGTGGACGCATTTTATAATTAACCCACGTAGAAAGCTTTTCTCATTCTCCTCGAAATGCGACCTGTAGCGCGGTGAGTAGGGTATCAAGCGGTAAGCTCGATGATTATTATTAGGAGCTTATTTTTAGGACTTTGCGATATTTTATCCTGTCGCCTTTTAATTATCCCGCTTTAGAAGGAATTGATCGACCAAAATTGTAGATTAAAGAGCTCGAGAGCTAGACCACTTCGAAACAGTCGTAGAGCGCATATTTTCTATCCGCGCCTCAATCGAGATCCTCGAAAAAAAAAAAAAAAAATAATACTAATAATAAATAAAACTACTCTCCACTCGATCAGAAACCTCGGAGCGGTTTGTCGATCCCGGTGGGAGGAACTCGACCGAAAATAACCTCGTCCTTTGAGCGAGAGAGAGAGACAACGCCGGACAAAGTCGTCCTGAAATCTCGGTCAGCAGACCGCGAGCAAAGACAAATCCCTTCAAAATTCCTGCCCGCTATATATATATATATATATATATATATATGTAGCTGGACCACGCAAAGGGGAGAAATTTCAACAGGCCTGGGAGAGCATACAAGCCGAGCACACAAACACGCACACCGAGGGGGGAGAGAGAAACCGCTCGTACGAGGCTCCGACAAGAGGGCAGAGATTTTGCGGGGATAATTTTCGTGAAACGTGTAATATTTTTGTAACGCGGATCCGACACCCGCCGGGGAAAATTCAAGCTCCCGCCTGCATATTTTATGGAAATGCAGAGATTGCTAGAGTGCGAGTGTGTGTGTGTGTGTGTGTGCTGACTTTTGAGGGACGGTTTCGGGAATTAAAAACTCCTGCTTTTGATTTTCAATTTTTTTTTCTTATTTTGGCGAAAAATGAGAAGTTCCGTATTACGCTTTCACTTACTGTATTAAGTTTTTTTTAAAAATTTAGATTACCGCCGCTGGGCAGAGTGATAAAAAGTACGTGTTTATTGTGTTAACACGAATAAAAACATCATCGGCATTCTTCGCGTAATCAGAATTTTTGCTTGCGCATAAAGAACAATTAGTTTCTGAAATTCTTTCAATTAACAAAGGTATAACAAAAGCATACTGTACGTAGACCAGTACAATGGAAGTTAAATTAAAATTAAAACTTTTCCCAGATTTAAAGATGATTTGCTGCGCGTCGCGCGCTATTTAATAAAGAAAATAGTTTAATCCCCCCCACAAAGTCTCGTCACCAAAATTGAACAGCGAACTTTCTCATATATTAATCAACCCGTGAATAATGATCATCGGCCACTTTGCAATCTACAAAGCCAGCACCCGTACCCCAGCAGCTTTAATCTCCACGTTTCCATGTAGTCGCAAGAACAATATTTGCCTTTATCATCCCTCATCGCCCCCTGCATGCGACCACCTCGTCGGTCTACTGGCCCTTCCGCCTCCTCTCCCCGAACCCCGGGAGCCTGCCCCCTAATCTCTCTCTCGAAAAAAGCCCCGAAATTCTGGAGGAGCTCCGGCAGCAGCATCCCCGCGGCGGGGGCGTCCGCGGGGCGGGGGGAGGCGGGCGGTTCGGCGAAACGCAAGCGCAGTGGTCGTTTCGGGGGCGGCTGTTCCCGAGCGCCACCCCCCTCGCTCGATAAAAGCAGTCCCGAAGGAGAGCCTCGGCGAGAGGGAGCGAGAGAGAGAGAGAGAGAGGAACGTACCTGGGAGAGGGAGGGCTGGAGGCGCAGGAGCCGCGCGTGAAAGGAGCTCGGCGTGTCGATCGTGTGCTGGCGGGCGAGCGCCGGGTGCGGGGGCGTCACCGAGCTCTGCCGGAACCACGGCAGCGAGATCTTCCTCTTGGCCTTCTGGGCGATCGAGGCCGGCTTACCGGCCGGCGACGTCATCCTGGCTGCTGCTGGCTGCTGCTGCTGCTGCTGATATCGGCTATATCCTCCTCGTTTCAGAGGCTCATCGTCCCGAGCGCCGAGATTCCACTTGTCCGTTCGCTTGTTTTGCTACGCTGGTTCGAAAGTACTGCCCGAGTCCGAGAGGTTTCATGGTCGGCCGGATCGATTTATTTTTGGCGAGCGCCCGAGCCGGCAAGTGCCAAGAGCTCCTAGCACTTCCATTGAGCAGAGCCGCTCTTTCTCTCTCTGTCTCTCTCTCTCTCTCTCTTTTACTCTCCTTCTGTCTCTAAGCCCGATGACGTAAGTCGCTCTCCTCTCTCTGAAGATACTTAAGCTCTGACCTTTGGAGAACTCCTCGATTGTTTTGGCTCGATGCTAAGATAGCGGGCTTATCTATAAATTCGCTCTTACACATCGAAGGACTGGAACTCTTAATTTACGGCTACTTATTGCGATATATCAATGCACACTGAGGAGTATATATATATGCGTGTGTGTACTGCTGGGTACTTTCGCAGACGTCCAAAACCGTGCCTCCTCCACTTGCTGGACAGAGCAGCTTAGCGCGCCGCGGACGGAACTCGAGTGTTATTCGGGGCTCTCTCCCGTTGGTGTCGACGCTCCCTCTCTCTCTCTCTCTCTCTCTCCCTGGTGATGCGTTCGCCAGGAGGGCCAAAAAAAAAAACAACAAAACGGCGCGCAGCGCACACCGCGCGAAGGGCAGCGGACGAGGAGCACACACGCGCGGAGCGCGCGCGCGCGCGGGGCCGCCGCGCGTCAGCGCGAAAAAGTGCGTTGTGAAGCGCGAGCGTGAGAGAGAGAGAGAGTGTGTGTGCGCGCGAGAGAGAGAAGGGGGGAGAGAAGAGAGAAAAGAGAGCAGAGAGTCCGGCCGCGAGACCCGTGCGAGAGCCGCGTCCGTACTGTCGGCGAGCCGTCGACGACGACGACGACGACGACGCGCGCGCGGGTTTAGCCTGAAGCCCCCCTCCACCGGCGGCGCCATCATCGCCAGGTCCCTCCTCCTCCTCCTCCTCCTCCTCCTCCTCCTCCTCCTCCTCCTCCACCCGCTGATCTATGCGGAAAACGCATGCTCGAGAAATTAAGGGAGGGAAACGCGGGGCCAGCCCTTTCCCCGCTGGCCTTTCTCTTCCCTTATGCGCGCGTATTAGGAATGCTCGCTAATCCCGTCCCTTTGTCCCCCGCGTGCTTTCAGCCCCCCCGACAATGACGGGATATTTAGGAGGAGCACGTGTACGCAGCGCGCGCGCTTAGGACCCTGCTCCGCGGCCTCGTTCGATTATGGTTATGCGCGAGCTTCCAAATGTCATTTTGCCGCGGCTCGGCTGCACCGCTGTCGCCGTAGCTGACGGACCTGCGGTTGCGAATTTTGAACGCCCTCGCCTAGGTGTTTATTAGCGGGAAATTATTAGATCACGTGGTTAAGCCGATTTCCGGGTGCTAAAAAAAAAGGGACTGATTGGATTCGAGTAGCTTGGAGCGAAAAGCTCGCAAGGATTTGTTGAAATTGTTGAAATACTGCCATTGTACGTATTCTTCGGTAGAGATTTTATTAAATATATTGTCAAGCCGGAAACTGGCCAATTTATATTTTTTAATCCTTCATAAAAAGACGCCGATACTCCATTTCCGATATCACCCGGGATTGTTTCTAAACGACAAACGAGAACCGCGTGGGAAACTCCCCGCCGCTGCAATCCAGCTTCGTCCAGCCTGAGAGCGGGCTCGCGAGCGCCAATCTCTCCGCAGTAGGATTTAATTGGCATTTTCAGTATAATGATTTATCCGTGCGTGCCCCGGACGGCGGCGAGCGTATTTGCGAGCTCAAGTGTGTATATCCCCGGCCGATTGCGTGCACGCGACTAAACGGTAGCCGAGCCCGGAGGCCTAGATAATTTACGATAACCTACAGTGCGCTTCGACGCGCTTTTGATATACTTTTGAATGAGCGCCGGCTTCGATTTGTTTTTATAACGGGCGATCGCAGTGCCGCCGTCGGCAGTGTGCGGTTTCGTTGAAAGGAGGAAAGTCGGAAGTGTACACGAGCTGCTGAATATTTCACGAGCCTCGGAATACGCGTGCAAAACTGGCTTTTGTCGCGTTAACGTACTCCCGCTACGAGGAACCATCCATCTTTCTGCACACATTCCACGCTATCCGAAAAATTAAACTATGACATCTCGAAGAAGAATATCTGAAAAAAAAATTAACGTTCTCTTCGGGGGCAATGCTTTATAATATAATATAATATAATATATAATATATATATAATATAATATAATATAATGCCAGGCTCTTCCGAACGACGGTACATATCTCGGCGTGGCATCCGTCATGTATGGGTTGATGGTTCAGCGGACTCGCGCGTTCGCTCGATCAGGCAGGGCTCGCGCGTGCGCGAGCACCTGCTCCTGCCTCTCCTCCCCCTCTGACGCAAAAGAGAGCGGCAGCGGTCGTCGAATTCCAGGGGTGGGTGGGTTGGGATTGATTGAGCCGGCCAGGTGGACGGCCTGGGAGAATGCGAGGCGCCATCGCTCCCCCCTCCTCCTCTCGAGCGGAGGGGGATTAATCCCGGCCTCTGGTATTCAGAATTAAGGAATTCTCGCACGCCTATTGTCTATCCCTCCCTTCGCCCCTCGGCTCTCTCTCTCTCTCTCTCTCTTCCGAGGGGCTTTTATTTTGTTTTATCGATTTCAGAAGAATGGACCATTCTCTCTGTGTAAGCTCTTTACTTATTGGTGAGAGTGTAATTTGAGAAGCGAAGGTGAAGAGTCTGCTTCTGTTTCTTTTTCTTATTTACGGAGAGATCGATGCTATTTGCATTTCAAAACAAGAGTTTATGATTAAATTTGTAATTGCTGTTTAAATTGTTTTATTTCTGCTTTCTCATGCAGAGTAAAAAGTTGAAAGGGTTTCTGAAAATCGATAGCGCTTTATTAAGTTGCTTTGAATGAATATTTTCATTCACGGGAACATTATTCAGCCGTGAAAAGGTATGCTTAAGGAGGATCTTGAACGAAATATAGACTATATTTGCTAATTTTATATTTCAACTATTTCAGATTTAATAATCTGATTGGTAATATATTTTAAAAAGGTGTTCCCTACGAACCGAATAAAAATTTAAAAGCTGTAAATATCATTCAAAAAATGCAGATGTAGTTCATAAAAAAAATAATTATTTAAAACCTGGGAATGTTTTTTGTTTTTCATTCAATTTTAGTTTGGAAGGTTTAATTTTCTTCCTTATTCAATTTCAGGGGGAGTTACCAATGCAAAAACTAGGGTATTTTCAAAATCGGTGAAGTTATATTCACTTGTTTATACATTTATCGTTGAATTAAAACATTCCCATGTTTTAAACAATTATTTTTTAATGAACTGTATCTGCATTTGTTGAATGATATTTACAGCTTTTAAATTTTTATTCGGTTTGTAGGGAACACCTCTTTAACATATATTACCAGTCAGATTATTAAACCTTCAATACTTGAAATGTAAAATTAGCAAATATAGTCTATATTTCGTTCAAGATCCTCCTTAAACCTTTAATCTGATTTAATGCATTTGCATCCACAAGATAATTGAATTACTATGTACCATATTCAATTTTAAAATAAATTACATTTATAGTATAATGACATCAGTATAATACTTAAGTAATAAAAAAATTTATTAGTACCATCATTTTTGGGGGGTAAATAAAACGGTCTGCATCCTATGCAAGATATAGATCTTATTATAAGAATATTTTCTTTAAAGAACACTTACCTTGTCCGAATCCGTGGTGTTGGTGGATCCGAAGGAGGCAAGAGAATTTCTATCCAAATTCTCGACGCTATCGTCTAGGGAGGCGCACTCCTCGAGATCTCTACTCGATCTCTGGCTCGAGCTCTTCTTCGCCGGGCTCTTGGGCATGCTCAAACTGAAGTACGTCTCCTGGATGACCTCTCGCAACCGCTTAACCCAGAGCTGCTTCGACTCCAGGGAGTTGGCACGCAACACTACGCGCGTGTCGCTCGTCGGCGCTCGACCGGTCCACACCGCAAATTTGCACTCATCGCCCTCAATGTGCTCCGTCACACCGAGCTCCGAAGTCATCAGCCGGCTCTTGTAGAGATACTTCACCTGCAACGAAGCAGAATTTCGAATTGAGGCTATGCGAGTGCTTAAAACTTATAATTAGCTTAGAATGTACAAAAGAAAGTAGGTTTTTTAGTATTTTAAGGTAGAATGTTCGAAGAAAATCTTTATAAACATAAGATTTGACCTGCATTAATAAAAAAATGTTCTATAAAAAATTATTATGAAATTAAAATTAATTTACCTTGCCGGCAGAATCTTTAACTTCCTTGCTGAAGAGTAAGTACAATTCGAAAAGGAAAATGTGTCTCTCTCTACCTTTCCTGATTAACTGTTTAGGATCCCAGACAGTAAAAGGGTCCTGTAAAACTACGTCGCCGAGTGTATCTATCCTGACATCGCAGCCTTCTAGAAGACTCAAGTGTAAGGCATCGTTTGCTTTTTTAGGCACATTCAGCATCACTTCAAGACCATCTTTGATTTCACCTTGACCTTCCTGGCAGCAAGCCTGAACAAATATTTTCTTTTATAATAAATTTCAACCAGAAACTTAGGTATAAGTTTATTGTCATTTAGACAATTCATTGAAAAAGAATGGAAGGAAATGTTAACACAAAATTATATTGTTTTGTTGTCTAAAATACATTCTTAAATGAAGTATTGAATTTTTACAAATTTGTTTAAGCCTTTCCGTACTAAAAATTTGATTTCGGTTTATTACTATCTATAATGGATGTGTTCCAAGTGTTTTAATCAACAGATTTATATACATTTGGCAGTGTTATGAAAATAACACGGACAAAATAACTGGTCATGTTATATAAAATATTTATAATTATTCATTTATAAATTATTAAAATTTACATGTAAATTGTAAACTTAAAAAATAATTTATTTTTCTATAATGAAAATCACGCAACGAGTGAGCAACAAATTTAAATTGTTAAAAAGTTTTTTAGAGGAACACGTTTACTGGTTTTAGGCTACTGGTTTTGGCTACTGGTTTTGGCTGTATTTGGCTTGTATCAAATACTTAGAAGTAGAAATTATACCTGAAGGTCTTTAAGTAGAAGCTGATATTTTGTGATTCTCTGCACAGGTTTGATTAAGTAAGCAGCAATAGGATGTTCCACCCTATGTTTCCTTTGTAAATCTTCGAACCAAGTACCACCGTGTGTAACCAATAATTGATTACTCTCTGGCTTATTTTTGCAGTAAGTTACATACATATCGAATTTGGCAGCCTAAATTATAAGTAGAACATTTTTTATTAAAATACAATGTGTCAGATTTGAAAGCAATATAACATTTATACAATGTTTAGTTTTTATCAATTTTATTAAGATATATTTGATATATTTACCCAAGTAACGAAACAATGTCCAACATCTTCTGGCATTGTCTCATATTTTTCTAATTCACGGAGAAAAATATCGCAGTGAAACCGATGAATTTCTTCCATATTGCTAAAGATTATTGATTCACGTCCTTGAAGACCCTGAGGTACGTTACCCTTATTGTTTCTTGTCTCTTCTAGAAAACATCTAATGCACGTTTCTAAATCCTTAACATAAGTTCTTTCGGTTTGCAAAAGCTCAGCCATAATAAATCTGTAAAAATATCATTTATAATTTTATTATCACAATTTATAATTTTTCACAAAATTGAGAAATTATTTTAAAAAAGTAACTTACTCTTTTCGCCTAGCAGATCTACGTTTTTCTTCGTTTAACTCCTTTAAATCTTTTCCCTTAATTTTATCTTCTAACAAGGGATCCGAATTTCTGTCTACTATAGTTATTTCTTTAGGACCTTCGTCTGACTGTATTTCTAGGTCATCCTCTATTGCCGTCTTGTAGCAATCCAATCGCATGCTGAAATCTTTGTATCTTTGATCCACTTCGGCAACCGATTGCTTGATTGCAGGAACATGAGCGTGGCCTTTCTCAACAAGATTGTCGGCTAGCTGAATTAGAAGCTTTACCCTTTCACGAATTTCCTGTAAAAGAAAATGGTATCATTAATTATTTAAATTATTATTTTAAACTTGTAATTTTAAAAATGTTTAAAAAATAAAATTAATATTTTACTTTATACATTTGTTTCATAAAAAGTGAGTAAATACTCATTTTAAAAAATTATTGTTTAAAAAAAGTAATGGAAAAATAGCAGAAAACGTCAAAAAATCATTAATTTTGAAATAAAATACAGCTATAGTTTATTATCATATTTTACTGAATAAGGGTGTAGTTTCTACTAAAACTCAATCTATGTTTAACGATTTGGCAAGGTTTTAGCTGCAACGAAAGTTCGTGCCAGCTTACGAATGCGCAATACGCAAATAAAATAGTAAAACTTCTATTCTCTGCTTTATATTTTGCAAGTATTATAAATTAAGGGATGTAATAATGTATTTCTGTTCTATTCAATTTCGAAGGGGATTTGTATAAATTAAATATTTCGTACTAATAATTTTAAACAAAAATCGACTAATAATAGTTTAGCGATTAAATTTTAATTTGTATTAAGCTAATCAATGATATCTTTAACAATAAACTTATTTAATTAATTTTGGGTGAATGTACAGTATGTACATTGTATGTAAACGAATATACATATTTACATTCTGTTTGAGTTAATGCAAATAACAATAATAAAAAAAATTATAATAAAATCACCTTAACCGATCCCTTGAACTCGTTGTGTTCGTGAAGTAGTTGTTCGTTCTCTGCGCGATTTCTGCCTGCACTGGCATGTGTCGCAAGGTATAACTCGCCAGTTTCGGTGATCCACTCGAGAACTTGCATGGCATTGCGTTCGAAAAGAACATATTGGTGGCATTGGTCTAGGCGCTTTTTACGCTGCGTCCAGTACTCGAGGACCTTATTTTCCTTATTGAGAAGTTCCTCCAAAATGCCTGCGAGATTTTTTTTTAAGTTAAAAAATTTTCTAGCTTTTCGAATAGATTTCACAAAAAACAAATTAAATCAAATAATTTTAAGCAAGAAGATTTGTTTGTTTCTGTTAATCGTTTAAATTTAAATATTTAATAGTCTTTGCACTTTCATAAATTAGAAGTAAATTTTTGATAGTTACTATATACCAAAAGCTTTATTTTTCTTTTGTTTTTAATTTAAACACTTAATTTAAATTTAATGTAAATTTTATAGTTGTACTAACATTTCACTTTGTTCTCTGAAGTCAGGCCGGTGGTTTGATAACTATAGAATTGTAGACTTCGATTGGTATACTTGAGGAATGTCTCGGCTGTTCGCCTAACGAGGGTGCACGCCTTTAGGAACGCCTCCTTCTGCTCTTGGTGCTTACTCACGAGAGTTGGAACTTGGCTCGCCTTTTCTCCTCCCATGCACCAATCTTCATCGCGCTTGTATTCGCGTTCAAGACTATCGAGTACCGAACGTACCTGTAAAATTAATTAACATTCTTAGTAAAGTATTTTAATGATACAAGTTACAATTTGAATTACATTTTTATAATTTACAATGCAAAATAATAAATTGTGCTTTTCAAAGAATGTAAACATCGAAATTAATTTTTTGATTAATTATATTTTTCTGATTTACTTCCGACTTCTTATTTTTGTTTGAAAGTTATTTATACAACAAATATAAATAATTTTAAATACATATTAGTTAAAAAGATAATGCAAATATTGCAAAAATATATATCCACGCTGTGTCTAAGGGTACATCTTTCCTCTGTGAGAAACCCTTCGCAACTGAGGAAAGTAACAAGAAAGCATCCCCTTACCTGTTCTGCTGTCTTGTAGAAGTTTATACTAGCGGTAACAAGCTTGTGTCGCTCTTCTGCGCACGTCACCAGCTGCTGCCACCTCTTCGTCACATCTTCAGCGACATCGCGTATACTCTTCGGGTCGTAATGATTGGCGCTTACTAAGGCATCCGCCCTGTGTTTAACCTGAAAAGCCAAGTTTATTAAACCCTAAAATATATTGTTTTGAATAAAATTCTTCTAAGTGCTAAAAAATAATGTATTCAAAAATTTGTAACAAACGTATTGATCAAATTAATTAATACACACGACTATACAGATATTTTGCAAAGTAGTTTTTGTTACTTTTATTTTAACTAATTTTTAATTAAAATTTTTTTTAATTAAAAAAAAACATAAACAAAAGTGTTTAAAAGTTTTTGATTAAACATCTTTTATGTCTGACTAAAAGGTAAGTCTCAATAATACTAAATTTTCTTTCTATGCTACTACATTGGTTGCACGTCTTATACAACCGAACAAGAGTTCTCAATTTGAATTCATAGAACTAAATTGCACTTCATATATCCCCGGTAATATAGTTATCAGCCCTAGACAAGCTGTACCGATACAGAATAAATTCAATTGCTGCGACGAACCTGCACTGCCGATGTGTGAGTCTTTTCGATAGCAACTTGGAACTGTTCATGCTCATGCCTCAATTGCTCGGCGTCTTGAAGATTTTCAGGTATTCGTAGAGAAGCTAAAAGCATTGCCTCGCCATTCCTAATCCAATTGGCAACATGTGTAGCGTCTGTCTGCAGCTGTACCAGCTGAGCCGTTTGCTCGAGCCTTACACGTCTCATCTCCGCAAGATCTTCAGCATCCATCTCACGCTCATTTAAAAATTCTAAAAGTACTTGCACGCGATTAGCTGCTGTGTGTTGTCCGTCAGCCATTATGCATACCCCCGCTTGGTCGAGAACCTGTGTTTAGAAACGGAAATTCCTTTTTAGCGCGTGAAAGCGAATAGGGTTTTATTAAATTAAAATTTCAGTATGTTTTTACACCAAATGGAAAGAACCATTTTTTTGTTCCAAACAAATTTGATACTGAGATGCAACTATTTTATATATTTTGAATTTTTTTTTAATTCATTAGCGGGAAAGTTACACTTATATTTTAACAAAACAGATCATTTAAAATAAATTTACACTTACATTACGAAAAATAATTTTTCTTGTTTAAATGCAAAATATACTACTCAATACTTAACGATTTTGTCATATGTAAATAATAGATGAAAAAAACTATATAAAATTATAGAAAAAAATACTAAATACATTAAAAGCAATACTTAAAACATTACTTTTACAATTAATATTGTTTTTTTTTTTTTTTTTTTTTTGTAAAATACACTAAAATATGAATTGTAACAAACCTGGGCAAGCTCTTGGCCTTGCTGAAGTACTTGGAATGCCGTATTTTGCATATGGACAACGCCATCATTGTGAGCACGTAATAACTGTTCAGGTGAACCTTCACGGGGTGGATTTTGAAGTTCCTGAGCCCACATTTCTAATTGACCACTGGCTTCTAGGGCGTCTCGCTCGAATACCCTTAATCGCAAGCAGAGCTCCAGGCGAAGTTTACGTGTCGCCCACAGCTCTTCCAACTCTTGACGTAAGCCGGCCAATCTGTCCAACGCTGCTTCTACTGCCGCGATCTACGATTAAAGACTTTGAGTTAAATGGCATTGACAAATTTGAGGTAAAATGTCAATACCGAACAAACCGTTCAAGAAAATAATTTCAGTAGAAAATGTCTATTTTTGGAGTAAAATTAGATTTGAATCTATTTATAATGTCAACAAATTAAGTTATTTTAAGTTTAAAGTACTTTATTTTATTTTAAAATTAAAATCGTGTTTACAAAATTCACTGTAAGTTTGAAAATTTAAAACACATTTAAAACTAGAGCCAAGAACTTTAAAGAAAAGAAAAACTAGAGAAAAACGATGTTTCGACTTCATCCAAAAAAAGAAAAAGAAAAGTTTAGCTTTGCATATACGTACGGATCCGGTGGTATCTGGCATTTCCGTTGAATCTCGTAGCTCCTGCAGCAGCGTTTCGCCTTGGGCTATAGTTGAAGCGCACGCCTCTAAGCAGGAAGTTCTATGTTGGGCACACTGCTCGAGGAGTCTTTCGGCTGTCTCTAGACTCTCCGCGATTTCGTCCTGCTGCAACTCTTGACGCAACTCGTCGACCCATCCTGACAGCTATCATATGAGGCAAAGCGAAAATGCGTTTTTTTGTCAGATGCATGAAACTATGAATGTTACAGATGGGAGGGCTATGAAAGAAGGCTTCTTTCCCCTCTACAAGTTTTGGACGGTCGAACGAAGATGCAAGTTTTAGAGTGAAAACTTTTTCTGTTTGTTCGCCAAGTATTGATCGATATGAACACAAAGTTTGAAAGAACACTGCACGTATGATATATGTGAGTTGCTGAATTTAAATGATGCATGAAAAATGTGAAATGTAACGAGTGTATCAAAGCATAAATTTATGTTAAACATTTGAAATTTAATTATTAAGCTAAAGGATAATAATAAGCATGTGAATTAAAATTGTTAAATCAATTTTTCTTGTTCACTGTAAACTGCAATAATCAAAGTGTATTAGAAAATGAAATAATATACTTAAATTTTCATTAAAAAATGTTTATACAAAGTATATTGAATAGTAACAAGTGTGTTTTCAAAAATAACATAAAATATTTTGTTTAACTTAAAATAGTGTTTAAAAATGCGTAAAAAAAATTTTTTTTGTATAAAATAAAAAATCTAAAAATACAAAAAGTAATACTGCTTGACTAGAAACTTGAGACTTCGCATTGAGTCTGAAATTTCCTTTATCGAAAAAACGAAAAATATTTTCTACTCTACAATAAAACCTCGCAAGATTTTGAATCTAGATCGTTTCTGATCGTCCGTCGAGCATGCAGTACCTCTTTCTCGTGCGTGTAAAAGACTACGGCGAGGTCGAGCCTACGTCGGCGCTGCTCCACCCGCGCAGCGAAGCTACTGACGTGGGCCTCGAGCTCATGGGCGACCGCGTAAATCTCGTCCGGGGCGCACTCGCCCGTGTGGGCGAGCTCGTCGGCCGCAGTCAGCAGCTTCGAGGCGTTCGTGTAGGTGTTCTGCGCGACGTTCTCGAAGTGCTCATGACTTTTTTGATACACGCGCGCCTTCTGCAAATTGCGGCCCACGCCCGTGTTCTTGCGGATGAAAACCTCGCCGTGGTTCGTCAACCAGTCCAGCACCTGCTTCACGTCCTCTTGAAATAGTCTGAAAAATATAGGGGTAATGTTACTTTGCAATTCCTTCAATAAAAATTTATTTTGAAGTATTCTCTTATATGAATAAGGGCATCGTAAGAAGGCTCCAAGTATTGGAAAAATGTAAGAAATTTTATACGACTTTGTAAGAAATCTTTATCTCTACAATATTACTATGCAAGCTATGGATCTCGAAAAATAGTATGTCGTTGAATATGAAAAGGTGACCTATAATGCAAATTCAGCAGATTTCTAAAATTTATAAAAGTGCGAGTCGAGAAAGGATAAAACTAGTGTGAAATAGTGCATTTTTAAAGGAAACTAAATAAAATAAATAAAACACCCTTCTAATATTTGAATAATTTAAAAATTCATATATTTTCTATGTTATTCAAAGAACTTCATGAATATTAAAAAAAAGAAATATAAAAAAGCGCAAAAAAGCCGATGTAAAAGCTTTCGTCGAATCTTTATAAACTTTAATATACGCTCGCTTCGAAAGAATTTGCTTTAAATAAATGCTCGGTATAAAGGCTTTTTTGATTTCAAGTATTAACTTTAATAAAAAATACTTGTATTAAAAGTTTATACAACTACGAATCGTAGCATAAAAGAGGGTATGCTCCCTTTGAATTACGAATGAATACAGAAAATTAAATTTAATCACAGCCATCGGTCTGCATCAAAAACCTTTATCGCAGTTCTTGCACTAAGCATTTACTGTACTATTAAACATAAAAAAACTAGATTTTAAATTACATCGTACTCCAGATTCTCAATAATACACACGCAATAAGGACGCGATAAACGCGAGCCGAATTGATTCATAAAAGTCAATGATGTGCAGGCATTTAAATCAGAATGCTCGGTACGCCGGACGGGCGAACAAGTTCGCGGCAGGGAATGCCTTACCTCAGTGCCAACCTCTGATGTAGCTTGATCTTCCTGGCGTGCCAGCGGGCCTCGAGCGCCCGGTGATGCCCCAGTATCTGGTGTATGACCGCCAGTACGTGGGAGGCGCCTTCGCTGTAGTCCGCTGCCGGGTTGCCACTCATGCCGCCCCTGCCGTCCATGTGGCCGTCCTGATTCTGTTTTTTAAATGAGGAATTAGGTGAGAAGCTGAATGGAGGCGAAGCAGGACGTTGGCCTTTGGTAAGCTGGTTGTTGATCAAATGTTTATCTTTTGAAGATAAAATCGTTCTATTGTTTAAGAAAGTAATCTCTGCATTTCGATTGTTGGAGATGAAACAATAGAGGGTTAGTATTTTACCTTCAAAAAATTTTAGAATATTGATTTTTTCTACCGACGAACCAGAGTTACTCTAAAAAACTTTTAATTGACTACCTTGTCTATTATTTAATACACTTTCTATGTCAATACATTTTTATTTTAAAATTAATGATTTTAATTAATTTTTTACTCAAAACTTATTTTAACTGAAAGGCTTTCTATATTTAGTTAGACGAAAGTAGCGAATAAAAAAATTTTTTTATGGGCCAACGTTACTTCAGTTTACAATTCCATTACACAATTTAATAAAGACGCAACGTGCTAAATTTCTACGACTACTTGTGCTCGAGTATTGTTTTTTTTTTAATTCAAAAGGGTGTAAGGGTATATTAATTAAACCTAACGGAAAAAGTTTTAATGAAATTACGAGTACTCCTGAGAGCTTTTCAATTAGAGCTGTCGACTACTACTTGAAAGCATTAGCATTGCACCGTCCAGATAACTTAAAGAAAGGAGAAAGACTTTTACACAAGAAACAATGAAGAAGTGTGCATGAAATAAAACAAACAAAAAGAATAGTGCAAAAACTTTTTCAGATGCAGTAACATCTTTTAATTGGTTCAGTACTTTTAATAGAGCAACTTTTTTAATTAGATTACATTTTAATGACTTAAACTGAATTGTGCAATGTGCAAATAATTCACAAAATGTGCTGTATGTAAATGAGTTAATATACAATGATTATTTACAAAAAAACTTAGAACAAAAATTTAAGAGTCACATGCGAAATTAAACATAGTTTATAAAAAAATACAGTATTAAATCTTTTTGTTTTAATTTATTAATCACGATTACACTTCGGTATTCGCTCCGAGATTCCAAAAGCACTCCCATCAAGCGTTTCCACCACATGCAAAGCTCGAAGGTGCAAAAGCCCGACGGCATGCAATAAAAGCCAATGTGCCATGTAGAGTATGCACTAGCGCTCGTTGTATACGTGCGAGAACGCAAACTACAAACAGCAAGTCGAGCAATCTCTAGCGTGTCAGTCAGAGCGTAAAGATAAACATACGAGGTAGGCAGACAGATAGACAGACACGCACGAGAGAGAGAGAGAGAAAGAGAGAGAGAGAGAGAGAGAGAGAGAAATAGGAAGGCATGCACGTGAGGACGTACGTGTTTTCTTGTCGCGTGGTCTATTCCCTGGGGTTGGTTACAGACTTGCACAAGATGGTCCAGCTGGTAAAGAAGCTTCTTACTGGTACTATGGACCTGGACAATACCGGCGGGCCACCGTAAATTGGTTAGAAATACGCGGCAAGTGTGTGTAAGTGTGTTTTTTTTAATGCAAAACAAATGGTTGTGTAATAGGGGATAAGTCACCAGCACCCCTCGAGAAACAGAAGAGAGATCGCTATGCGGGATTCACCGCGCTCCATGGTTTTACTTAAGCGTAATGATATATCCTGCATTCTTAATTTATTGGCGTTTTGTAACTTAACGAATTCAAGAAAAGTAAAAATTCTTATTTACAAAATTATAAACAGATCAGTGTATTTTTTGAAAATGTACAATTTTTAACAAATTTATATAATTTGATGTTAGTGTACTAGTTACGTGATTGCAATTTTTCTTGAAAACCGCAGTTACAAAACTTAAAAAATCTGAGTATTATCCAATACTATTTATTCTTAAATATATTTTTTATTATGAAAAACAGTTTTATTGTAAATAAATTAATTAAACAAAAACAGCATTAAAGATACTCAGAATTTCTTTCAACTACCAAGACTGACTAAATTATCCTGAAATAAGATTATTTAGTTTTATTTGCTGCAAATAATTATTGTCTCCTCCTTACAGCCATGTAAATTTCCGGCAATTAACCCAGGCACCATGTTAGCATTAACATCTTATTGTTTATTTAACCGCTGGCTATGCTATGATAAAGTATCAAAATCAAAGAATGCTTCGTACGTATTCATCGCGAAAGCTGTCCGAGCCTATGGAGGCACTCGCGCTGTGACAAACTTGCAACATCTTGCCTAGTCCACTCAATAGAGACTGATATGCATTATAAACCTGTAGGAATGTAATTCATTATTATTACCGCCTATTGCAAATTGGATAGTTTCACGTATTTATTACATAAAACTATTATTTTGACTATTATCTCTTTATACGAATATTTTTATGCCGATCATAATAAATTATAATTTATAGTACATAAAATTATAGTTTTAAAAACAAATAGCGAATGAAAATATCCAATAACAAATACATTTTTAAGCAGATAAAACATTCGCAAGCGTGACGTATGACATATTATTTCATGATAAAATTTACAAATTTTTTACGTTATATTTTTTATGCTACATAAAGCTAAAATATAAAATGTGTACAAATGAAAAATATAAGCTTTAGTAAGTGTATTAAATGAAGATATCGAATAATTTTCGAAATGAAATCGTTGAACCAATGCATATTGAAATAGTCGGTGGCTATTGATTTACAGTTTATTGCTTTTGCAGTGTTTATTTTGAAAATTTTGAGGCAATTTTTGAAGCTGAAAGTTTAAGTCAACAAACTGCATTTCAAAATATTGACAGGAGCTTAAAATTTGCTGAAAATAATAAGTTATAACTGGAATTACAATTTTTTTTAATTCCAAACAGACAGCTACGTAAAGTGTAACAAAAGTTAAAGTAATTAAAAAATATTAAAAAAGTAATTGCAAAATTATTCTTATTTAGATAAAAATGAAGACTATACAAAATTCTTATTCAGTGTTCTATAATAAAAAGTAATTTTGAAAAGATAATTGATTACCTGTTAAAATAAAAGTATGTAATTGTAGATTTTCTTAAAATTTTGCAGGGCCTTCATGCCAAAACAGAGTTTATGAATGATAATTAGAGTTTTCCAATATTTATAGAATCTTTTAAACCATGGATGTAAATGTAAGGGATCCAAATCTTACCTCCGTATAAGCTTGGCACATAGCCTCATACAAGGTCTGGTGCTGTCTGATATGAGACTCTAGCACAGATATCTCATTTGGCAGATTAGTAGCATCGCAGGCTTGACTCCATCCGGCTACACTGTCAACGTACTGCTCGGCTTTATGGTGGAATACAACGCTTAATCCGAGCACGGCAGTTCGTTCATCCAGACCAGCAGCAAATTCTTTCCACGCACGATCTAGCCGACCTGCTACGGCTCTCACGTGTCCGGCGGCATAATGCTGACCCTCCAAGAGGCGACCAGCCATTGTTAGAATTTTATTTATGTTCACGTACATGTTCATCGAGTTCATCGCGAAATGCTTATGTTCCTCTTGCAAGCTCTTCGCTGTAGAAAAAAAGAAACAATAAATTAGAAATACTTTTCATTTAAAAACGAGGTAAATTTAAATTTAACAGCTGCTTGCCTAGTTGGTAAGATCGTCCGATTTCCACGTAGTTGGCTAAAAAGTTTTCGCGATTATGGCATATCCACTCGAACATCTTTTCGCAATCTTGCTCGAACAATCGGAGTTGAAAGCATTGCTCGAGTTTGATTTTCTTGATATGCCACAGCTGTAGCAGATGCTGTTGAGCGGCATTCACCGAATCTAGATGTTGAATTACGAGATTGGCTACGTCGCGACCATCGGACTCCGAGCCACCCGTCGCGCCGGATTCGATGCTGCCACCCTCGCCGCTGCCGTTTACACTTATGTTGAAGCGTTGTAGGAGTCGATTACCGACAACTCCGATTTCTAAAAAAAAAAGTTGAAAATTTGTTACTAAATATAAAAATTTTATATTTTACATTTTTAACACTAGTTCAAATAGTTAATTTGAAATTCTGGCACCCCTCATTACTTATTAAAATCCCTCGCGTTGAGCAAGTCGATAAAGAAAATACGCTTCCCCGAATTTCCAAATTTAATGCAAAACCATGTAAATATAACCGTACCTTCAACTGGAACTTTCATAATTTTCTTTTTCATTTCGTTGTGGAGATCGATGCCATGTTTCGCTCCCCCGGCATCGTCCGCAAAATCATTACGACTGAGATCCTCCTGCAAATCGTCCAGTCTATCGAGTAAGTCAGTTGCCTGCCAAGTGAAATCTTCTACAGCTAAACGAACGTCAATCCACTGGGCATGGTCATACTGAAGAGAGCCATCTAAATCTGCGGTGAGTTGCGAAGGGTCTATATTTCTAGCTAGCGCTTCTAAATTAACAGTATTTATCTGAAAAAGAAAAAGAGGTTTCGATTAGTAGACTACAACAATTACGATCTTATATACAGAGGCGTTAGTTACACCAGTTTGTCAAGATACAGATAAGAAACTGTTCACTTTCTAAGTTTAGCTTTTGTTTGCTCTCGATCGATATAACAATGAATAAAGAGAACTTGGAGAGCTTGTTCAAAGTTTGGTTTGCATTGCTCTTCAGTTAGAGTTATAGATTTTATAATAAAAATTGATTCTATCGTGAAGAATACATTTTCTTTTATTTACTGCCTCTTTATTTACTCCATTCACTGCGTATTTTTTCGTTCAATTTCGCGTATCGGTTTATTTTTTCGTCTCTTTCTGTAACTTTTTGCAAAAGCATCCAATCGCGTTTATGTATATACACTTGGCAAATATCAAAAATATAAAATTCCCGAGCGCTATAACAGTTGATGAACATTTTTTTAGCGTCTGTCTTTTCCCGATATCAAACACGCTATTTTTACACTTTAAGCAGGGATAAAAAAAATTGCTTCGTTCCCTTCTAAAAGCTAGAGAAAAACTCAGCAAAGCCTCAATTATTCAGCATCTCTCTTTAAAATTCTTTAAAAGCTATCCGGCACTGACGTCGGAGCAACTTCAAAAGAAAGAAAGAAAAAAAAATCAATGCATGCACCGGCCGTTGCAGTATCAAAATTTCCCGATTTTTGAGCATCCCCCTTCAATAAAGTCGAGTACACCAAGCAAGAAGGACGGAGTAGCGCGGTAACCTGACGCCGCGGCAGAGATTGATTTCACAAAGACAGGTAAGTGATAAAGGAGCATCGACGCGCGCTTCTTCCCGAGGGTCACCCTTTCTCTCTCGTCTTCTTCTTCTTCTGTATTTTTTTTTTCGTTCCAGCAAACAAGCACTCGGACACAGAGCGTGTACGGATGTGTGTCGACAGTGCGCGGTGCTCCAGTGAATGCGGCGCGTTCGCACACAGATATATAATTTCGTCTGGCGCTCTCCGCTCGAAAACTAGGCCAGGCTTATTCACTGAGACTGCACTATTAGTGCACTACAGGCCGTACACATCTGCATCAAGAGCGCGAGAAGGCTCGCGGACGATGGACGGACGGACGACGACGCCGCCGCCGCATCTACAATGTATCGATTGTGCCCGTTTACCTCAAAGTTGTACTTCTTCTGTTTGGCCAACGAAGTCCTTTGTTTCTGCCAAAAGTTCTCCGGTTTTATCAGGAAGGCTACGTAGACCGAATGGTGAAAGTGGTCGTGCAGTACCTGCAAAATACAGCGAACGCGAGGAGAATTAGAAAACTGGACGTTTTTTTTTTTTTTCTTCGAAAAAAATTATTTGTGTCGGAAAAGCATTGTTGTAAAGATTCTTAATTGCTAGAAGGAAAGGAGAAAATGGCTGTTTGATGTTAAATTTGATTTTAATAAATATTATAAAAAGGTTGATATTATGATGTATTAAATAACAAGCTTTAGTATCGCAATTTAATTTCTGCCGAAACCTATTATATTCTAGTGTAATTAACCAGAAATTAGATTACACAGTCTGACTTCCTAATTAGGGCGCACTAGATGAAATCCCTGTTTCTAAATAAAAAGTTAATTAATCTTCTGAAGAATACTAAAATTTTATAAAAATTTATTTAAACACCGAAAAACTAATGTTTTCCAGCAGCAGCGCATACGATATTCCCTTAAAAAAGCAATTTTAACTAAACAAATAAAGCGTCTCGTAGCACACGGATAAATTACGCATTAAACAGAAAGCAGAACGTTAAAGTAAAAAAACACGTGTCCAACGCGAACGACAAGCAACGCTATAAAAAAATGTCCGTTAGCCTCACCTTGAGTATGGGCTTGACAGAGTCCCAGGTGGCGCCGCGCATGTCGACGACGATGGTGAACCTGAGGCCCCGGTCGTCGTCGTTGGGTATGGCCATCAGGTACTGGAGCAGCCTGCGGTAGTCCTCGGGCTTGGCCCTCTCGCGCCTCGGCGTCGTCGGGAAGAGCAGCAGCAGGCCGCCCCGCCGATCCCGGCTGCCCGGCAGGATGGCCAGCCGCTCCTGCAGAAGTGGCAGGACCTCGGCGGCCCGGATTATATCCATCTTCGTTATCAGCGGCCGCAGGTTATCCATTATTTATTGTCACTTGGTATCACTCAGATCTGGGAACAGAGAGCACGCCGGGGGTTCGTTAAACTCGGCTGTGAGAGAGGATAGAAAGAGAGAGCTTATTTCTGAGGGGGAGGACAATGAAAATATCGGTTCTGCGCGACGAGTGGGTCAGTTTTTTTTTTCTGCATGCTTCGCTGCACACGCCGCTTGATGAAAAGTTCGCCGATGGAGATTTTTTTTTCTTTTTTTTAAATGTGACATTTGAAAGGTGTACACAGCATTCGTTTCTCGCGCCGCGTCTCCCATTTCTCGCGCTAATAATGCAGCTCTTGCATTTATTTATGTGCGCTAATAAACTTGATAATTTATACTTTGTAACACAATCGTTTATTAAATCTGAATTTCCATAATCTAAACATTAGTTTTCACATCAGATATCTCATAATAACCCGGCGGTGGTAATAAAGATTTACAATATTCGTGTCCCCCCGCACACGACATTAGCCGCTTTTTTTTGCAATTGAAATTTTCTCGGCGACAATATAAATGCAGCTTAATAAAATGAACCGTAGCACAATTTACCTTCCACACGGCCTCTCCTCGGCTAAAGCGGAAAATCTTTGACACTCGGAACGTGTTTTAATTTAGCCCGTCACTCGCGACGGGCATACCAGCCATCAATAATTGATATCGAGCACGCGAAGCTCGACAGTGACGATTACTGTTAAATTAACTGTTATTATCCTGTTACCGCGTGCGGAGATCTTGGCGCTGATTTGCGGGGCCGCCTTGCTTTTTTATTTTTCAACCCCCTCGGATAAGGCTCGAATATTTGCTTTAAAAAAAGACTGCTTTCGCCAACTCCGAAATTAAAAGCGCGGCGGCTATCAATAAACAAGACGAAGGCGGCATTATGTTTGCCGGGCGGATCTGGAGCGAGAATTCCGCGAAAATGAAGCAAGTGTTTGCAACGAGCCAACTTCAAAGGCCGACGTGCGCGACAGCTTGGGCGGGAGTGTGTTTTTTTTTTTTCCTTAGGGCAGCATTAGGCTATCTCCCTTGGCTATCTCCCCTAGTTGCAGCTTTAGTGGCTTCTTTATTGTAATAAGCGTCGACGAAGTTGCGTGTGTGAGGCTGCTCGAGAGATTTTTTAAAGGCGAAATCCATAATATCTCGGGG
Source organism: Ormyrus labotus (assembly GCA_035582975.1). NCBI lineage: Eukaryota > Metazoa > Arthropoda > Insecta > Hymenoptera > Ormyridae > Ormyrus > Ormyrus labotus. Next base: position 11,244,716 of record JAWWEO010000001.1, on the reverse strand, counting down.
AAAAAGACGAGGAAAATTGAATTGTTTTTAGCGGCGATTAAAGAGAAATTGTGTTCTTGCGAGAGTTTTTTTTTACAAGATCGACCTGAGATAAAAATGTGTTAATAATTAACTCGGCATATATTTTTAGTTCAGGTTATTATCCAAATTCACTCCAATTTTCCTAAAACTATTACTGCACTTTCGTCTTCGTAAATTAATAACGAAGTGACTTGTGCAACGCTAAAAACTACCGCCAGAGAATTCAATGAAACGAGGCGATTTATATCTCGGCCGAGCGTTTATTAAAGAGAACATCGTTCGTTGCGCGGTTCAAAGAACCAAGATTTCTCTTCAATTTGTCACACCGACTTATACGCAATTGCGCAAGGAGTGCGCTCGCAAAGCGCAATAAATGAATTGCGAGAGCGGCGATATACAACAACTTTTCCGCCGGATCGAGAGTCGAAATAGAGGCGGAAAAAGGCGTCGGGAAAACAACAACAACGACGACGACGACGGCGGCGGCGGCGGAGCGCGAAGTACTTTTAAACTCTCTGTGAAAAGCACTTAACTCCCGGCTTAAGAGAGCAATTCCCAACTGTAATCGAACAGCGCGGCCCAACAAAGCAAACTCAATTACTCTCCTATATAGATACTCCATTTCTCCGCATTCACTTAAACTTTCAGCCCCGACGCACACGCGACTCTTATACGGGACGAGTGTACAGACCAATTTCGACCCAAATGACCAAGGGAAGAAGAAGAAGGGAAGCGAGACGACTCGCCGCTGTTCCTTTTTTCCAGAATTCATTGAATGTAGCGAAAAAAAGCGCGCAGAGGGAAAGAAGGAGAGAGAAACGGACGAAGGAAGGGAGGAAAAAGAAGAGGGTCAACCCGTGCGAGCGAACCCGTTTCATAGCTCTCCGACATTCGATAAATTCTTCGAGCCATTCAAGAATCCTTTTGTCAGCCCTCTTCGCCCTCCCTCCCACCCTCTTTCCTATGCGCGGGAATGAGAAACCCCGCGCGAAAAAGAAGCAAAAAAAAAACGTCCGTTCCCTCCTTTTCATCGGCGGCGGGCAGAAATTTTATTGCGATAAGTGACTTGTCGGAGAGGATAAGGAGAGAATCGTTACGTCGCCGAGATGATCGCGACGGCTTTTATTGACGTGCGAAAAAAAAAAACGTTTTTATCTCCGCGAGCAATATAACGATCGCGGCTCAATTAAAGCGACGGTCTCTATTGTTTTGAGAGACATTGCGCGCGAGAAATGACTAAGACCGTTAGCGAAGAGTTAGCGAGGAGGACGGATGTACTTTGACCGAGTAGCGACGGAAATTAATAATAACAATAACCGGCAATGAGAGAGCGATTTTCATTTCTCCGATAATACTCGTAATTTCGAATTGGTTGCGTAAGACATCAATAATCTTTTCGCAGTACATATTGAGAGGATCGATCGGCAGTGAATCCGATTATGGGATCAATCGAACTACTGTAATTTAATTTTGAAATTTATGAAGAACTCGTTCGAGCTATATAACTATAAGCTATTGGAGTCCGTCAGATTGTAACTACATTTGATCAGTTTTACCGCGGGATCGAAAATTAGTTGTTGAATTGCACTAAACTAATTTGACACTTCAAAATAATTTAAAAGAACGTCGATTAAAAAGTAAAATCCGAAGTGCCGAAGAAAAGCCAATAAAACCTTCACCCCGGAAAAAAGGCAATAATCCAAAAACGGTTTTCCAGTCGCAAAGGGCACATTTTCGAGTCCCGATACTTTCAAGGTCAGCGAAATTAGATAATGTAGGCCTTCCCTCGTCGCGGCTGGGCATTCCCGCGTGTTTATGAGCTCGGACGTACACCGCGTGTAACGCATAAATCTGCGACTCGAAACAGGGCGAGGGTAGTTTACGCGCGAGCGCTGAAAAAGGGGTGAAAAGTGGAGAGGTGAAGGGCAGCGATCGAAGCGCGCGTTTATTTTCTCTGCCTCCCATTTCACTGTGTAACAATGCGGTGCTGCCGTACCGGGATTTTGCGTAATGAACTCTTGGCGAAAATTTAATTTGATATTGCTGCGAATTCGAGGATGAAGCGGTATATATTGCGAGGGGAATTAAAGGGGCGAGTTGAATTTATTTTATATAGTGCGCCACTTTTTTTACGGGCGTAAGAAAAATTATGATTGGATCTTGGAAGTAATTAAAAATACTAAAATATTTCTGCAATTTAGGAAGAATTTTCATGCGAGTTGTTTTTACATCTAGAAATGCAGCAACAGACGTTGCAGAAGCGAAACAGAACATTTTTACGTCTTCAAATGAAGCTTATTTTAAAGTACTTTAAAAATCCTCGAGATTCTGGATTTCTGTTATCTTCTTTAATGGCACAAAATTGTTGAACTGCTTGAACTAAATTGCTGTCTAAAAGCATCATTGTATATATATATATTTTGTAGGTAGTCTACAGATTCACTAAGAAAAATATTTTCTAGGCTACAAAGTTTATTACTGTAAATTTATAATAAATATACGTTAAGCAAAAATTTTATAAAAGAATCGTTTACAAGGCACATTACATTTGATAAATGTGAAAAAGAGCTGCGTGAATTACTTTTATGAAAAGTGAAATATGAACTATAGGGTGATAAAGGACTTTGTGACTTGCGCTTAAAGTATCAATGCGAAGGCAAAAAATGATTTATCGAGAGAACCTCTGGAGGAAAAATTGCGGGAGTAAGTATCGAGCTCTTCTCGCGTCTTTTAATTTAGATTTTTTATAAAAGTTTATTAAAAAAGGGTTTTTTTTTCTACCATACACGTCTGTTGCAACTGTTCTTGAAAAATGTTTCGTTTCAATTAACTTCTGTATCTGAAAATTGTGTTATCGACATTTCGTAAAAACGATATAAACTCTTAATTTGATTCACTAAAATAAATTGTTTTCTTGGAAACTGTTCGAATGAAATATTTGGTTAAACGTTCTACAAGTTTTCGCTGCCGTTTATATGCATTATCCATCATTTTTCCGTGTGGCAAGTATACCGCTATGATTTCTGATACATATTGGCAATATTTTGATATTTCCGCCTGTCACATCAATCTTCCTTTATTAAAATGAACAATAATAAAAAGTAATTTTGCGCGGTAGCTCGAATTCAATACTAAATAAAGTTTCGTCCCTTCAAAAACACTCCTCTCTCTTAGGAAAGCTACCTTCTCTCGTAGGAAAAAGTTTCTAACAATTACTTCCAAATTAATTACAACTTCAAACGAAGCGCGAAAATCGTTAAGATAAATAAGAGACGGACAAAAGGTAGCAGTCGCCGATCGTTATTTTCCTTCTTCAGTTTCCGTACTTTTAATGACGCATTTTCGCCTATAATTCGCCCGCGAAGCACAAAAGGAAAAGGCCGGCTTTTACCAATTAAAAACTATCTGGCCATCTTTTCGAAAAGTCCGCCGAGTCGGCCGAGAGGCGCGCTCTGGAAAGAAAGAAAAAGGCTATATAGCACCGCATCGCATTTTCGCGATAATCACTCGCCGAAAAGAAAATCCCTTTCTCCGCGCGGCGGCGGCGACGACGGAAGAGGCTCCGCATTCCCATTCATGCCGCGCGGCGCTGTGTGTCGCGCCGAGCGACGAGCGCAGCAGAGAGAAAGAAAGAGAAGTGCCTCATTGGGATCTCCGAAAATCGAGGCAAAAGCACAGACGAGAGAGAGAGAGAGAGAGAGCAGCAGCACTTGCAGCGGCTTCGCACCGCGCGAAAAAAAATTCGAGAATAAGGAGGCGGAGGAGGAAGAAAGAGAAAGAGAGATAAGAGGAAGGCGAGAGAGAGAGAGGATTGAGGCCGAGGCTTATGATCACGTAGACCCTCTGGGGAACTTTTCGGTTAACTTTGAAATAGGCGACAACGACCCCGGTTTGTTTGTTCGCGTTCCCGTTTTTGCCATCGTCGGTTGAGTTTCTGCGTAAATAAATGCGCCTTGGGGAGGGGGGAAGGATATTTTCGAAAATGCGGACGTGCTGTGTTATCCTTTGCAGCAACGGACTTTTTTCGAGCGTTTGAAACCATCTTCGAGATCTATGACTCTGTAAAGCTATAACAATATTATTATCAACAGATCAAAAGATGCTTGACTTGACAATTAAAAATCATCACAAGTTAAAAGGACTTTTTGATTTCTACACCGAACATGTCATTAAATTTTTAATTACATACATATTTGTCCCCTTTTCTATTAAATATATTAAATAGACGAGGGCAACGAACCCTTGGGAAGTTCGAGCGCTAAATATCATTACAAGCACTACAGACAGTTTCCGACACATATTGAATTTATTCTGTCCTCAGACGGTATCGAGAGCGCAGCTAGTATGACACCGTATTGAGAGGTAAAATTTTCACTTCAAAATAATTTAACCCTATTTATGTAAGCTGAGCGAATTTAAATTTATCGCTTAGAAATGATTCAATAAGAGAAATAATTGGACTAGAACTTCAATTAGCATATTTCTTACTTCAAACGCTGATCTTTATTTCTTTTTAGAAATCGTAGTATTTTTATTTCTTTTTAGAAATCGTGGTAGAAAAAAAAAGCTACTGAAACTTTATCTCATCTTTTTCATATAGAAGGCAAAAAACGAATCTATCAAATTCTTTAAATACTGACTATTTGCGTACCCCGATTAAAGAAAGGTAAAAAATTCTATATAATGCTCACCGTCAAACAATACCGGAAGCGTTTTTTTTAGATCCAGCTGTAAGGTATATTCATCACTTTCGTACAAATAATAGTCGATTTCAATATAAAACGAACTACATTTCTATTTACACTTCACCTAAATACGAAGAAAAAAAATGTGTACTACTACCTCGATGCAATTCGAGTTTCGGTTACTGAAACAATCGAAAAAAAGTTTTTTACCCTGCAATTGATTTATATTTTTAGTTTCAATCAATTATTTCTATTTATTACTTTTTATTTCTGATTGAATTGCTCTCAAGACTCAATTGTGTTCAATGAATACCTCTTGAGCGATAAAAATAATACAACAGACGTAAATTATGATTTATTACTTAAATTTATATGTATTTATTATTTCACCGATTAATTGAATTTATTTAAGTAAAAGAATAGAGTAATACAATTTTTATAAGCCTGAAATTATATTAAATCGGTCATGCGTACAAACCGCGACTTTATGCTCTGATATTTTCCTTTCATAAGAACGTCGAAAGAATGGGATTCATACTTTTCACTATTTCTTACTTTCAGCAGATATTGAATAAATTTTTAACGCCTCTCCAAGCGTCAGAATTCACACCGTAAAAACACATTTGTCAAAAAAAAACACGAGTGCTTTCATACCATAAACGTCGAACGCATCCCGATAATATAAATCCTGCTCTACATCCTTCCATAAAGAGTTTATCAAGTTCAAACTGCAGCACGTCCCGTTCGGCAGCCGTACATCACCAAGCAGCCCCCCGAAACTCGGGCGCAAAATCGAATCATTCGGCGTTAGATCGACGGAGCCGCCAGAAACCGCACCCGAAATCCGCGGTAGCCGGGCCGAGCCAGTCCGGGAACTCGGCGCCGCGTTTCGCGGAAAAACAAGTGCCGCCAGTCGAACGAAGAACAACAATAGCGGCGACGTCGGTAGACGAGGGAAAGCGAGAGAGAAGTCGTCGCTGTACATTCATATCGCGCGTCGCTCTCCTGTCTCCGATACGATACAACGGCTGCGGCCGCGCGGCACCCCGACGTCGACCGGCTTCTCCCCTCCTCGCGCGCGTCAAACTGCACGCGCCCTCCCCCTTCGCGGGCCGTATGCACGTCTCGTGCGCGCCGACGACGGGGGTGGTGTGTGCGTGCGCGCACGCGCGTGAGCCGATTGATTCGTGCGAGAGAGGAAATGCACGCGAGCGCGGCACGCGCGCGCGTCTTTTCTCTTCTTCCGTCTTCCTTGTTTTTCTGGGGGAAGAGAGAGAGAGAGAGACAGAGAGAAGCGTCGCCGCGGCTCTGCGCGCGATGATGATTTCGAATGCGAGCGAGCTTTGGCGACGCCGCGAGTTTTGCGGATTAATTCGGCCGGCGCGCTCTGCTCGCGTAGCGGCAATTGAGGCTGAGGGGATTTATTATGCCAATGGACCGCTTGTATAGTACTTTCGCACTTTTAAGTGGGTAACGTCAGTGCGCGGGAATAGCTTTGCTTTTCATGGGGAGATTCATTCTCGATTATGTACGTGATTATCGAAATTTTTTTTAGCGCAGATTTGAAATTTGGTAACGGGTTTGTGTATGGAAAGTTGATAGTTTGAGTTACGGTCGCATATTTCGTAAAATTCTTTTATTCAATTGACATTGCAAGTTAATACTTATTAACTTGCTGGAGGACCTCTATGAGGTCTCAACAAACTGCTTGCTTTACCAATTAGATTCTAAAATATTATTTAAAATTCTTTTATTCGGAATGTGCTGATTCTAAAATATTGTATTCCGAAATAAGCGCATTTTCAAAAACGTCACGTTTAAAAGATCTGCATTTACCCCTAGAGATCAGAAAGTTTAATGAAATCTTTAAATTTTCTGCAGATACCCGTAGTTCCAAACTAATAAAAATTTGACATTTTTCATAAGTCGTAAATATAATTTTTCATTTTTAAATTTTTCAGCGAAGATCAACTTTCAAAGTTTAAAGGGCCCAAGTTATAAAATTCCAATTTCTGAAGAAAAGTTTTCATCTTCGAAAATGCAATTTTCCATTTTTCCAATATACTTTTACAATAGCGCTAAACTTCAGTGGCTATTAAATTCTCTCGAAAATTCAAACAAACTATAAAACTCAACGAGTATTGATCGGCCGCAAAATTTGCTTTCAAGGAAAACGGGAAATGCTAAATACAAAAAATCACTAAGCGGTTCCTTCTGAGTCGCGCGCAGAATAAAAAATCAGGCTCTTTAAAGCGGTTTAATACACGCCATTATATCCTCTTATAAAAGGGATGCGTGCGATCGTTTTGTTCTGCGGCTCTAAGAATCGTGATTCGAATGCGCACTGCAGTCGCCGTTCCGTTCGTTTTTTTTTTTTTGGGCGCGCATGTGATTATAGGTAATTTTTGAGCGTGCGAGAGCCGCGATGAAAAGACGAAATTGCTGAATTAAAGTGAATGATTGTACGGATCGAATTGAGACGGCTGCGCGTCGCTCGCTCGTATGTGTATGCGCTGATGCAGCACCGGATTTTAAGATGGGAGGTTTCTTTGTGGAGCCCAATGGATTTACGAGTTTATCCGACCTACCGCGAAAAACATACAAATGGATTTGAACGGTTATGGTCGCTGTGCGAAGTGATACGTGAGATTTGTACGGCGCGGCGGAACAGTAGAATGGATTATCTTGGTAATAAGATTAAAATGTGCTTCAGAGAAATATTATACATATAATTTGATGTTAGAAGATATTAATTTCTGTAAGCTTCTGGTGGAATGTAATAATAGACTAATAGATGTAATTAAAAGTTGTCATTTATTTATTAAAATTTATATTTACTTTATTACTAATTTATTTTCTCTGCAAAAGAATAAAAATATGTAATGCTTATCAAAATAAATTAACCTGAAAATGGCCTATTCTAAATTTAAAAATTTTTTTTGTTTATTGATAAAAAATGATTTATTTTTGTAATTTGTAATTTCTTCAGCAATGAAGTAGTAACTAGCTTGTTTAGTTATTAAAACTGCTCTTTCTAATCATTCTAAATCATTGAAATAACTATTCAGAGGCTATGCATGACCATGTACTTAACTGTACATTAAGACAGCAGTTAATGGATTAACTGTTTAGCTATAAAAATATTCTTCAATATTTGCTTCTATTAAAGCTTTTTAAAATATATTAACAAGATTGTGTCATTATTTTTTATTCAACATAAAAAATTATCTAGATTTATTTAATACTGAAAATTTTGTTATTATAACTAATTTTTTACAATAAACTTCTGTATTAAAAATTCATAAATTGAATACATAAACTAATAAATGAATGCTATCTTTGTATACATATCTTCGTTTAGACAAAATATAACACTTTATACATTTTACACATTATCAATGAAGCTATTGAGTAATATTTTTACTCGCAATATTACTTCCACAAATTTTTAAAAGACAAGCATTAGAATAATAAAGTATTGAAAATTTTTATAATACAGAGAAGAATCAAAAAAATATAATAAACATTATAAAATTAGAATTACTGTTAAAATACAAATTAGAATTTTTTATAAAATTAGAATCAAAATAAATGAATTTATTAGGGAAGGTATGAGAAATCTCGAATAAGAAATTTAATTAAATTTAATTAATAAACTGTGAGTATGTAGTATTACATAAAAATAAAACCTTTCTAATTCTAATGTTTTAATGAAAACAGCCAAGTGTATGAACTTTTAAATAATTTTCTAATATATCGAATAATCATTCTGCAGTTTCCTCTAATACTTCACTTTTGCAAAATAATAGATACACAAATAATAGAAGCACCTTTATTGAAACAGGAAGTCAATGATAATTTTCAATAAATTCAACTTTCGCTTATGTAATACAGGGATCTATTCTGTGATAACAAAATGAAAAGAATGTACACAATTGAATTCCAATTTATATAACTGAAGTACAATTGTTTGTATACCTATAATACCACACTTGTGTTAACTTTCTTTACACTCATATATCCAAACACACTAATACCAATAATCAACAGAGTAAAGACCTCAATTTTAAAAACTTCACATAATAATTGTAAAATATCAGTTGTTTAGCTAAACACGTAACATTACAACCCTCAGAAGTAATTCACAACTTTAGCAGAGAGCACTAAAAGTTCATCAGCCGAAGGCAACAATTGTTATCAATACAAGATCACTTAACTTTTTTTCTGCATTCTTTAAATAACTCCTACTTCACAGTCGTTCTATGCTCTTAAAAAATTCATTGCTCCCCAGCCACGCTATAGCCGCACGTTAAAAATTCATCGTGCACGCGTGAAAAGCCTCTTCTCTCTTCCTTCTCTCTCTCCCTCTCCCTGTCACATCGCGATCCGCACATCAAAACACAGCTTGCGCAAATCGCAGGTACGTATGCAGACACCATAAGAAAACGCGGCGCGCGTGTAAGAGTACCGTTACGTTATTACACACATTTCACATAATGGAAAAACGGTGAACCCACAAAACACAGCCGCGACTCGTCTCTTTGCGGAGGAGTTTCCGTCGCGAAAGGAACGCACGCAGACATTTCTATATATTATATATGTACACAGTCTCGAGTCGGCTAGCCGCTCTCGCATATATATACATATAACTCTCACAGACGCAGCCTGCCCAAACGCGTGTGTGTGTGCGCGTAGAAGAAACGGCACTATAGAGCGAGAGCAAGAGAGAGAGAGAGAGAAAGAGGCAGAGAAAAAGGCAACCCACGATATATTCCTGTATATAAAATCCTTATACACTTGGGCAAAGTCTTGCCTTTTTATCCTATGAAAGACGTCTCGCTCACAGCGTGCATTTTAATTTACTCGACAAAGCGACAGCGTAGGAGATGGTAAAAAAAAGTGCGTACCTCTCGCACTACGTCCTCGCTGCTGGAGGCGATGTAGCGCTGGTGGCCTCGGCGTCTTAGCAGCTCCTCGTCTGGCCTCATCGTCGTCGTCGTCGCGGCACCAAGGCGGCATGTGAGTAGAAGGTTCGGAACAGAGTGCCGCTACAACGACTCGTCCAGCCGAGAGCACTGCTACACAGGGTTCTAGAGAGCACTTACGAAGAGAAATCTTGCTCCGCGCCGCCGCTCACAACACCCGAACATGTTCCTCGACTGTTTGTGTATCAGAGAAGAGGCGCGCCGACGGGGTAGACGCCGCCGTCGCTCCCCATAGTCCCTCTCGCGTTCCAATCGTACTTCTCTCGCGGCGGCAGCAGCCCGTCTCTCTCCGTCTCTGTCTGTCTGTCCGAGGCAGGCAGAGAGCGCGAGTAGCGAGGCTTACTCACTCACACCGAGCGAACGCAAGGGGCGCGCGCGCATCCAGCAAGAGACGCGGGGGGTCAAGGGAGGCACGCACGCAAAGGATTTTCCCGTTGTGCAGCGCGCGGACGACTTCCGAGGGGGGGCTGACGCCAAGATGTGTTGGTGTATAGCCCAGTGCCAGTGCACTCGCGAGCGACTGCGTGCGTGAGATAAAGCACCGGCAGAGTCACCTTTCGGAGAACCGACAACTTACGGAGAAAGGCCGCGGGCGAAGTCTGCACTCTGCCAAGTTTTTTTGTAACCCCTTTTACGCTGGGAATCGTCGAACTGACCGTTGGGATTTGAACGATTTGAACAGGAATGATTGAAAGAAGCGTTCGCGGGATTTGTATTTTGCGATTAAAGAGTAAACTTGAATGATGATTGGAAATAAGCTTAGAGAGAACCGGTGACGATGGATTTGGAAGGCCGCGAATGAAAGGGGCGGAAAAATGTAGAGCGTTTTGAAAAGAGAGGTTGGTGGAACTGCCCGCTTCGATCACCGATTGGTTGCGTCACAGCTGCGCGCGTAGTTTTATGGATTTTTTTTATTTCTCTTTGAATTCAACGAATTCGGCATTCTTGTGGGGGTGGTAATGATATATAGATGAATAATGGCTGCTTGATTTATAATTTATGAAACCGTAACGAGTTTTCTAAAAGTCACAGTGCTGTCGTTATTTCTGAATGACATTTTTAAAGTATCTAGAATTTAATTTTTTGATTCTGGAATAAATGTTCTTGTAATCTAAAATAAATTTTTTTCTAAACAGATTGAACCTTTATATAGATTTTGATAATGTATACATTTTATGTAAGATAATAAAAACTGTATTATATAAATTCATTCTAGTTAACAATTTTATAGAGTGAAAGAAGTGTAATAAAATTAAGATAGATATTGTAATTGGGTAAAATAAAATAGCATTAGTCAGCTAGGTATATCACTAAGGGGCTTTGAAAATGAAACATTAGAAATTTCTGGGGAATTTTGGATCCTTAGGATTGCAACTAGAAATATTTCTGCTGCTGCTACTGCTACAAGCATACTTGATGTCTTAAATATATGGCGGTTTTACTTATTGATTAGAGATTACTTGAATATATTATATCTAAATGCATATCAATTCTCAATTTTAATTTAATACACCACTTTTTCAATTGCAGACATGTTTAAGTTAGTTCCTGATTAAATAAATTATTTAGTTTGAAAAATATGTAAATTAAAGTGAGATTATCCTATTACATTCTTTTTTTAAATTCATAACATTTATTCTAAACAAGTAAATTTTATCTTAAATGTATATATTAAAAAAAAAAGAATATTGTGCTTAAGTTTGTTTAAGGATATTACAATAATATTATAATAATTAAAGTTAATGAAACAAACTATAATAATATATCATTTAGAACAATTTGAATTGAACAGTTTTTATTTGCTAATTATCTTTGTCATATTAATTTTAATAAATACTTTTTAATGCATTTTATTACCTATTATTAAATTTATTTTTATATCTATTATAATCTAAACTAATTGATATAAATTTGGTATGAGTCTTGATATTTATTTACAGACTCAGAATCATCTTTTTAGTGATTTTTCTTTTAATATTTTCTGCAATTCCTTCATTTAAACTGTTAATTGATCTGAAATAATATGTTTTTATTAGTAAACTTAAAATTCTTTTGATATAAATAACTATTGCTAACATTACCTTCACCCTTCTTCTGATTTTCTAGCTTTTTTGAAACCAGGAAGATTCACTCCATAAGCTTTTTGTGTTTATACCATCTTGTTCACAATTTCTGAAATAAATTAGTGTACGTTCTTATAAAAGTTTGTGTGAAAAATAATAAACTAAATATTTAATAATGTACGTAATAAAATTTACAATAAAAGCTCTAGCTAAAACAAACTTATTAAATTTAATATAATGCTTTGATCTGCTTCTTTTGAACTTTAACTATAATTAAATCATAAATTAAGTTTAACTAACCTCAAATTTCGCTCTTTCAACGAACCCCAACCTCTAATTTTCTCCTTTGCTGAATAAATTCTATCCAGTCGTTTACCTTCCATCCTCCATTATGCTCAAAATGTAGTTCAAAATGCATTTTTCTATAGTTTATTAATCACTGTTAATAAGATTTAACAGACAGCTATTTTTCTTCGCGGGGTACCACGCAAAGGGCAAAGACATTTAATTTTCTGATTCTGAGATCAACGCCACCTGCATACAGTGCAGACTTGGGAACTATCGTATGTGGATTTAATCCGCAGGTATAAATATCCTGGAAATTTAATGCAATTAACAGTTTAAAAGTCTCTCGACAAGATGACTGTCAATTTGATTATCATATACGATTGGGTTAACCTTTCGACAATGTAGAAATCAATTTGGTACTTTTTAGACAAACAGAAAAAGAGATAGGTGAATCGCGTACGAAACATTCATGTTATGATTATGATCCTCGCGGAGTGGGGAGGAGTATAAGCAGCCAAGCGCAAGCGGTATATATAGGTACGTGAATTCTTTTTTAAGCTGCTCCCACAACAAATTCCTATTCAGTGTGTTCCTTTATCAATACTCTAGAACTTTATTACTTCTCAACTTGAATGTTGATTTCTTATTTTATCAATTTTTAATTTTCATAATTGTTTAAATCCGTTTGGAGTATATTATTAGTACTATCAAGGTTTCAGATAATAATTTTAATTGTTTCTTCAATTAGATATAAATTTAAAATATAATTATACTACTTTTTGATTATTAAACTACTATTTTTTGACTATTAAAATAAAATTTTAAAAAATTTTTACTTTTACTTATCTTATACTCTGTTCTATAAATATTATGTATATCCTTAGCTCTAAGTATATCTAACTATACCTCTAATACCAAGTATAAAAGGTCAGAAAATATTTACCCAAAAAGTGAAAAGTTCGAAATCAAATTAGAAGCTGGTTTTCGAAAAATTAAATTAAAATTAAATTTTTTCGTAATTCATTTAATTTCTTTTTTTTAAGACGAATTAAGATGGAAACTGTTAAAAACGGTTTCACGACGATGACTATTAAGTTCTTTTTATATTTAAAATTTGTTAAAGTATTATAGCTAAATATTTTCGAAAGCTGCTTGTAACAGCTGCACGTAGTTATAGTTATATATATATTTAGGTAAGGAGCAACCTCGTTGATGCTCATAAAGTCGTGTCCTCGTAACTGATTTTTGTAATTTTCAAAAGAGAAAAGGTATGCGATGATGAAGTTTTAATCAGAATTTTAAGTAATTTTTTTTAATAAGAATAAATAAAAAAAGTATTATAAACATTTTTTGAAAAAATTCTGATGAATGTCAAAAAAGAATGTCATACTTGTCCAAAATTTGGCTAAATTTATATTTTTTCGCGGTCAAAGCAGCTTAAATCGTAATACGATTACAGTTTTAAACAATTAAGTAAAATATCTTCAATAGATATTTAAAAAATAAGCATTAAATCTGCAGCTATAGAATATCTGATTTTACTGCATAATGATTTATGATGCTATAATTCTAAGATTTTAATCAAATTCAAGATTTTAATCAAGTTCTTATAATAAAATTTTATTATAATTAAATAAGTTAAGATATTGTATTTCTAAAATGTATAAAATACATAAAAACAAAAAAAAATAAAAGTAAAACCACGTTTTAAACGAAAGTAAACAATTGACCCACAAAGCCTTGAAAAATGTGTAAATCATCTCCTTCTGTGACTTTTGGAAATGAATAAAGCTTAACATAAACTATCTATATGGCTTAATTACTTAAAACTACAAGATTTACGGAAATCTTTAGTAGCCCTTGTAAGAGGATCATTATCCCTCGAGCAAATACTTGAAAGCAGAAGGAAAGCAGCCGAGGTAGACTATTAGCAGAATAGCAGCTTATCAGATCGGAACCGAAACGAACTGTGCGGCAGCTGTTGTGGAGGGGCCCTGAGGAGTGGGTGAAAAGAAACACGTAGTCCGCCATGTTAGCCCGCTACACGCGCTATGGGTGGCCGTTTGTGTCAAGCAGAGCCGAGCGAGCGAGCAGCAGCAGCAGAGCAGAGCTTCTCACTCCTGTAATGACTACCGTCTCGAGTTGTTGCGGTGTCGTCGTGTGCATATCGCGCGCTCCGAACTGCACGTCGGCTGTATTTCCTGCTTGAAGAAGAGCAATTCGGAGCAAAGATTTTCATTCTTAAACACGGAGAAGAGAGAAGAGAAAGAGAAAAAAAACAAAAACGATATACATGTTGTGTGCGCGAGTTCGCGCTTTGTAAACACGGAGATATCAAGGAAATTAAGCTCAAAGTATTTTTCTACGTAGCCTCGCGCGCGCGAAATGTTTGCCTCCCGACGAGGGCGTCATTATCGTACGTGCGCCTAAACTTTTGTTTATCCACCGAAACTGACAGCGATTTCGCTGGTCATGTTGCTGAGGAAGTAGGTGCTGCTGCTTTTTCGCAGAGGCCAGTTACGTACCGCTATGTGCACGCAAGTGTTGTTTCTCTGTGACAGTAGACTTTGTGCTATGTAAACTTTAGCAGGTTTTCTCTGCAAGTGTGGTGCCAAATAGAGTTCTCTTCCATCGTGCACTTAACTTATCCAACTGTGATCAGCTAAGACGTCAGCACTGCCAAATGTCAAAGTACACAGCAGCCACCAAGCTAAGGGAGCCAATTGTTTTAGCTTAAATAGTGAATAACATCAAGATGTGGAAACTGCGAGTTCTGCACTGGATTTTCAGTTTTGCAAAATCAGCGAGGTGTTAGATTTTAAGATGTTTGGAAAAGTGCCACCAACAAATACTCTTGGACCTTCAGGCACTTGTATAAAGCCAGCAGGATCATGCTTACCCTGCTTTGCAGTAGAGGATGGTGCATCTGACAGCTCAGAAGATAAGGCCAAACCATGGAAAGTCAAGGAAAATAGTAATAGTACTTCCATCATTTCTGATATACCTTGCAACGTACAACCATCAGAGGTTTCGAGGCCTTGCAGGACAGAGACTATGAATGCTTCCAAAGAGAATCAGCAGTGTAGAAGTTCCTTGAATTCCATGGCTAACTCTGTAGTATACAAGTGTTCCTCTAATCCCAGTTGCCCCGGTGCCTCGAGGACTTCCAGCAATAGTGCTTCCAAATCTCCTAAAAGTTCTCAATCAAGTACTTCTTCCAATACGGAGTCTGTGACAAATCATAGAGAGGCAATAAAATCTGTCAAAAAATCAATTATGTCAAGAGACTCTCAAGTGGCCAATACAAGTAAATTAATCGGCAGGGATCAAGCGAGAAGAGCAATGAATACTGATGTGGATGAAGTAGATGCCTGTTCTCTTCCGGATTCTAGAATGGAACCACCAAGAAAGAATCAGAAATCTGAGACAGCAGTCCCTCATGACTTTACAACATCCACACCATCCAAAGACAGCAAGTTTGACGATAAGGAAAACATGCCAACAGAGCTTCAGTCATCCCCAAGGAGTTATAAGGACCGGGAAAAGTGCTTGGACCCTTGGAGACCTACAGAACTCGATAATGGCCTCTCAGGACTTAATTCCTTTGCAGGAGCAGGAGACTGCATGCAGGATAAAAGGCGAACAGGAGCTTCGTGTCAGGCTCTGAGGCATGCTGTGGCATCCTTGAATCGACTTGATGACTTCTACCTTGAAAAAATAGGAGCTGGCTTCTTCTCCGAGGTCTTTAAGGTATGTGTCTTGAATTGTAAATAGTGACTTGATTACTACGTGGGTAATTCCTGGATTTCTAGAATTTTCATGAATTATCTCTTCTTTATAAATTAAGTGCTTCATTTTCCAAAATTTCTGTACTTTTATGATTATGCAAAAAAATTTAATAAGTTTTATAAGTATCTTTTTGAAAAATATTAAAAGAAGCTTAAAAAGCTTTGCCAAAAGCAGCTTTAAACCATACTACAAATCTTTGAATTATTATAGAGGTACTTTAGAAGAATAACAACTGTCTAAATCAACATTTATAGTTGTTTATGAAATCTGTTCTACTGTAATTTCTAATATTTTGGCAGTAACTCAGAAAAAAGAAAACTTAATTTTTAAAAAATTACTTTTTTAGATTGTGATGAATGAATTAATTTATAAAGAGAGATTTTTCTATTTTACAGGTAAGTTTATTTTTTTTAAATTCTTAAATTAGGCGCAAAATTTTAATTTACCAAAATACTACATTGTCGTTTTGATACTCTCAATTTCGAACAATTTCGTTGAGAATGCCAATTCTTTTAAAGAAGGATCCAAAATTACTGCTTCACGTAGCACTTTAAAATCGTTACAAAACTTCATCTTGTGCATCATTACAGCGCCGGAATTCAAATAATATTCCGAAATATTTTCATTTAAACTCTCACGTACCCGCGCACGCCGAGTTAGACCCTTTCACTATTACAGCGCGGAGCGCAACGCCCCTGTTAAAAGCAAGTACGCCGGGGCCTCATCGTCACGTTCCTCTCGGTTATTTTTACGAGAACGACGGAAGGCCCAGGGGTTATGCATTCGCGGCACGTCGCCGAGAGATCCGTAGATTTATCGTTTCGTCGAGGCGAAGGGGGGGAAGAGAGCGACGACTTATTTTTTTTTCTCTTTTCAAGACGTATACTCGCGCGCACGCTTACCGTCCGTTGTTGTTTGTCTGTTGTGTGTAGAAGGGTAGAAGAAGGTCCTTTTTTTATTTTCGTGAATGAATCATGTTCGGTTTAAGCACTCTTTTTATCTCTTGGCCTTTATCATTGCTGCCACGACGATATAAAATTACTAAGACGTCGTGCCTTCCTTCCTTTTTGACTCCTCTGACTGGACAATGATGTCCGAAGGAAGTAGTGCTTGTTTAATTGCATGATGCTTAAAAAAGATAATACTTGCCGGAGATAAATTTTTACACTTATCTCGAAGTGGGTGTATTTTGTATTGTTATTGCAAATGTTTTGCCTCGTACAGCAAGTGCATCGAAAACAGTTATTTATTTGTCGTGCATGTTTAAATAAAGTTAACGCGTATAAACGTAACTAACGCGAGAGCGAAGCAAAAACACGATGGAAAAATTCGCTCGGAATTCAATTTGGTAAACAAGCATGCGAAAGAAAAAAAAGCTAGAGGAAAAACACGCTTCTTTCCGAAGATCCTTTATAACCCCGCTTGGATTTAAAATAAATTCTAGAGTAACAAAGCTAAAGTAAATAGCGAAAATAGAAATGGGAATTCGAAAACAGACAAAAATAGTATAAATAAGGCAGATGCCAAGCTAGTGACAGTTCAGCGCTTCGAGCGAGTATATAACAGTTCGGGATGTCCAAGATATTTATAAGAAGAAAGCTTTTTTAGAACTGACCCTAAGTGCGCGCGCGCTCGCGCACTTCGTTGGAAGGTCTCCCGCGAATTTTCTGGATGTGAATCACGAGCGCATTCTCTTCTTCATTACTTTTTACAACGAAGCGCGTAATCCAATACTTTGTTTTCCGCGAAATTTTCAGAGATTTTTGCATGCGCACGCGTATTCTCGAGCGGAGAAGAGAGGAAATTATTTTACGGGCGTCGCGCTTCGACTTTTACCGCTGCTCAAATATTCTGCAATAGTTATTATGTATTAGAATTTTTTTTTTATGTAGACGAGCGCTGCGTATTACGCAATGCGGCGGAAATATTTCAAAAATATTCTCAGCCGAATTGAAAATTGAGTTTTTCCGAAAAAAAAATACTTTGTGCGTCGAAGCTGTCGTACGGAGGAGATTTCTCTCCCGGCGAAAGGGGAAGTTTCTACGTACTTTCTTTTCGATTGATATTGATAAATTTACGACTTTAACGAGTTTTACGCGGAAACGTCATAATTTCAATTTTTCAAAGTGGCACACTCGAGAGGAATCGAGTTATCGCAAAAAACGGGGACGAAAAGACGTATTTTCCTCGCGATTTTCACGTGACAGTTAATGCCTTCGCACCGCGGCTACGGCGATTCCAGCTTTGAACGATATCTCGTACATCGATTAATTACGATGAAGATTAGATAAAGCCGGCGAATATTTCAAATAAGCGAAGCCGCCGCCATTGTGATAGGATTTTCTTGTTTCATTGTTTTTATCTCGCTGCCCAATAAAGCATTTAATACATAAATGAAGAGCGTTTATTGTATGTCTGGTAATTTATGATACGATATGAATTTTATTTTTAATAAAAGCGGAGAAAAATTAAGTTGGAACATTTAAACGGCTTCTCTTGAATAATTTTCTTCTTACATCACTGAATATTCATATTTAGAAGCGCAATAAAAAAAAATGAGTCTTGCGAAAGAAGTGCCAAAACAATAACCATACAGTAGAATAAATAAATTGACGCTAAACTCAAAATTTCTACGAAATGAAGTCATCCTTTGAAGTTTTGGCACTTAACAAAACCCGCCAAACACTTCAGTTACAAATAAAGTTTCACATTACAAACAAACAAGACGGAGCAGCGATAAAACAAACGTCGCAATCGCTTTAATAAAAGAAAGAAAAAAAGACCTTCCAGCCGTCTCGAAAAATTCCTCTAGGTACTTTTCTGCAAACGTGGCTAGAAACTAAAAAATTCATCGCTATGCAAATATCATTTAAAAGCATCCCGCTCCTTGGCAATTTGGCTGGAAAGCGGCAATTTGACTCTCTCGACTCTGGCTCCTCTCATCATCATCATCCGACTCGTCGTCAGCTTCTCCTCCCAATTTCGCAAGGATCTTCCGAAATTGCATTGTCCGGGCTGCAGTCTTTTTCTTTTTCCCTCCGACGCGACGCGTTACGAGAACGTTACGCAAATATCGCGTTCGGATCAGAGCTCCGGAGGTCCTCGAGAGCAACGTCGTTATGGAAAATCAGTTGCGGAGAAGGACGAGAGGTCGGGATTTTATAATGGGGAACGTGTCCGGGCACGTTCGAAAAAGAGTGGCTTTTCGTGTCTGACCCTTTTCCGCGGGTTTTCGAGGAAGGTGATGAGCGCTGTCGAACGAATTTGCGGGCAAGAGCTTTTTCTTGTGCGTCTATTCTTGAGATTCGTTTGAAAATTGGAATATGATTACTGTTTAGAATGAAAGTGTTGTTTGGGTTAAACATTCTATTCTTCGATAGTATTTTATTGTAAATTGATGTTTCTGATTAATTCGTATAAAGCTTTACAAATTTTTTTGAATTTTGACGCAAGTTAATAGCACACTGGACTTTACAAAAGTGACTGCATTCTCTTAAGAAAGTCCGACTTTCGTTCTTTCTACACGATTTTATACATAAATTTCATAATTAAACTTTTTCATTACCCGCGGAGATTGGGAACATTTTCTTGTAAAAATCCAGGAGAAATCCGCGTCGAAGACAATATAATTAAGGCTATAAAAATAAAATTTCACCATCGGTAACACAGCTGCGAAACGTATGTATATATTCGCTACATTGACCAAAATTAACTGCACACATCGGCCGGTAAACAAAAACCCGACGGAAAATCGGACTGCTCCGTCGCTGCGGCTCCGAGCTAAGCAACGTTATGCCTCTGACCCTTACGCAGGCGCGATGTTTGCCCAGCTAAAAAGGTCGTAAGGAATCGACCGGTGAAAGTAAATGATTTACTCGATCGCCGGTGTGTGCAGGAGCTGCCGAAAAGTCATAAACGTCCCGCGTCTACTGTAAATTTTCTCCCCGATGCTCGCTCCTGCGTTTTAACGAAGTTGTTTTCTCGACTGTGTAAGGAAACTTTATGTTAGGATAATCAGGTGACGGGTATCCTTAGAATTTTTCGCCGAATTCGTAAAAAAGCGCGGCCGAAATACTTTTAGGTCGCGCATTCTTTTTTTTTGCGCTCCTCGACGCCGCAGTATTTCGAAACGCATCTCGGAATCCAATTACGCTTCGAGAAGTAGCCTGAGCAGATCGCGGAAATGCGAGTGCAGCTCGTTCTTCTTTTTGCCTTTTTATTCTCCGATGAACGAGGAAGTAAGAAATTCGCTTGCGTAAGTAACGAGACGGAGGTGCGTCTAAAAAGCGGTTTTTTTTTTCTCGAGCAGGATTTCGAAGTTGCCGGTGCTGACGTTCGGCATTTTTCTTCGGGGAAATTCCGCGCGGCAGGAGGAATGTCGGGTTTCTGTAACGAGGCGACGTTTGGCGAGTGGACACTATTTTTGCTCGGGCTAATTAATTATTGTACAGATTTGCAATCGGTGGCTAAAGTTTAAGGTTATTATGAAACAAATCATTAGAGTCGTGAATTTATAGTTCTATGACTCTGTATAAATTAGCATGAATGAACTAATGTAATATTTATATATTACAACATCGGAACACTTGAGGAACTAATTTAAACTTTCGTTTATGAATTTGGCACAAATAAGTTTCTGATATATAAACTTTGAGTATATTCGAGCTGGCATTATAAATAATTCAATGAAGATATATAATTGCCAAACTACTTTCTGAAAATTATATAAAAATATAGAGATCTTAATATTTTTACGTAAAACGCAGTTGACACTTTCAAAAAATAAATGAATATAATTCGGTGTTTTTTGTCAATACCGTTTTCGGTCGTTCGATTTGTAACGTAATTCCAGAATTTTTACCAAAAGTGAAATTTATGTAAAACGAATAGCAAAATGTATTAAAACTGCATTCTGTCCTTTTACGAAACCTTATAAATATTAATCCCGATTTTTACACTGAATTTCTCTCCGTGTAAATATTAAACGACATTTTTTTTTTCCACAAAATAAAATCGCAATAAAAAATCCGAGGGTCCGCCAGCCAAAATGCTTTAGTTTCACTTCCGAAATCATGCTAATAATTTCCAATAACTCAGTCCCACGTGAAAACCCCGCCACCTCGCATAAATTACCTCCTTTCTTTTTAAACCAAATTAAACGACGTGCATTATTTATATTAAAAAAAAAACCAACAAATTTCTCTCTCAGGGGTTATCCGTCGCCGGTCGGAGATCGAGCTCGCGGTTTCGCGAGGCGCGAATTTAAGCACTCAGACTTCGGGGAAGGGGACGATGCCGAGCGATCATCGTTCGGTTAAAAATAGGTCAACAGGAAGCTTCGGCGGGCGTTCGAAAACTTTTTTTTTTTTTTTTTTTAACGTCGGAGAAAGCTTCAATTTATCGGCTACGTATAGAGTTTTGGACCGGCTCCGAAGGATTTTCGGGCGTCTCGTTGGATATAGCTCGGACTGATTCGAGAAAAGTGGAGCGTCAAAACACGGATGACTCATATTCACCGCGTATAACCGACTATTTTCTTTAAAATATAGCCTAAAAACAATACTCCAATCCTTCATGCATAATTCGGCAACGTCACGTAAAAACAAGAGCGAATTTTTAAGACAAAAAAACACACCGCGCGCTCTCCGTACGGTCGGAAATAATCTCTGTTTTGGCGACTGTGCCCCTCTTCGTAACGGCGGGGAAAGTAAAACGCCGTCCGGGGGTATATAATAACGCACGACTCTCTCGGGAAAAGCACCGCGCGAATTTTCGCTCCCCGCGGCCGTCTAAACATAGAAAATGCCCGACTGCAATCCGATCTGGGTCGAGGCCCTTTTTCCAAACGCGACGCGTGCGCCTCTGCACGCGTGCAGTGTTTTCAACCGACAGCTGCGATAACAAAGGGGTTCATGTACTCGCAATCCACTTGTCGCTTAGCCCGCCGAACCGCGCCGGGGAGAGATTTTGGCGATCGTTTTCATTCGTCAGCTGGGAAAATTTCGGGAATGCAAGTTCCTCCGATAAGTTTCTCGGTAAATCGTGATCCGACGTCGAGCGACGTTTCGGCGCCTTCATCCGCGTTCAAAAATTTTAATCCCGTCTATCCTCCTCGCCAGATAAGACGAGTGGCGCGTTCGAGGCGTGAATTTTCTCACGAAAATCCCGGGCGTTAATCGACGCCGAAGCCCCCCTGACTTACGACGAATCGGTCAAATCTACACGGCTCAGGTACGCGCCGCTCGTTCCGTTCGGGAATTCCTAGGCCGCGCGGCATTTTTCCGAGCACGCCTCGTCTAATCCAGCATCCGACAAAAGTGTCACGATCGGGCATCGGCTCCGTTTCCATACGGAGCCGCTTCTTACGCACACCGAAAATATAACTTTCTCGCGACTCCCCGAGCGAGGAGACTTCTTTTTTTTTTCTTTCTTTCTTTTTGAGGAGTCGTCGGCCGAGTTTGATAAATTCGTGCGAGAAATTAAGCTCGCTTTGCGTAAGATTCATATACGCCGCGGATTGCGGAATAATTCTGGTTTCGTAATGGTATTACGGTTATTTTTTTTTCTTTTTTTTTTTTTCACCGCGCTGACTAATGACCGCTTCGTTAGAATCCGTTTATTGCCGTAATCCTTTTGTATATAGTATAATTTGAAAGAGATTCAAGTGTAAATCTTACGTAAAGCGTTTAACGTCGACTCGGCCGAAGTCGAGCGGAAAAGACGAGCGGAAAAGCCGGACGCCGGGCCAGATAAACAAAGCGTTAAAACGCTCCGATTTTCCACGCGTCGCGACACCCGAGACATCCTCGTTGGCTCGTCACTGAAAATTTCTCTGCGATATACACACGCGCTCTCTCGGCTCATGCCAACAGTCGGCCGTATAGACAATCCCTTAGACGACGCGCGCTGACATAACCTCCGGCGAAAGAAAAAAAAAAAAAACCGGCGACGGACACACGTTTCGCAAAGGCCATATGGCGTGTCCGCCGCCCGCGCTGCGCCGCCGGAACGATGCGTGCTTTGACTTGGCGGTAATCCGTGCAATTTGTAGGAGAGAGAGAGAGAGAGTTGCGCCCCGGGAGATGCGATTCTGCGCGTGCAGCTCTTTTTCAAGAGCGTGACTGCCGAGTTCGCTGTTTTTGTTCACTAATTTTAGCGGGGCAATTGCCTGCGAAATTGTCTGCGAGGCGTTACGAAAAGTGGCGCGCTCCCGCGCCGCTTCGAAGCTAAGCGGGATTGCAGTTTAGTTTTCGATTAGAGAATATTCGTCGGGATATTCGCGGTGAGGAGGAATATTGTGCATCGCTTGCATTAAGTGATATTTGGAAAATTATTTTATTTCGCGTTTCATTTTATATTATTCCGTTCTTCGCAGAATTTTAATGTACATCGCAGGGAATTAATCTAAGAATAATCTGAAAGCAGCGTCCGAAAGTATTTGGCAGATTAATTCGAACGTTTCGGAAGAATATATTCCATTCGTAAAAAAATCCAGATACAAATCCTCGCGTTAAGAGGCCATTTATAAGTCTACCTTCGATTCGTAAATCAACCCAAAACCGATGTTGCACCTTCCTCTCGAAAATTCCCTTTTTCACGCGTCGCCGTCCCAATCAGCATAATCGTCCCGGCAGTCCGATTAAATTTAGCCGCTTCTTAATCCCCCCGCGACATTGATACACAGGTAGCTCCGCCACCTCGTAAATTCCGCGAGAGAGCCAACAGGTTATTAGCGCCAGGCGCGGGGCCCGACTTAATTCGCGGCCGTAAACCCGACAATGGGACGCGGCTGTCGTTCCATTGGGAGTAAACAGCGGCGAAATAAAAGTCCCGCCAAAAAGGTCGAGCGGGAGACGGAAAAAAAAATGGCCAAGTTCGACGACGCATAATAATGCGGGAGAGAGAACCGGCCGGCGTCGCGGCCCGCGTCCTTGACTCGACCTTGAGAGAGAGAGCGCGGCACTCCGCGCACTGCTCCCTGAAAAAAATGCGCGCACCTCGCGGCGCCTGATTTTTTTTTTTTGCGAGCGAAGCTTCGCGGAAGTCGAGACCGAGCTTCCTCCTCTCCTTTTTCTCGCCTTTTGCGCCGGGGAACGATGACGCCTGCGCTTTTTAGCGCGCGCTGTTCGATGCCGGCGGAGATTAGATTAGGATGTTTTAGGAGGCGGATCGCTCTCTGTGCTTGAATAAATTTTCGGCGATGATTCGTTTCTGTTGTGGAGCGACAGACTTTTTTTTTTTTGTTCGATCGTCGAAGCTTTTCGGGGGGATCGGAGGGAGCCTTGATATTTTTGTATGTTAAGAGGCTGGAAAAGGTATTATATGATTGAAAAACTATAATATATCGAGCTTGAGGTGGATTTAAGTTGTGGACTTGTTATTGCGACAGGATAAAGTGGTAAGAATATTAATTTGGTTGTAATTTGTAAACAAAAATTCGTTCTCGAGGATATTGAAATGACGCACCTTGAATACAAATTTGCACTGCTGCCTTGCCGAGAGTAGTTGCGACAAATAGATTTCTTATCGGAGATAAAACAGTCCTTGAGAATTAAGTAAAGTAGAGCACAAATTAACTGTATAATTTTGAAAAGAAAACTTGTTTTGTAATAATTATATAGTTTAAATAAATTTTAGTAAATTTTTCTAACAGCAAGTACAGTAAATCATTGTAACGACCTAAAAATGTTTTTCAATATTTGCAGCCAAATATTTTACATTCTTCTATCTTCGTCCTCTAGATTTCTAAGTCAAGTACAAGAACAAGCACGTTGACAGGCAGCCGCTAAAAATTTTTAAACGTACAATGGCATCCTCGGCTATTTGTGCCAAAAGCTTCTCAAGCTCGGCCGTCGCGCAAAAATTCAAATTCCAGCGTCGTCGTCAGCTGTTGCGCGTGGCTTTTTTTTTTTTCTAAAAATGAATTCGCGGAATTTTACTGCCCGTCACGCGTATTTCTATTGGAAAGTAGCAAGGAGCTCAAAAAGTACTGCGAAGCGCATAAAGTGTGCTTACTATCGCGTTCTATTTTCCTTTTTTTTTTTTTTTTTTTTTTTTTTTGCGAATATATCACCGAGATGATTTCAAACGGTCGCCGAGTTGTAAGCAAAGTACACTTCTGACATTCAGTTTTACTATTAGCTTATTGCCTCTAATCGTGTATTGAATAGTGAAGATATCACTGCAATTATTCCTATTCATCTTAGAGAATGAATAATAGCTTTTAGTGAAACATCGAAGTCAACAAAAAGGTGCTGCGTTTAAAAAAGTAGCTCTCGGTCATATACGAATACTCGCATGTATACAATAATAATAAAATTTGATGGTACGTCGACTGCTTAATTGTGCATTCAATCTAAAAGAAGAAACAAACAGTATCAAAACTCGTACTGAAAGTTTATAGAACGAGAATTCTTTCATCTAATAAAGACTCGCAGGCATAAACTTACCAAATATGCTTCATCTACTTTCACCTTTTTATATATACACCGTTCTGAAAAAGGATATACACAAACACAGTGAATTATGAAGAGGAACAATTATATACATATTGCTCCTCTCCTACACTTTCCTAACCCGAAACAATACACCCGCATTATCGATTAATTCTAAACCAATGAAACCCCCCTAACGAACCTCATCCCCTTTCTCCCAACCAGGGAGGCGCAAACCGCCGAAATCCTCCCGAAATAATCGAGCCGCTAATAATGCACACCGGCGATCGGCGCAGTTCTATATTTAGTCAATAAATTAACACAATATCCCACACAGACAGAGACGACGGAGAAAGAGAACGAGAAAGTCGAGAGCGACGCTTAACCCACGCGTTCTATTTTCGATGGCCGGCGCAACGGCGGCGGCGGCGGCGGCGGGCCGAATCTCTCGGTGTGTTTTCACTCCCCCGTAATCGGGGGAAAAAGAAAAACAAAGCGCGACCCCGAAGACGCGGCGAGAGAGAGAGAGAGAGACGGGAATTCATTGAGAACGTAACATGATCGCCGCGGCGTTCCCGTTCCTTTGCGCGGCCGGAGAGGAAACTCGAGACACACACGTGCTTTTTCGCCGGACTCGACATTTTTAAAGGGACTCGGGGAGTCGGGCGGAGTTTAAATTTTTGATTCTTAAGGAGGCTGCGTTCTTGGAAGGTGGTAAAAATGGTTTCGCCTTCTTTTTTGTTGTTTTCTTTTTTCTTTTTTTGAGAAACCGTATTTTTATGTAAGCTATTTTGGGAGGAGGAATGATTTTAAAAAGCCGCCGGTTTTAACGGATGCGCGATAAGTGCATTTACGTAAAGGTGCTTCTATTTCAGGGGGAGAGACGAATTTAGAGATAAATGAAAGTCCACTTCGTAAAACAGTCGATAATTATGCGCTTTCTTTCGACTCGATGCAACATTCAAAACAAATTGATCGCCGGTGCATATCATTTTTGTTTCTTTACTTTACGTAAGCTTCTCTCTAAACTCTTAATTTGCTCGAAAAAAATTTAACAGCTCATTTATTCAAAAGAATAAATATGCATATCCAACTTAATCAGCGCCATAAATTGCCTTCCCTCGACCGCAAGCAAAAAATCCTTCGCCAGAACCCGAAAAGCATCGCTCGCCGCGAGGCGCGGGCAAAGGCATTCCGCGCCGAGTGAAAATATGACGAGTTATTCAATCGCGCTCGAGCGACGACGATCATTTTCCCCGGAGTTCTCTCTCCGAGCCTTGGCTACGTTTTGGCAGAAAGTCCCGACTTGACGCAACGGCGCCGACTTGCGCAATCCCCCACCCCGAGAGTTTTCCTCTCTCATCTCGGACGCGCCAGATGAGAGAGAGAGAGAGAGAGAGAGAGAGGAGCTGCCCATTGTGCGCGCAATATTCAAATCCCCCGAGCTCGTGGAAGCTTCATTTCTCGGCTCATTTTTCAATGAGGCAATCCCGCCGACCGTCCTGGACTCAGATGCGAGAGCTCTCGTTGAATGGATTACCATTTGGTAAATGGCGTTGCGCGTTGCGCAAAAGTTTTTAATGCGTCGGGAGAGTGGGGGGGGGGGATGGGTTTGGTAACGAGTTTTTGTAAAATGTCCGAGCGCCGTTACATTAGTTGATTAGTCGCTGTATCTGCGATAATTTATTTTGTTGACTGGCTGTCTTAAATACGTCGTTGAATGATACGACTTCGCTCCGAAGCGCTGCCAACTTTCCAACTCTTCCAAGTCCATGCGGCGAATGCCGGCAAAAAAAGTCGCGTATAAATCGTCCTCTTCTGTATTTTTAATAAACATAAATTACTTCAGCAGCCAGTACGAGTTTCGCAGATTATTTCCTAGCTTACAAAATGAACAAAAACTAATCGACTGCATCGCTTTTTTTTATAGGGTGTTTACTTTTTTAATTTTGTTCGTTTATTGGTTTATCGATTTATTAGGGGACAAATAAGAGGAAACAATCTACCGTTCGTTACTTTCATGGATTCGCACTTTTAATAACTTTGTTTTATCCTTTCTAACGAGTAAATAATAGATTCGAACTCGGCAGAAGCAGGGAAACGAAGGAGAAAGACGGCGAATCAATGGGTTTCAATTTTTCTGCTTTCTGAGCAAGTGAGTCGTATAATAAGATCAAAAATTAAAGCTGGCTCGCGGCGAAAGAAGTGCTATTAATTATTCTAAAAAAAAAAAACATTGCAAGTGAAACCCATGTATACATTACATTACTAATTCTAAATTAATTAATCGACAACGACACTACAAAGTTTCATTAAAAAAAAAATATATAATTCCACCGAAAGAATCTTGAATTTCACCACGACCCAACGTTACATTCGATTCAAACGAACATCAATACATCGAGCCGACCGGTGAAACTACCTGAGCTACAGCTGTGCACTTAGCTACTTTATTAATTTTCGTGGCTACTTATGCGCGGCGACGCGGCGAGCCAGCCGCCGCTGCGCATTAGCATGCATAAAAAAGTTCGTGCAACTCCTTTTTTCGTTGTGCAATCCCGCAAAACACAGCTCTTTCGATCGGGAAAAAAAGCCGAGCGCTTAAACAATAAAATTACACCTTGTAAAAGAGCTCGGCTGCAATAAGCAGGAGAGAGAGAGAGAGAGGCGCGTACGTATAAAAGGCCTCTCTCTCTCGCGCACGCGCGGATTGTATCTTTTTTTTTTTCTTTTTAAGCCGGGGAGTGAAAGGATGACTCTTCCTACGTAAATCGACGTTTCCTGTAATCTCCGGATTGCATTCCGCTCTCTATTCTCGTGCGAACCGAATTTTTTTGCTCCCGGCCCGACGGCGGCTTACGATAAGCCTTTTTTGTGCGAGAGTCTGCGGAGTTCTCCTTTTTTTTCTCTCTCTGCCGGGCGAAAGAGAGCTGGCGGACGAGAGGGAGAGAGGACGGCCGAGAAAATTTTGGGGCAAAGTGCAGCTTATGCACGAGCTGTCTCACTTTACCGGCTCTGACAGTTTTTTAATATTTGCCGGGATGAGGAGTGGATATCGGTGGATGTATAAAGAGAAAAATGCTGACTTGTTTTTTAGGGAATTAGAATGAAAGTATTTTTACAAATGAATATTTAACAGCTGAATTTTGTTGATTAAAGTTTATTTAGTTTTCAACCGAAATGTATTATTTATAAAAATGTAATAAAATATATATGTTCTCGTCACTGTAGTCAAATTGGCCAGGAGAATTTTATAAATCAAAAGAGTACTTAAACACCACCGCGTATATCTCATCGCTTTCCTCGGCAGCAAAGAAAGCTAACGTTTCGTTCGCGACGCGATCGCGCGGAAAATCCTCGTTGGCGAGCGTCGCGATACTTTCTGCGATGCCAACGGAATTTTACGCGCACTCTTATCCCGACGAATTTTCGTATTTTTAAACGCGCGACTCTCCCGTTCGTTGGAAATTTGTATTTGCGACGTATATACCGGCGGACTTCGGTCGTGTTGCATGTGGATTCGCGCTGTGTGACACGGCTATTTTCATTGTGTATCTCCTCTCTCGCGTTGCATAAAAACAAATTGTTGCTTAATAAACGTGCCGGCGAGGCAACGATGATAGCGATGATTTCAACTCTGCATTCAGATTTGCAAATAGTTGTTTCTTCAATGGAGACTTTTCCTAATTTATAAACTCTGCATTTAAATATTTCAATCCGTCGCGTTGAGTAATCTTACGTCTCCTGATGATTAGGTATATACATCTAAAAACTATTGCATAATTTTTTTTATTGATGTTTGCCACACGGAACGCAGACATCATCTTATTCAATATGTGCGACTTGCCTGAAAAATAGGTCCCCCAAACCTCGTCGAAAGAGTAATATATTTAGAAAAATGCTTGAGCGCGCGTCGGCCAAACGTATCGCGAATTCATCGGCACTGAACTTTCTCCGGTTAAATATTTTTATCCCGATCAATTAATTGGTAACTATGGCGCTTCGGACGATAAATTTCTGCAAACGAACTTGAAAATGAATACGGATCTTTTTGCTTCGAGGCAACGAATTAATCAACAAGGTCACTCTTAACGGAGCATTAACCACTTTATTTTCAATAATAAACCGTTTGCCCCGCTTAAAATACACTCTGAAAATTCGCGCTCGCTCTCGTTCCGCTCGGTCGGATGAAGCGTCCAAACCCCCCGGAAAAATCGTTTTCCCGTCCCCCCTTAATTAAAAACCTGCCCAAATCCGAAAAGTCAACCGAACTATAATTCAGCCCAGCTTCAATTCCAAAGTCCGTCCATTTATCGTCGGTATATACATCGCTGCTCCAGTAAGCCTCGTTGGCGTGTCCCGTACGGGGAAGGGGATATCGATCCCGGTTACGCGATCGGGGGCCCTCTCCCCCCCGCGCGCATAACGGGCCGGGGAACATCTGCCGCGGAGAGCGGCAACGACCTTGCGGAGGCGCATTTCCTCGGGCAGCTGGGCGCGCGAGAAAGCCGGTCACGCGGCGCTGGCCATGGAGTGCGCGCGTATTATAGCCGCTCTGATGGCTCTATCTCTCTCTCTGTTCCTCCGACGCGCATGCGAGCGCTCTCTTTCTCTCCGCGAGGCGTGATAAGCCGCGGCGCGCGGCCTCGAGATTGTGCAATTTTTTTTTTAGAGCTTTCACCGAGGCCCGGCTCCAATTAACGGCGGGGCGAGATAATGCGCGGCGAAAATTTCGACTTTCCAAGCGAAGGCGAGATTTGTACTTCTCGGCGGGGGAGAGTTTTGCATTCGCTGCCGTTGAAAAGAGTCGCGTTTGACGGAGGAGCTGAGATGATTTTTTTAATTATGTTTTGTATAACTTACATGAAGCACCGCGTACCTTTAGTCCAGCGGACCGTCACTGCATTTACGACTGTAAGCTGAAAATTTTTTCATTTACTGTACAAAATTCATGAACCGTCGAATTAAAGCATCGAGATAACCTCGTTTAAAAAAATGATGCATTCATTCAGATCTTACGGTTATTTATTTATAGCATATTAAGACCCGTTAGAATCCGTTACTAAACTAATTAATCCCGAATTAGAAAGGTTAAAACTGGATGAAAAAAAAGCTGATAAACTTTTATTAGATTTTCCGGGTTAACCTTCCTGCAACTTTACAAGTAAGGAAACTGACCGTCTAACTAAAGGATCAATTTGCTTTTATTTTTGTGTTGGGGGGGGGGGGGGGGGGGGGGGGGGGGGGGGGGGGGGGGGGGGGGGGGGGGGGGGGGGGGGGGGGGGGGGGG
>JAWWEO010000001.1:11199951-11214061 GCA_035582975.1 Ormyrus labotus | reverse complement strand
TTTTTTTTGTTCCCCCCCCCCCCCCCCCCCCCGGCGGATGAGGCATCAAGGTTAAGCATTGTGTCAACAACGCAGTGATCTAACCTCTGGAAAGTAATCACCTGCGACGAACGACAGAAGCCGCGTGTTTTCTTTGTTTTCGACGATTCCGCCTCTTGCGGTGGCGCCGAGAGTTTTTCTAACGCCGAGTAATTCAGCGTGTAATTCAAGCCCGAACCACGTGCCCACTCGGTGGAAAGGCGCACAATATTTTTCGCGCTCCCCAATTTATGTGTCCCGGCCTATTAGCGGTAATAGACCAAAACAAACGCCGGTCCTTCCTTCGCCAGAACGATTAAGAACCGAATAAACGCGAGTAATCGTCCGGCAATCGGCTCCGTCGGAGGCAACAATGGGCCAAAGGCGCGGAGCCCAATAATCACCCCTCCCCGCGGAAACACCGGCCGATTACCGTCGGAGCAGCGTTACGGCTTCCTACCTCCGTCTCTCTCTTCCTCGTTTTTTTTTTCGCGCTTCGCCGCCGCGCGAGTTCTCAGGCGCGAGTTCAAGGGCTGGCCGCATTGTCTCGGCGGTTATGTCATCGTCTCCTCTCGGGGAAAAACGGGAGCGCTCCCGATTTTCATTGCCAAGCGGGCTGACGTAACTCTGTATATTGGCGTAACTCCGTTTCCGGGTTCGGCGGGATCGATCGATATATCCTCGTCTCTTCGCAGTCGAGCGATCTTCGAGCGCGGCGGCGCGAGGCTCCAAAGCGAGGAATTAACGGGATTCCCGCCGAGAGAGGCTCGCGAAAAAAATATTTAGCGCGTGATATGCCGGCTTCCTGCTTCTCGAGAGAGAAAGAGAGCCGTTACTTTTTTGGGAGGTTATAATTGTCTCGGAGGTTGAATTTCCTATATTGATTGAGGGGGGATTAATTAAAGCAGCCTTCTCCCTTTCATCAAGGCTCCGCGAGTTAGTGGCTTTTTGCGTTAATCGCGTAATTGGTTAATTACGTCGATGTGCCATTAGAATTTCCTTTTGCGCTCGAAGATGGAAAAAAGTTAAAAGAGTCATTAAGCGCAACAGTTTTGTTTTGCACTTATGTACCCAGCCGCGCTAAACTTGCTTAGGAGCTGTAATTTGCGCTATCTCCGCCTTTAAGTATCTAATTAAAGCCATCGGGGAGGGAAACTATTTTTCAAATTCGTGCCAGATGCTAAAGTGATACGCGCGCGGAGAGAAATTTTCGACTGAAAATTACTATATTTGCATTATGCTAAAAAATTACTATAATAATACAGTAAAATTTAATAGAACTATATATCAAACTATATATATTTTTACTAAAAATCTATTAAATTTTAGTATATTAGTATAGTAATTTTTCAGGATAATGCAAGCTTGTCTTTGCTTTACACTAAAGCATAGTAATTTTTAGTATAAAGTTTCTTTCAGTGAAAAATGCTAATATCATATCAACGAAACTAGAACCGTTAACTCGAATTTCGCCAAAAACTCATTAAAATAAACAGCGGTAACGCGTGAAACGCAAAGTGCAAAGTAAAAAGTCCCGATGCTTTCTTCGCGCATAATCCCGCACCTTTTACCGAGATAAAAACGGGCCGCTACACAATCATCGGCATGTACAACTTTCCCCGACTCCCCGATCTGATTTACGGCGTAGTTTTCGAGCCTGGCCTAATTTTATCGTTATATACTCCTCGTCCTCTAATCTCCGAGCATCTCTCTCCCCTATCCGGTTCTTCATCGCCAAAACAAGGACGCTTTTGTAGCGTTCGAGACGAGAGACGCTCGACCGTATCAAAAGCACATCTCGTGTATACGAATTTCTCCGAGATTCCAATCGACTAATCCTGCAGCTGAACAATTTGACTTTCGGACGCGCACCGTTGTAAAAGGCCCGAAAAATCGGCGGACTAATATAACGATCGGCCGCTTATACGCGCACAATAAGGAAAGGCACACCGCACGGAGAGAAAGAGAGAAGCGTCGTTGTTCGTTGCGCCTTGAGGCGCCGCTGCAATTATCGTGCTACCCGCCGTTCCGTTGAAATCGACCTCGGATCTAGAAAACGGGCGCACGCACGCCCGCCGTTTTCCTCCCGTAGTCAAATTCGAGCGGATCGTTGTTCCTTTTTTTTTCCTTCCTATTTTCACTTTCGCGGCTCTCTCGCCTTGGTCTCTCAATCCGCACGCGCAGATGCACATTTTTCCCAGTTCTCTGCGGCAGATGCTCGAGTTCGATCGCGGTGCTTTCCGCGAGAGCTGGCTTCTCGCGCGTCTCGTGCGCGCCTGGCTTTTACAATGGGCTGATAATGGGATTAGAGAACCGATGGGGCGACGAGAGCCGGGCTGGGAAAGCGATGCCATTCTAGTTTTCTAGTTTTCTGCTTTTGTTCCGAGCGGAACGTTGTGTGTGACTGTTGAGAAGTCTGAAATCTAGCATCTCTCGTTATTTTAGCGAGTCAAAGTTAATAATATTCTTAAAAACGTTCGCTAAATCATCTATTAAAACGCCGCTATTTACATACAATAATAAAGAAAAAAAAAAAAAAAAAACTTCGCTCCATCGCCGAACCGTATCGACCTTAATTTTCTCCGCGAACGTTAAAGAAAACCAAAGAGTCCATTATACATTCCACATTCAGGCCTCTCGCGGCCTCCGCGCAAAAATTCGCCGGCGCAACGAACCGCGAGAGAGGAGAGCGAGCGAAAGGGTACACATACAACAACGCGCGAGAACGAGCCGGCCGATAAATCATGTGCGGCGAACAATAAGACGATCGCGGACGCGACGAGGTACTTCCGGTGAGCGGCGCGAGGCGCCGCTTTACGCGTTTTATATTATCCGCCGTAATGCACGCGCGCGCGCGCGCGCGCGCAGAGAGAAAGAAAGAAAGCACACACACCGCAAGATTTGCCTTAGAAATCTTACGAAAGCGCGCGCGTGCGGGAACGCCGCGCGTTCCGCTTTTAGGTTTTCTGCACGCTGCGTTAACGGCAGGCCGCGCTCGTTCCTGGGCCCCGGAGATCTCCGCCGGGGAGATGTACCATACGCTGCGCCGCGGATAATCTACCGTGAACGATGCGTATTTATAATGAAGAATAATATATGTGGGGTTCGGCCGAGGAAGCCGAAGGCTCCCGCCGCCTTTCTTGGGAGAATCGCGACGCCTGTTAGGTGATTGGGAGGGCATTTAGTTTATTGTTCTAGAGTTGTTATTTTGATTAGAACGGTTGTTCGGCTGGGATTGTCGCTTGGGAGTTAACGCGCGATTCCGTCGATGAAAAGTCGAGGTGCAATTTTCGCTTCGGGGGATTCTTGAAGTTGTTTCCAGTTTCAATCAAAATGGTGATATAACTATATCATTAATTCGTTGATTAGTAAAACTCGGCGGTGACTTTTATTAGAACTTGGTAAATCATTCGCACTAATGAAATGGTCATTTTGCGATTTAATAAGATGCAGTAATGGAACGGGAATCTATCTAGAAATTATCGAAATGTAATTTCCAATTTTGTTGATGAAAAAATCACTTGGTTTGTAAGAGAAATTCACTGTACGGAAGGTGTAAAGTGTCTGATATTGGAACTTTTTTCATGTTCTAATCTGGTTTTTCGATATAATCAAGTAATAAATTAAATTTATTCGAAAAGCTAATTTTAAATTTTCGAAACGCGTTGACTTTTTATTCACTCCGCCAATTTGAATCTCATTCGTAGCTGCGCCTTACATAAGAAATTATAATATCAAAGCAATATTTAAACGTATTCACTCTATTTATAAACGAATATCTATCAGCGAATTATCCAGTTTCTTCGATAATCTCTCAAACTCCTGTAAACGACAAAAACACTCTCAAGGCAAACCCAAAAATAGCCTCCTTTATCGCCGAGCAAACGCAGCCCGCGACCATCGTAATTACCAGCGCAAACTGAAAAAAAAAAAAAGAAAGAATCGCGACTGCACTACCGTAATACCCGTGACGCATATATCCCGCGGCGCCGAACGCCTCGTGACTCCCGTCTCGCGAACTTATATAGGAGCTTAGACCGATAAGAGCGGAAGGTAAAGTTCGCCGGGTGATCGACAAGAGCGCCGGTAAATATGCCCCCTTATCGCCGGCGAGTCGAGCCCGCGGAGCGGCTCTCCTAACCTCGGGACCGTTAATTCGCGCTTTGGTATGCCAAGGTTATCTCTCTCCGGAGAGTCTCTCTCCCAAAGCGAGAGAGCCGAGCTCGGGAGAGTCGCCTTTTTCTTTGTATCTCTCTTGCTCCGGGGTGAAATGCGCCTCGGGAATTCAATGTTTTAGCTTGGGAATTGAAATTTCGTCGGCGGTTCGTTTTTGGTTTTCTCGGCGATTGGCTCTTTTGTCGATATAGTACCGAATTAACTCGCTGAATTGACACCAAAGGGTTCGCGTAATGTTAGATCTGGTCAGGATGAAATCTATAAATCTCGTTTGTGCATCGAAGAATTCGCGATGAGTCACCGGTGACTCACGTCCCACTAGATAGGTACATTTATTAATATAACAATGTATTTATTATCATTACAATTGATAGAGGTTATCTACGGGGGAAAGACAAGTTTACCATTCGCTCCGACTAGCTCATTAAAATATGACTCATCCCGCTGGAATACTAACACTGAAGCCGCTGACGCCAGAAATTCGAAATTCAATCAAACTCCCGCGGCTTATTATCTCAAACAAAATGGCTCTCCCGTAAAACACCAAGACTGACTAATCGAGGAATAATTCGAAGCCTGATTAAAATCCCCTTCCTCCTTCTCGCCTTTTACCACACCCGTCCGAGTCAGCAGAAAAAAAAAAACAAGAAACAATCATTCCGCCGTTTCGACCCGATATATACGGTAGCCGTGAAGGGATCGGCTGCTCCGTCCCCCGAGGGAAGGACTCGGGGCTCTTTTGTCGTCTGGTTCGTGCTCGAAGCTGAAACTGGAAAAAGAATCCTCCTTCGCTTCCGACTGGAAAAGTGCGATCCTCGGGAAACAATAGGCGGGCATTAGGCAAAGAAGGAAGGAGGTCCTGGCCGAGGGGTGGAAGTAGGAACTGTAGCGGTAGTTTTTGCGGCTCGTTACTGATCTTACAGAGTCAGGATTGGGGTATAGGACCGTTTACGATGGGAGGTGGTACGATTCTTTGTTTTGTCAAGTCGATGTCTTATTTTTTTTAAAAGTAGAGGGACAGTAAATAATATCTTGTGATGATTATTATTACGAGTTTCAGAATTGTTATCGTAAGAAGTAAGAATAAGAAAAGGTGATCCATTAAGTTGTAAAATTCAGAGCTGCATCAAACATTCTCAAAACCCTCAAACGAGTCACCGGGCAAAATTCCTTCTTTTTTTTCCAAGTACCCGAGAGATATTTTCGAGAACCCGCTGCGAAGTCGAGAGAATTTTTAACTTCGTTCCGGAGATAAAGGCTCTGGAAACGTTTCCTTTTCCTTCGAGAGCGAGGCAGCAAGTTTCGGCGCACTTGTCTTTTTTTCAAAGCATAAAAGAATGGAATGCCTCTTATCAGAAAATACGGGGCAGGTAGATGCGAAAATACCAGAGTTCTTACGTGCTTTTCCGTGTTCGAGCCCGGCGATACGACTCTGTTTTTTCTTTTTTTTTCTTCCAACATTCTTTTCCGTGAGTGTCCAAAACAATTCGGGAATTTGAGTGGCTGCCGCTCGGTAAGTCATTGAAAAAAGAATTATCTGCGCTTTTCGTGAACAGTAAATTTTCAGAGAGACGTTAAATCGCTTTTTAATTGCTCGTTCGAAAATGTCTGAGCAATTTTTTCGAAATTAACGAAGCCCTCCGAAGCTTGAATAATAGTTTTTACGATGATTACAGTGGACGTATTTCCCGTGGATTTTCGCTCGCCGAAACCAAATCTGCTCACAAAACCAGTGTCGTGAATTTACAACGTTAATATTTTTTTCTCTAATCGAATTAGCGCGCTGAAAAGTATTTTATTGCAATTAAAAGCACGTTCAATTCGAAAATAAAAAAAAAAACAGGACTATCTATACGAAAGTATTTTCCAACTGGATTTTCAGTTTTAATCGCATTGAACATAACTCTTGCATGCATTTTTCAAAGCGATAAATATACTTTGGAAACTTTATAAAATAATTAAGCGGCTACTTACTTTCGAACAAAAAAAAAATTGATCTGTACGTTATTTTCAATTAAAACTATGTACCGAAGCAATAACAATAATTAAGCCGCAGTGCGCTCAATTACCGCCATTATAACATTAACGAATCAATCGGTTTGTTTTCACTTTTCGCGCTAATTACAAACGCAGAATAAATCTGCATGAACGTTTCATCGTTCGAAAGTGTATCTTTTTTTAAGCGACTTTCGAAAAAACAACAACAACGCAAATCTCGTTCTCGATTCCACGGTAAACCGAGTGACTTAGCGGCTCGTGCACGCCAACATTTACCCGCCGGTCGTTGACATCATCTTGGATTTTTTTTTTTTTTTTTTTTTTAATTAACAAATGATATTGCCTATTCTTGAATTGTTTTTATTTTTCCGCGCGGAGAAAATATTATTCGTAAATTAAATGATTAGAATTAATGATTAGATATATATTAGAATTTTTTTAAATTGGACTTCAAGGATAATTTAATTAATTTTTCAGTTTGTTTAATTTAATTTAATTTATTTAAGAACTTTGTCATGTGTTCATTAAACATTCACATAAAACTTATCTTAAAAAGAAAATTGCATTAGCATTGACTAGTCAAACTATCGAAATAAAATGTAAAATTGACGCAGCGAAACGTCAGACATCGACAAGGAAAATTTACTCCCCTCGTACTCCTTAACGATTTTTCCTCGCTTCAAAAAGGGAAAACGAAGCTACTTCTGAAAAATCGTTTAGCAAGAGAAATCGGCCTCGGCAAGAAGTTCGCGGGCGGCAATATAATTTTCGAAATTCGCGCTCGGAAAAGCCGCGCTTGTAGGCCTTTCGGGAGCACGACGAAGCAAGTGCACACACACACACACATTTCGTGCGCCTCGGAAACTCGAGACGTAAAAAAAAAAAAAGGAAAGAAGGAGCCCCGCGAGTGTCTTCATTTTTCTCGGGCGGTTCGGTGAAAACGGCGGCGCGCGCTTTCACAATCTATAACGTCGGAAAGTCCCTCGGCGTGTCTTCTGGGACGAGAGAAACAAATATAGCCGCGCGCGCTTGTAATTATAAAAGCACTAAGAGAGCGAGGATTGCTGTAAGATGGGAGATAAATTTTGTAATTAAAATTACGATGATCGTAATCTGAAGAAACAGGTCGGCCGCGTCGTATTTTTTTTTTTTTTTCGTTTTAAGATATATACTCGCTTGAGTAAAAGTTGTCATTAGCGACGTCCACAAAAAGTATATCGACAAATTAAAAACGTTCCCCCGCAAAAACTAGATAGATCCTATTTTTCTATTCCGCAAAGTGGATTTGAGAATAAGTAATTTAAGGGCGTTCAATACATTACGTAAGCCAGGATTAATGTACATACACGGCTTAATCCCCCGAGTTTCCCGGAATACGTCAAAAGCCTAATTGACGCTAATACGATAAAGTAAACAAAAGGTTAATATCCTCCGAAGGCGAGCAGAGGTGCGGATTAAAGAAAAGATTTCCTTGAATAGTCGGCCTTGAGCTCGCGTTCGCGCATTCTTCCTTTATGCAAGCCGCGCGCCGTTTTATTCTTGCCTTCGGCCGTTAATACTTTTTTTTCTGAAATCCGCAACTGTAAGCGAATATTATTGCCTCGCCGTCGAATCGAAGGCTGGTGGGTGCCTTTTATTGGTAAACGTTCGGCGTAACGGAGGGAAAGACACTCGAAAAAGAGTCGGCGACCGATTATCTCGTTTTTTTTTTTGCGCTCGCCTCGTGTAAATTGCGCCGCTTTAAGTACTAATGCCTGTTATCCCGACACTCCGGATTTTCCTTTCGCCGCGCGTCTCTCTCACCTCTTTCCTTTTCTGCTTCCAGGCTCCGGGCGTATTTTTTTTTTTCTGCCTCACTTTCAGTTTTCGAGTCGACGCGGCAGTTCCGTTTTTTGCCGAATTAAGGCAGAATGTATAATGGACCAACTTTTATCTCGGCTTGGAAAAGTTCGTCTTGATGTAAAAAAAAGCAGCTTTATTAATTCGGCGCTTAACGGGTAAATGAGACGAAATGAATTGCGTATTTAAGCGATTTCGGGGGGTATCAAAATATCATTTTAAGGAAGTGGTCAGAATGAAATCACTGGTAATTTAGTGTTTCTCTGACTTTCTCGAATCGCTCGAATCGAGTGTAATGCGCGATGTTAAGGGTTACGATTGTAGTAAAAAGAATTTAAAGTGCGTTTTAAATTTTTACGATTCTAAAGCTTGTCAGACCGAATTTTTGTAATTTACTAAACGACCTTTCAGATTGTATCAAGAGCTTAATAAAATCAACTATTGTCGTCATAAATTATAACTTCAGTTATTAAAATAACAACTTCTTCTGTAAATAATCTTTTAATCAATTAAAAACTTCCTTTATTAAATTACAAAAAAAAAAAAAGATTTGAAAGCAATAATTAAAAACCCAGCCTTTAACCGTAAAACGTACGGGAAACGTATTTTAATTACAATCCCTCTTAATAAACACGGAATAACCAACGCAAAGCCCCGCGAATTCGAGCACCCCGAACCCGCGTCCAATTACATCACACAGCCCGGCTTTACCTCCCCTCCGTGCAATTACTCGATCCGCTTAACATACAACCCGCCGCGAAACTCCTTCGTCAATCGAACGCCGCGAGAGAGAGAGAGGAACATCTCCTGCGTACTTCCTTTTTCGAGGCTCTCGGCTTTCTCCGCGAGCGAGGTGCTCTCGCGCGCGAGAGTCGAGTCGGGGGACCGTGAAAATTCCACTCCCCGCGAATCGCAATCAACGCGCTTTTCGGGGATCTCGCGACGCGGCTTTGGAGGACCTTTG
Organism: Ormyrus labotus; assembly: GCA_035582975.1. NCBI lineage: Eukaryota > Metazoa > Arthropoda > Insecta > Hymenoptera > Ormyridae > Ormyrus > Ormyrus labotus. The sequence goes on along the minus strand of JAWWEO010000001.1, from coordinate 11,205,066 downwards.
ACGAGATTGGGGATATATTCGTTTGCCGGTCGGCGGCGCGCGATTCGGCGCTCGGGCTGGCGAAATGTTTCGTAAATGAATTTTTTTTTTGTTATTTTTGAATCGCAGGGAAGACGGTGCTTTAGAAAGAAATGAGTTTAGGATTATATTGAACAAACTTTGATGAGCGAATTTTCTATTATTAAACAAAGTTTCAGTTTCTATAATAAATTCGTACGAGAGTTGGAACAAGCGACTTTAGGGAGACATTCCTCATCAAGTGTCTCGAGCCTAGAAAGTAGGTAAAACGCGTAAAATAAGGATAAAAAAAAATTCATTCGTCTTCCGTCGATAAATAATAATTGCGCGTGTCGAAGAGATATAGCCTCCGCAATAAAATACGACACTTTACTTTCCATGTCTTTTTAAACAAAAGAAAATCCGCTGCTCCACATTTTCTCTTCTGTCGCGCAAATTTTCTTTGCGTTCCGTCGTAAGAAACCTCGCCGGCGTTGGACTCGCTTCGTATAATAAAATTGAAAAATAAAATCTCCGCTTTCTCGCTCTTCCCATTCCATTCATCAACCTTGCGGAATCAAAATATTTTTACCCCCGCGGAGCTTGTAAACATTTGCGAAGCTCCGTTTTCCAAAGCAAAGGGAAATCAAATTCAAACGCTGCTCCTGGAGTACGGCAAAAAAAAGAAGCGAGCAATTGGCTTTTTTCGAGCCGACGCAAAGTGAGTTTTCTCCTCTTTCTCTCGTCAGCCGGTGGCCGATCGTTAGCCGTGTCGCAATTAAAAGCGGCGCGTATAACCGGCCAATTAGGCAGTTGGAAAAATTGAGCAGAAGCGACGGCTGACTGTGTAAAGTCCCGGCCGGACCTTTTGGGGTCCTTTGTGAGCTTGTGTTTGATTAGGATTTATTTCACTTGGAAAAGATTCTATTTAATCAAAAGAGTTCTGACGGTAGGAAACCGATGCTGATGTTTCGAAAAAGTTTCAAGTTGATATCCCAATCGATCGCAGAGAAAAAGCTGATTAATTTCAAGTAAATTATCTTCAAAACTTTGAAAATACTTAATAACGTTAAATTAATTATAATCCGCTCATCGGTTGAGTCTAATTAATTAAACAAAATATTTAATAGAAAAATAACATCTTATAGCTTCAGAAAATACTTAGTATGCCGCGCATCTTAAACGAAGTAGCCGCCCAATTAAGTCATTAAAACAAGTAACCCAGTAGGTTATAAATAAACTCCGAAGCATTATCCTGCTTCTCTCCTCTCGGCCTACAACTTCCCAAACAGCGCGCAACATCCTCGACTTGCTCTACTCACACACCGACGTCGGACCGATCGATTATCCCGATCGATTGTCCGTATCGACGCGCACACGCAGAGCGCCGTTACGTCGTGCAGGAACGAAAAACGAGCTCAAGGAATTCCGCGAGCTCGAAAAGCTCTCGGATCTGGCTAACTGCCAAGAGTGCAACGCTGCCAAGGAGCGTCTTCCTCGTCGCCGCGAAAAATATATAACGTGACTTTTGCGACGGCAGAGAGACTTCTTTTTTCGCGATGATGGTGGAAGAATTTTCGAGGTTTTTTGCGCGGCGCGGATCTTTGTTTGTTTGGCTTTGAAGCCGTGGGCGATGCCGCGGCGACGAGGAATATATATTTTTTTTTCTTTATTTATACAGAAAGTGGATGTCGACGGAAGAATTTTGAACTAGTTTTGAAATTTATGTCTCTGTTTTTTTAATTGCGGGCGTGACTTCTCTTATGTAAGCAGATGTAAATTGTAATGGTCAAAACTGATAGGACAGTTATTGTTTTTTATATATATATATTCAATGTTATTAGTTATTTGAAACTGAAAATGTGAGCTATTGATTTCTCTAGTCTTTATAACCGAATGCAGGCGAGATTATTTTGACGAACCTTAGACGGAAGTTATTACGCGTGTTTGACAGTAAAACGTAATTGCTTTGGTAAATGCATTTTTTAACTGTGGTTTCTAAAAATATCTTCTTATAACTTTGGTTTCCCAGGTGGAATTTTCTAAAAATAATTTCGTCGAAGAAAGAAATAAATTCTTCGAACTCTCAAATAATTTTTTTTCTCAATCGCCTGTAAAGCGTTGTATATGCCGGATAATGCAGGGAATATCAGCGGGATCTTTTTTCTCACTGCATAATATGTGTTACATTATTCATGCGAAAATGTAAGACCTGTAATTTACAAATACCCGCGTTTCCTGCAACTTTCACGCAGCCCAAAATTTCAATTAAAATAATTTCCCATGATGACACAATAGCGAATTTCTCTTTTTTTTACTATGTATTTATAGTATAAAGGTGAATGAAGTGTATAATGTAATCTTGCTTATGCTAGAAAATAAAAGTTCTGTGAATTTATTTGAAATAAAACGATGAATTAACAATTTAGAAAGGTATAAATTTGATTTTCATCTGGAGTTCGTTCAAACTACTGTGAATGTCTACTTAATTGCTCTTATTTAAGCGTGAAAAGCTACTTTTTACATAGTATTAACTTTTACAAACACTTTTCCTTTGACACTTTTTGCAGATTAGAAGAAAATTTATAATAACTTTGCTTTTGCGTTATTCTTCAAGCTGAGGTCATTTACCTTTTATAATCATTGATAATCAATAATTTTTCTCCAATAAAAAAAAAGATGCAGTTAAGAAAAAAGAGTACGTTTCTACTCGATTAAAAAATTCAAACGATATAAAAATATAACAATATTAATCCATTATTATTTGTTTCTTTTTATTATTAATATTTTGTATTTATCCGATTTGTAATATTCTAAATTATAATACTCTTGTGTTCTAATCCTTAAAGTTTCCTTCTAAAGGAGTTAAATTCCAAAGCAGTACTTCCATAAAGACATTTTTATCACTGCTCATTACGAAAACCATCCTTTTAAGGACGAACCGCAGCTCGAATAAATCACATACGTCAAAAGCTACGCAGGAAAAACCTCATTAGCCGAGCCGACTCTTACCGAAGCTTACTCGAGCGAAAAACGCATCTAATTTCCGCTAATACCTCGGCGACAAGATTCACTCGTACAAGCACAACAAAGCCCCTCGTTTTCTCCGCGCATTCCGGCATTCCAGCCTAAACTTTCGCGCGGCGCGCTGAAAAATCCCAACGAATCTCTTCCCCTCCCCCTCCGCTTCGGCACAATGGTAAAAGTCTCTCTCCCCCTCCCTCTAAAAAAAAAACGAGGGTTTCCGCGGCACTTTCATCGCGCGATTTCCCTCTTAATTATATTCGAACGAGCCGCCGCGATTTCTATGGCGCGTCGTCAACCAGATGTGCGAGTGTTACACATTAGCCGTGAGACGCGGCTTTTCTCCTCCTGTACTCGCGCTGAGAATATATGGCTTTTGCATTCTCACGTGTGCGTTCCTCTTTTTTTTTTTTTTTTTTAACGCCGAGGATCTATCGCTCGCCAATGAGCGAGCGCCGCTTGATGAGCGGGTTTTTATGGGATTGCAAACGGCGATGATTAGAGGGAATCCTGGGGACGATCAGCTGTTGCGCGGTTCGAGCGACGCGCGTCCTTGAATGGCGGTGAGAAGAGCGTTGTTTTTCTTTTCTTTTTTTTTTCTTTTTAACCGGAGAAAAAGGCGAGCTGGATAAGGAAATCGTTAAATCGTCAGCTGCGCGAGTTTGCTTCGGACGATCGGCGAAACTATATAAGTGGAAAAAAAATGATGTGACTGAAAAACTATTTTTTTTCTCTCGTCGATAGCAGGTTGGACTCGCGGAATGAGTTCTTGCTATTGGAATAGATAAAATTTAAGTTCATTGTTAAGAGAACAATAAAACATGTTTTGAAGAGCAATGCGCGATTTACGACTTCTTTCAATGATTTCACAAGAGTTAATGATTTTCATACACGTCATATCCGCGTTGATGTTAAACGTATTAGTGCTCGAAACATTTGAACATTTTGGTTGAAAAAAAAAAAATGTGGAATTCGTCGCACGAAGAATAGTCAATCGGGACAATTAAAATATGGTATTCTGAAAACTGTGTGACTTTCGAGTTTGACATCAACCATACTTTGTATCTCAACACCCGACTTCCTTGCCAACTGTCAGATTAGTCATGGAGATATTTTTAAGCAGTTATTTGTGCTTTTAGCATTCATTAATGCATTCAAAGTGTTTTACGATCTATTTTGAATGAATAAGGAATCTATTTAAAAAGCAGTAAAATTATCGCTCACAATTTAGCCGCAATTACCGTAAAACGCCTCGACGAGGAAAATTTTTCGTTCGCCGCCTTATTGATTATTCGAAACGTTCCTACGGCTGAAAACTCGTTACGCAACCAATGACTCCGATGATTAGTCAGTACGGAGAAGCACTTTTTTGGATTCTACTTTTACTCATTAACCCTTGAATGACTTCATACATTGCTCGTATATAGCTCCAAGTGCACGAAACGAAATTGATCGGAATTCTTGGCCGACATTAATAGCGGAAATTTGTTAATCAAGCCACCACCACGCCGGGGGTTTCTCGCCAAGCTCGCGAATAATCGACGACAATCTCCTCGCGTACGTTGCATAAGTCGACAATGGAACGAGGAAATTGCCGAAAAGCCTCGCGGCGGGAGAGAAAAGCCGGGATGAATGGCGCGCGCGCGCCTCGGTGTCCGCAAGGACGAGGCGATGTTCCCGATGACGCGGCGAATTTTTTTTTATGTACTTACCGTCTCTCTTTCTCTGCTTTCCAGGTCACCCACAAAGTGACGGGACAGGTGATGGTCCTGAAAATGAACCAGCTTCCGTCGAATCGACCCAACATGCTCAAGGAGGTGCAGCTCATGAACAAACTCAGCCATCCGAACATACTCAGGTCAGTTGCTCTTGCGAGGGAATCGTGTGGATTCAGAAAAGTTTTTTAATGCCCCGCGCATCTTTGCCGGGGGGTGAATGGATCGGTGGGATTCTCTCTGGTTTATGGAACGTTTTTAGTGCTAGTCAGAAGCAGTTGGAGGTACAGTTAAATGCGAGGAGTACACTGAGAAAAATGTTATTTCAATATTTACTATAACCGTATTAAAAATTACTATTTTTTGTGATAAAACGAGT
>JAWWEO010000001.1:11170178-11199851 GCA_035582975.1 Ormyrus labotus | reverse complement strand
ACTCGCTTTACCACATAAATATAGTAATTTTTAATGAATTTATAGTAAATTTTGAAATAACATTTTTCTCAGTGTAGCTACATTCGATTTTCACGATTCGATGATCCGAATAAAAAGTTTGCAAATTTGTTTTTTTTTTTCGCGTTACGCGAGCGCAGTAGCTGTTTGTAGTTTTATCATTGGTCTTTTAATTTTGAACGTAAATTTTTAATAGACGAAAACAAAAAACTAATTTTTTTAGAATCATAGCTTTACATCACTCTAAATTTTACATTCAACACGTCAAGACGAACGAAACTTTTAATCCTCAAAAGTGTGCTTAAAAACCAACCTCGTAATCTCTCCTCCATTTTAAGCCCGAGGCTCATTACAAGTTTATTAAAGCACCACGCATCGTTAGCCTTATTACCGGCGTTTCATTTGTCCCGGACATTAGCGAAGTATACCGCAGGTACAGGGTGTGTTGTTCGCTCGGGAGGCCAGGAAACGCATCGTGGAAGGGGATGAACGGATCAGTGAATAAACGCTCGGGCTTACATATATTTCGAATTAGACCCCGTCCGCTCGATAATCCAAGTATTTTTAGAGCGATATTTGGTTATGACAGCTTCCAGGGGAGATCTGTTGCTAAGTCAGCTCGAGTCGAACGGAATGGTTAAGCTCGGATGGTTTGCCGGATCGTTGCAGTTTTATGAGGACGGCTCGCCGTGTCAATATTGGAAATTCATTTTATTAGCGAGGAGACTGTAACTTGCTCGTACGAAAGATTTAAAGTCGCGGCGACATATACTTTGCGTTATTTTTAATTCCAAAGAAAATTATTTCCTCTTACATTTTTATGATACGATTGTATTTATTAATGATATCCGTTACAATAATTGTTTTGTAAAGCTCGAATAAAATCATCGTGCACGCAAATTACGTGTAATTCAGATAAGAGGACAATTAACAATAACCCGACGATGATGTTTCGTAACAAAACGTGTAATCTTCCGGTCTTTTTCAAACAATTTTGTTTGATATTTAATTTTAGATAAATGAATTAGTTCGATGTCACGTGTTGATGTTGCAAGATTTTAATCTCGCATTTCGAACGTCACGAGTTTAATTATTACCTTTCTTATCGAAGGCTTTAAAATAAAATATAATTATCTGCAATTTTCTTTTTTCTTACGGCCCCGCGAATTTTGTACGTCAAAAAGAGTTTAATTAAATTAAATCGATTGGACTAAAATTATCTGAAATTATCCACTTAAGCAAACTTAAATTTGCTGGACCAAATTTGGTTGGAGTTTAAAAAACTTTTGTAACCACTCAATTTGATAAACCGCGCTAATTTGTTTCGTGTTCTTCATCAGCAGCGGAATCAATCTGTCATTGTAATTATATAAATTTAGTTTTAGCTTAAAGACTATCAAATTACATCTGAATTCGTGCCTAAGTATATAATAGTTCGTTAAAACAATGTTTTGTATATCGATTATCTTCTTAATTCGGTATTGACTTAATCAAATTCTTTCTAAATCTGTTTTATATAATTAAATCAAATTCGACCAAGGCCAAACAAGTTTAAATTATACACACAGAAGATTTAATTTTGTCACTAAATGAATCACAATTTATTCTAAAAATGATTTGACTTCCGTTAACAAAAATAAGATAGTCTTGCATCCAGAGACTTAAAAATATTTTTGTGCACATTTTCTACAACTATTCATGTTTTGAACATCTGATTTGTATTTTGAGATAACTCCATTTAATTAGCAGAATATCTGTACTCGAAACTTCGATACTTCGAGATCAGATTAGAGCATCTAATTTTGGAAATTTTTGACGCGCAAATAAAAATTCGTTACGTAACGCTTTTGCGGAAATCGCAGCATTCTACAAATTAACCGCGTATGAAAGCTTTCTCTAATTTTCGAATGCACCAAAGTCCAAAGGCTCATCCTAAATTTAAGGCCCTAAATATTTTGGCTTTGAATAGAAAATCGCTCGCTAATTCCGTTGCATTCGTTCAAAATCCGTTCCGGCGCCGTTAAAATAGCCAGACGAGCCGTTGTGCGTAAGTGGAAAATACATGCTTTTCGCGAAAAAGAAAGAAAAAAGAAAACAAGTGCAGACTTCGAACGACGAAGAAAAAGAGCTTTCGCGTGGGCGGCAAACAAAACATAAGCTCTTGGGTAACTTTGGCTTATTTTCGAATGATTCATTTTTATTTGTTTACGGGAATATCCTAATTAATAATTTTACTTAAGCTGCTTTTGCTTTATTCATTATAAATATTTGCGTATTTTTACCTAGAAACGACGACTTGTTTATAGAGAAAACCTTACGACATGAACATTGCAATTAAAGCCTTATCTCGAAACTGTTTAAAAACACCTAATTATCTAAATAGACATTATTTATTTCTCGATTACGATATGATTTTCACAAAAAAAAGGAAAAAATTTCCGACCCCAAAACTCGCTTTTAAAAATCACCGAGCCCAAAGCCTGCATTTAAAAGTAAAAGAAACCGCAGACCTTGAGCAAACATCATCAAACGTTAGTTTGCGCGCTGTCTCGTAAAATTCGCAATCGGGTCCTCCGACTTTGAGGCTAACTCGCTTCTATTATACTTTCATGTTTGCTTTATAATTCATCCCGCTGCCTTTCGTAAGATTCTCTTGCCAGAGACGCGAGACCGTATACAACTCGCGTCCTTATTTCTTCCGATTAATGCGCGATTGCACATTGCAAGGGAGATAAATTGTTTCGCCGATGATCGAATTGTGCTTTTGTATTGTCACGAGCCTCGGACACTTCTCGGATTCGACGTTGCATTAATTCTACGGCGCGACGTTACGCGCTCGACGCACGATTTATCGGAAAGTTCGATATTATCAATATTGTACGTTAATTCATCGAAGCTCGACAGATTAAAATACCGGGGCGTTATCTTTCGTATCGCGCGTGCAATAATTTCGGTGCCGCTCGACGTACTCGCCGGTTAAATCGAACAAAAACCCCGCTTAAGAATCGAGAAAAAGCGCATTTTCTAATTGCCCTCGTTTACTCTCCGCGCCTATTAGCCAAAGAGTCGTGCCGAGCGAAAATTAAGCCTCGCGTCTCTCTCTCCCAGGCCGCCGAAAAAGGTCCCTCGGCTCTCTTTTTCAATCGTCCTAATCACCGACGCCGACGCCGAGCTAATCGTCCACTTCCACGCGCTCGCGCGCGAACAACAAAACAATCGAAAGTCCTCTCCGCGAGAAACTTTCGCCGCGCGCGTCTAAATCGGCGAAATGGAGCAATCGATGCGCGAGAAAGACTCTCCCGCGCGCGCGGCAGTGCCACGACTGAAGAAAAAAAAAGGAGAAGAAGGAGCTCGCGTAATTAAAACAATGAATTATATACGGCCGGAGCAAAAAAAAAAAAAAAAAAAAGAGAAAGAGATCGGCACGCGCGAGAGAGAGAGAACCTCGAGTGCGCCGCGCACAAAGAGAGGAGAAACCGCGCGCGGATTAATTGCTCTCCGCACGTCTCTCCGCGCGTCCGGCCGTCGAATCGGATTATCGAGCGCCCTTTTCGCGACCCTGAAATTTTAGATTCCCGCCTCGTGTATAGGTGGCGACCTCTGATTTTTTTTCATCCGAGCGACGACTTTGGAGACGCGCTGACACGAAGCCAAAGTGGGCGGTTTCGACTTACCGCGCGTCGAGAGTCGCTGGACTGCGACGCCTCAAGTATTTTCGAGCTCTGACGCTGATGATTCTTTCTTTTTTTTTTTTACGCCGGGATATAAAGGAGGCTGAGTTTAGTCTGGGAAGGAAATGGTTTTTTTGACTCCGCGGCTGATTTCGATACACTTTACTTCGGTGCTGACTGATGTTTGTGCTTTGTAAATTAGTCGAATATATTTTGGGAATATTTTGATGTGTTTATTTGTATGAAAAAGTTGCCAAATGGAAGCAGAGATTTTACAATTGAATAAAAAGTCTTGGAGCTCATACCTCCAAAAGCAAGTATGAGCTCAAATTGTAATTCTCGTTTATGACAGTGACACGGATAAATATTCCTACACATCTGTTTAATCAAGACAACGGATACCTTGACATTGTTCTAAATTCTGTGTTTTTAAATCTTAATCAAGAAAGATATCCGTGAAAAAAAGGTTAATTACACCGCACTTGATGGATGTACCATATTTCAAAGTGATGTTAATTATTAGACTTCAATGTTAAACTCATTTTTCTATTATACACTTTTTGCACTGAAAACTTTATCAATTCGTACAGTACTAATTGCTTGAAATTAGCACTTAAATTTTGTTACCTACATCTGTCTAAAGAGTTTCGAAATTCACAACTAGATTTTTTTCTCCGAAAACGCTAAAATAACACTTGTAAAACGTCAAGTAAAACAGTTTTAAATAACGGTGACATAAACATTATAACGCAAATTTTTCCCTTCGAGTGCAGCGTTCGACTAACAGGATTGAACCCTCGTTAAATCATTCCCACGAATATCGCCCGCTTCTTATCTCCCTCGTACACACAATACGAATATTTGTCCGATCAATTGGCGTCGACGTTCGAGCGTGAATCTCCGAATCGCCGCGTGAAATGTGCTGAACTCATCGGAGCACTCGGCTCTTTTTTTTTTTATCTTCGCTTACTCGCGCAATGTTTATAAATCGTCTCGACGCGACTTCTCCTCTCGCTCTTATCCTCCCTCCTTGGCCTTTATCGCTTTGCGCCGATCGATTTTCGCGCGTGCAAGTGCAAAAAATGCTCTTCGAACCAGTGGAGGATGTCGGTGACAGAAAATCACTGAGGTGGTAAAAAGACTTATGAACTCGGGACGTTACTATGCAGCGGCGGACTTCTGTAACAGCTCGGAATGCTTACTTTATTCCTTTATTTCTTTATCAGTGGATCGGTATTAAAGTGCGTAGTTAAATTATTTTGTCTCGAAGCAGTTAAAATTTAATGAGACGTCGAAATTTACAACTGGTTGGACTAAAAATTAACTACTTTTAACTTTCTAATCCGTTCGAAATTGTTTTTATTCGTTAAACAAAGTATAATAATTATTATTTTCATTAAGCTCGTTGTTAAACTACTTCGTAAAACTAAATTTAAATAAATAAATATTGATCACCTCGCTGACATAATATTATATAAAACCGCTCGACGAAATCAATGATTTCCATTCAAACGGCGATAAAAGCATAACTGTAAACAACTCCGCGCGACAAAGTGTCCTCTCCCAAACAGGCCAAAAAATAAACGATACAACAATATCGCTGCGTCGGTGCAGCTCTCTCTCGAGAGAGAGCCGCCCAAGGCGCGCAACTGGGTCGAGGACCTTTGGTTTCGACCATAACGGCACCCGAAGGTCGCAGACTTTATACGGAAGTGGATTACGAGGCGATTTCTCCTCCCCCTCCCGTCGGTGCTTCGAAAGATAGGCACAAACGCGATGCATCTCTCTCCGTGGATATTCGAACGCGTACGTCTTTGAACAGCGCGCGGGGAGGTAACGGTGCGTGCGGAGGCCAACGACAGCGGCCAGACGCGTCAATTGGGTCGGCGGGGCAAGCGACGGAAAATCCGTGGAGTCTGAATTAATCGAGTGAAAAATTGGACGGTTCATCGAGAGAGGAGTCTCTCTCTCTCTGGCTTCCGCGAAACCGTTACCGAGGTAGCAGCGGATTGGGCGGAGGCTCTCGCGGGTTCGTTGGAAACTGCATTCTTGCGCTTTATTTGGTCCTCGCTGCTTTGCGAGTTGGACATTTTATGTAGGATAGTAGGAACAATCTAATAAATTACGGAGCGGAGGTTTTTAGTACCGGCTTGGTAGTTTTCTTTAAATTATGGAATAGTGTCGATAAAATGAAGTTCCGTTCGGATTAATCCGGTAAATTGAGCTCGTTCGCTAGAGGCGAAATATGTTGATTAAAGCTTAAATCATCAAACGCGATGGAATTTCGCTCTACAAATCTGTCAAATTATAATTGCCGTTCAGTCTATGTATATATTTGTGTTTGCGCTATTGATTCTAAATTATCGCAATTGCAAATACAACAAAAGAACATTTTATCCTACGCAGCTGCTTTACAAATTCTTAAATTAGACTGTAACAAAGCTCTGGATTCTTATCGATTCATTCAAATTTTCATTTCCAATTTTGATCTTTCGCTCGCGAGCCACGTAACAGGTGTTAAGTTGTATGTACATGAATCATTAAAAAACTTTAAAAAGTGTTAACAAGCCCCGTTCTCCTTCGCTCTGAAATAAAAAAAGAATATTTAAACTCCCTCCACATTCGGCATCAACTAAAAAAAAAAATCCTTTCCAGGTTCATGGGAGTCTGCGTGCACGAGGGTCAGCTGCACGCGCTCACCGAGTACATAAACGGCGGCAGCCTGGAGCAGCTGATAATGGCCCGTCACACCCCGCTGCCCCACCTGATCCGTATGAAGCTGGCCCGCGACACCGCCTGCGGCATGGCGTACCTGCACAGCAAGGGCCTCTTCCACCGGGACCTCACCTCCAAGAACGTCCTCGTGAAGAAGGACGAGGGGAGCGGCGATCTCACGGCCGTCGTCGGCGACTTCGGCCTCGCCGCCAAGATCCCCGATCCGTCCACCGGCTACAGGCTCAGCACCGTCGGCAGCCCCTACTGGATGTCGCCCGAGTGCCTGAAGGGCCAGTGGTACGACCATCGCTCCGACGTCTTCTCGTTCGGCATCGTCGTCTGCGAGCTCATCGGCCGGGTGCCCGCCGATCCCGACGTACTGTCCAGGAGCGACAACTTCGGCCTCGATTACTTGGCCGTGGCGGAGATCTGCGCGGCCTCCGACCCGCCGCCGGCGTTCCTGCAGCTCGCCTTCCACTGCTGCACTGTGAGGATTTTTATTTTTATCCTTGCTTTTATTATAGGAAAATCGATTATCGATTGGTAATTAGTAGGAAGTAGATAGTTAAAAGTTCAGATTTTCTTTGCGGAAGACTTTCTGCGTCTCGTTGAAACTTTTAGCGGCGACCAGTATGTACGAACTACATATTCAGCGTCGTTCTTTGCAAGTTAGTTTTTAAGAGATTGATTATTTAATGTGTAAATTTGAAATTTTAATTATTAAAATTAAAAATTAAATTTTCAAATACTTTGATTTTCTGAATATGATATATATTATTTGTTAAAAATGTTTTGTAGTCTTTTAATGAACAAAATCTTTTACGCAGTTTTGTAAACATTCAATCGATCAGTGTCTACCGTGATTCATTCGATGAGATCTAAGGTCGGTAAGGTAACGCCTAATTAGATGTCGAAGTCAAAGCAGAAAACCTTGAATCCGGGTAAATGACTCGGCAGTGTAATTACGTCAAATTAATTAGGCTGATTCACTTACGTTCGCTGGAAATGTAACATTAAGTTACTTTTAATTAGGCGACAGACCTTTTCGGTCCTTTGTAGCTTCTAAAACAATTGCAACAATTCCTACTTAACTGAACAGACCAAAAGTGTGAAATTTAAATGTCATGTGCTCTGCATTCGTCACAAGAACTTTGATAAAGAGAACTAGCTGTTTTTCAATGTCTGTGTTAATTTATTTAAATAAATTCTTTTGAATTGAATGATCAGTGTTACTCATATAAATTTGCATAAATTGCTCCAAAAAAACTTTGTTTTCACTCTCAAACATACTAAAAACGTGTTTTTCTTTTGTTTCTTATCCAAGAAAAAAACTCGATATGCAAATATCTGATCGATACTTTGTTCGCAGTACGAGCCTCGATCCCGGCCAACCTTCCCAGAAATAGTGCAGACGCTGGACGGACTGATAAGGAGTCACGAGGACGAGTCGAAGGCGATCCTGGACAAGCGTGCGTCGGTGGATCAAGCCCTGATGTCGAGCATGAACGAGATGATGATACGGCAGTCGAGGCCGGCCTGCCGTAGCCGTACGCCAGCGAAGCTGCGCAGCCACTCAGCAGATGCGCGAGCTTGTGCGAACTCGCCGGCGCCGTGTGACAAGGCACGCTGCCACTCCGCGAGGAGGATTGCCGAACTGGCTAGCAGGCGAGACCCGCATTACAGACCCATGACGGCGAATCCGTTCCATGCTCTCGGTGGCGTGAAGAAGATTCTAGGGGATCTGTTTTCGAGTTGCCTGGAGCTCCCGTCGCTGGAGGATGTTAGTTCCGGAATGGAACCCGGTGCTCAGAGCAAGTTTAAGTCGGCCCAGAATGACTGTATTGCTAAAATACTGGAGAGGAAGAAGCCCAGCTCTGAGCCCAGCAGCCCTACTGCTAGGAAAAAGTGGGAGAAGAAGGTAATGAGAATGCTGCTTTATTTATTAGTTTATTCAGTTTGTAAACTTTGAAGCTGTTTTTTTTTTTGTTGTTCAAGTAATTTTTAAGTTAACGGAGAATAATCAAAAATCTAAATTCAGCGTACTGCGCTCTATGCGTTTCATGATGAAAATTCCTTTTCAAATGTTTATTTCAATTTTGTCAAAATTACTTAAAATTAGAACGTTAGCATAAATAATAAAAAAAAAATGAAAGCAAAAATAATCAATAATAATAAGTAATAAATTTTTAATTCGTAGGTGGCAACGAAGGTTGGTGCAGCAAGTCTCTTCGCACATCCACTATTCCGTGACGGTTGGGAGCCTCGTCGCCGCGGTAGCTGCGAATCAGGCTTCTGGAGTTGCGTCGGCGAAGATCTGAGTCCCGAACCTCCCAATCGTCGACATGCATCGACACTCAGCAGTTCGGCAGCCTCAAGTCTTTTCCTTCTCGACGATCACCGAACAAGTTCGATCTACACAGACTCGTCGGAAGACATAGCAAGCCTCGGAGGTGGAGATTCAGCTTGCTGGGAGGACAGATTCGACAGGTTTGGTCCGTCGAGTAAGACCATCGCCAAGATTGTCGACTACTTCGAACGTAAACAGGCGGGTGCGAGTAAACTTAGCGGTGAGCTTAGTGGTTTGGACGTCGCAGCTCCCAGCAGAATTGCTCTGTTGAGGGCGCGCCTCGAGGGCAGTGGACCCCTTTGTAGTATTAGCGCGGCGCAGCGGCTTGTCGTGTGCGAAGGTGCGGTTAGGAGCAAGCTGCCTCTCTTTGACAAAAAGTGACGAGTCAGGGAGTCCTCTCTTCGGGGTCTATGAGTAGACGAGAACGTCGAGACACGTTTCGAAGAACGTTTTTAATTGAGAAAGTAGAATAACGTTGTTTTTTTTATTATCGATGCAAGTACAGATTGAAGCACGTTATTTGTGTAATTCTTTCATTACAAATCATGTTAATACATGTATTAATTTTTATACGATACCGTGTATTCGAATTAGCAGAAATCATGCAATGAGTTCACGATATTAAATTAGTAATTAAGATTTTGATTTTACTTTTGTTAAATTATATTAATAATGAATTTGAATATTTGCTATCGAAATGTAAATGATGTACATAATTTTAATAATTAGTTCTAAGTTGCATAGTCTGACGATTACTACAATTCGATTCTGTAAAGTCTTATCGAACAAATAGCCATTTATTTTTATCGTAAATTAAATGAATATATTCAAGTCATTAATAATTTTTAATGATTACTTCGAAAATAAATATTTTTTAATTCAAAATTGCGTGGAATTTCCTTTAAGAGATTGTCTTTTAAGCAACGAAGAATTGCAACAAATTAAAAGTAGAATTTATTACATTTAAGTTTTCTCTTAAAGTATTACTAAATTCGTAAATTAAAATTTAAAAATGAGTTTTTCGAAATCTTGATTCTTGACGTTCTCATAAAAAGCCTAAAATACTTCATAAAATCGAGAAGATACCGAATTTATTATTGCGTTCTTCATTTTTCTTGAAAAGCGTCGAAACTTGTATTGTGCGGTAGACATTTGTGTCTTATTTACAACTGTTGACATTGATCAGGGTTCCGAGCTCGTAGTTTTACAAGACTGTGATGTTTCTTTTTAACGATCTATTACGCATACGTAAAACTTGATGCTTCTTGAATCCTAGATCAAAAACAATCTAATTTTTTTATAAATTTATAAAAAATAAAGTTTACTCGCGCGATAAGGTTCTTATAGATAAAAATAAACACTTTTTATAAATTCATATTAAATTTTTGTATAAAATGACGTTTGTATAAAATTACTAGTAAACCACATCCATTCTCAGTTTGGAAGAAAAAAAATTTAGTATGAAAAGCGAAAAGTGTTTTTTTTATAAAAAAATATTAGTTTATCCAGGTGTTTCATTGTTATGTGTTTAAAGCAGTTCCTAGTTAGGCAGCTCCGTCCTGTAAGCTTTGGAGATACCCTCAATTGTACTTTATGCCGAGTTATTACAATGGAAATATTAGCTACAACAATTGATGCTATAATATATAAACTCTTTTGTTATTGATTTTTGTTTAGTGTAAGAAAGTTATTTAATGATATTGCTCTTAGGCGCTGAACAAGTAGACTGACTTTACTTTAAAATGTTACACAACAGAAAATTTTCATCAAAATTTTTTTCAATATGGCAATTATATAGCTAGAATATGCACGAGCTGAATGAGCGATACCTGACAGTCGATTATTTATTGTCATTTTTGTTGACGTTTGTGTCAATATATTGCAATTCACATAAATACAACGTTTCTACTATGAAGTTTGTATTAAAAATTTCATTTATTTAATAACAATAAATTAGACAGTTAAATTTTATAACTAACTGACTTTTTCAAATTTTAAAACTTGTGTGCAAAGTATTATTAATCGTCAAAAATCAATAACAAAACATGCAATCTCGAACTGTGGTAGCTGAAAGAGATTCCAATTTTCTTCTATTCCTTGCCTTCCTTCATCTTCCTAAGAACGTCCGTTAGTGTCAATTCAGTGTCAAATCATCGACTACGATGTCCAAGAGTAAAACAAGAAAGTCTTCTATCGTAATAATACAAAAAATGAGACCCTAGCATGGCCTAAATGCAAAAAGTAACAAATACACAAAAAAGCAACGCAGAAATGTTTCCTTCCGTTAAAAATTACGCTACAACATTTCTCAAACTTAAAGAAAACATGTTCAGTGTGTGCACATGCTTAGGATTCAATCAATGTACACGGAGATACGAATATATTTTGTTGAGAATAAGAGAGCTCGTGTCCCTAAATATTTTTGTTGCTAATAATAAAATAGCGAATCAATCCTCGATAAAGAAAGAAAAATAAATAATTGAATAACAAGGAGATTGCCAATTTGAAAAGAAGTTATATAAAAATAATTTAATATATCTATAAATGTATATGAAACTGATCTAGTCAGTGTATTAAACGAGGCGGCCTTATATTTTATATGTATACACGTATGAGAATATTAGTAAGTTTAATACGAGTTTAAAGGTTACATTGATTAAAATCGAGGTTAACAGTACGTCATTACATAGACGCCTAATCTTTAAAGGATTTGTCAATCGAAATGTAAACTCTGACGTACCGTTCATTTCCTAGATGCTGATTTATATGGATTCTAGAGTTTTGTTAGACGAGTTTTTTAAATTCGATAATTTATATTCCAATTATTATTGGCGAAATTTTATCTTTGAATGGGCATTCTTAGGAAATTGAGAATAAGTTTCATAAAAAGATTTCGACTGGTTAGTCAATTTAAATAATAGAAAGTACATAAAAGCATGTAATGCAACTCTGGAATTCATTTTAGGGCAATTTAAAAAAATTATAACAATAGATAATTTTCATTAATTTTATATGCAAAGAAAAGTTGATGAAAATATAAAAATTATATAAAAAAATATATACCTGAATGATAATCGCGCGTGTCTAGAAAGTACGTAATCATTGTTCAATTAAGTCGTGTTTTTAGATTGGCGTTGAATGGCGTTTAAATAATTATTCGTCCATTTTAGATAATATCGCCGTATTGAACGAATTCGTCGCCTCGTAGTACTGTTACTTTTCTTCTTTTTCTATGCAAATTGTACCAAATTCGTATATAAGGTTTAAGAGGTTAAATAGTTATTGTTTTATAGCCGTTGGAGTTGAATTGTTTTAGCACTTCATCTCCTTCAAATAAGACTGTGCGTTTGTTAAACATAATGTACGTAAGTATTGCTTTGAGTTGAGTTTCGTTTTCCGATTTTTCTTGTCATTTTTCTGGTATAGAGTAATTCGCAATATCGTCTTTCTTGTCCGCAAAAATATTGAAAGCTGCACTTAATCGTTCAAAATTTTGCAATGTACAAATAACAAAATATTTCAAAACCAGTCTTAAAATTTTCGTATTCTTGCAAAAATTAAAGCAGTGATTTTTAACATACAATTATAATACAATAATTAAAGAACGAATTACTACTCATTCTACTAAGGTGATTGGTTTATATGTATTAAAATTATTAAAATTATTAAAAAATGTCTTAATTATATGGTAAAATGTTTTTAATATTAATAAGCAAGACAAAATTACTCAATTTTACTATCTTATAAAATTAACCATTTATCGTAATTGCGGTTATCTTTTAAGGAGTGAATATTTTTATGCGTGCATGAAAATCCAAACCTTGAAAAATTAATATTCGCAACATACTTTAAATACGTAATGTGGAATTTAATGAAATTTCAACAATGATGTTGAACAAATTTCAACAATGATATAAATTTGATAATAATTCAAATGTGTGTTGTAAGTGTTCATGGAAAAAGTTAATTTTTCAAGATTTCATTTTTGTACTTGCGATCGATAAATTATTATAGTTTTGTGACACGCTTAAAGGTACCTGAACAACCAAGCGAGCAAAGAACTGCGAAGAAAAAATAAGTTGGAAATACTAACTAAAGTCAGACATATCGTGAGCGGGGCATATCCTATAAAAAGCTGATTTTCGATATTCGATAGTTAGTAAAGAATACGTGGTGCGGTGTGATTGGAAATCGAGTGAATAATGAATGAAAGAATTACAAGCGAAATTTTATAACGATGCGCGGTTTCGATATATAAATGCCAGGAAAGCTTTCCAAAAGAAAATAAAATAATTGCAGTATAAGAAACTTATTTATTTTAAGGAATCCGAAAGAGAGATAAATAAGCAACGATATTCTATACTAAAATTCTACTACGATGTGAAAAAAGAAACCAAAATCGTCTCTTCCATACATTTTCTTTTTTGACAATTGTCTGTGATTACGTTTGTAGCCAGACAGACAAAGGCTGTACATATAAAAAAGAGAAACAAGTGAGAAACAGTGAAGTACCGTCTGAATCAAATGTACCGTGAGAATTCTTATTACTATTATTATACACAGGTAGTTTTTAAAAGAGTTTTTAATTCTTATTGTAATGAATATAAAAAACATCGTAAGCACGCGGTTAAAAGGTGTAATTGTCGCTTGACGACAGAGGCGGAAACGACGAAGAATATAGGGATAAAAACGATAATAAACAAGTAATAATCAATTAAGCAAGTAAGCGAATGAATGCTACAAAGGTGGGATTTTCAGTGAAACTATAGATATATTGTAAATATTCCTATACAACATTAATAAAGTTAAGGGCTCGTAATTTTTACAAAATTGTTGTGTGAATTGCTATTGTTTATTTCTTCCTAGAATTTCCTAAACTCCTGTTTAACATTTAAAAATAAAGAAAGTTTTTAATAAAATTTCGTTTTTATTAAAGTAAAATTTTATCTTGCCATTCTTAATATCACTAGAATTTGATAATTTGCTGAATAATGGACAATAAATGAACAATGAAAATATCCCAACTTCTTTTACGCTCATCAATTTGGAGATTCGAGAATTTCGATCTCAAACTCGAAGGTTCATATGGCAAAGCAATTTAATGTAAGGGAATAGGAATAGTGTTTATGATTTACACTTATTAAGTTAATAGTTACGTTTTATTTAAAATTTTTATTTTAAAATTAAATTAATTATTTCAACAAAATTTTTTAAATATAATTACGAATTCCTCAAGTCTTATACTCATTAAATAACAATAAATCTTAGTTTTATTTTTATTAATGTATATATTTATTTTCCACGTAATGTTTCAGGTGTCCAAAATAATTACTTATTGTACATTTGTCATTAGTACTTAGGCGCTAATTACCGTCATAAAAATTAACTATACTTATCTTTGCACCAAAACACAGACCCTTTTCTAAAAAATAATTTTATTAATCCAAAATTCCGCACAAATAAATGACAAAGTTTGATTCGCATGTTTATTTATTTATAAAAATGTTAGCAGCACTAATAATAATAATAACAAGTCGTATTGCTAACGATACAGTAATTAGATTGAAGATAAAATACTTCTAGTTATATAAATATATGTAACGTAAAATATTCATAAAGTCAAGTATATACAAGTTTTTATTATACGCAAAGAACTCACATTGATGAACGACGCAAATCGATTTTTAAAAGCCCTAATATGAATCTGATGTGTGACGTGACTTTAATTTTTTATGAATTATTTACATATCGATTGAAAATGGATTGATAAAAACAATTTTGATAAATTACCTTAATTTTAAGTCGAATAAGCTTAATACGTCTCTATTCATAACCATATATTTTTTACATCTTATAGCCGAATTAAATAAAAAGTTTTCTTCAAAAGTAATTTTAAAAGAAAGAAATTAGGATTAACTTTATAGATTAACAAGAATTGAACTGGTTTAGAAATATTGCACATTAAACTTAAGTAGCCAAACAATCTACAACATCAGCAAAAGATCTGGCTACTTTAAAGCAATACTTTCCACACCCCTCATTTTTCTCAATAATATTCTCCAAACGTTAAATCTACAAATACCGTACAAGAAAATAATTTAAAAGTTCATAAATATTTTAAAGATTATATATATCGTGAAATAAACGCACAGCATTCACAAGCATATTTTCTCGCCTCCGAGATTCGGTGTATAAAAAAAAAATATGTCACCACTCCTCAGTCGAAATGCAACTCGTATATAAGCGCCTTTTTCAAAACTCGGCGTCGCCACGAGAATCATCGAAAGCACATCCACTGAAAGACACATCAGAGAGCTCCGTTCGAGCGATATTCCTCCGCGAATCAAAGGAAATTTCCAAGACTAAACGCCGACGTTTTTTCTCCCAGCGCGCTTATCATCACCGCTCCTTCTCCTTCGCGATTCCGCTGATGCCCAAGTCCTCTTCGGGGATGAGCGGAATGTATCTCGTCCTCGGGTCGTTCTTCCTCTCGTAGACGTACGGGAAGACGATGGACCTCGCCTTCTTCTCCTTGTCGGCGGCGTCGTCGGTCTCCGTCTTCGGAGGCTCGCTCGCGACGGAAAAGTCGACGAGGGGTATGAACTTCCGGTCCTCCTCGTCGGACGTCGAGTTGCCGGTCGAGGGTTTGGCCGAGGAGTTGTTACCCGGAACGGGGACCCAGTCGTCGATTTTCGTCTCGGTGACTACGGATTCGGTGTCGTTGCTGCGGCTCGGCGTCCAGCTCGCTCCTCCCTCGGTTAGCCATTGACCTTAAAACGTTGAAAAGTTCGGTTATACAGCTGATCAGCGACGAACGATTTGCCGGCGATGTAGAGAAAACACGTACCTTCGACCGATTTCTCCTTCCGACTGTTTTCCGCCTGCGGTGGATTCTGCGGCGACACGGGAACCCAGTCGTTGGAGCTGAGGGCGAGGACGCGCTGAGTTCTCTCGACCTTGAAAACTATGCCCTCGGCGCTCGTGCTCGTGCTGGTGCTGGTGCTCGCCGCGCTCTTGACGATACTGCGGCCGGTCGTCGTGCTGATCGTCTCCTCCTCGAATTCGATGTAGTACTTGGTGCGACTGTCGTTGCTCTCGCCGAGGCGCTTCCGCGGATTCGGCTCCTTGTCCTCGTCGCTGTCTCGCGCTCCGAACAGTTGTCCTGGAAAGTTCACGGTTGACGTTATACATAACATTTCAAGCTTCGAGGATCCGAACGAATTGGCAAAAAAACTCACCCAAAGGCGGGAAGTATTTGGGCCTCTCGGAGCGTCCGCCGCCGATGAAGCTCGGCGTGTACTGCGAGATGAGCGGCAGCAGCGTCTGCCTGGCGTACCTCTCGGCCTGGGCCAGGATGCCGGCGAGCCGCTCCGGCAGGAACTGGACGGTGAAGCCCCTGGAGGAGGAGGACTCCTCGAGGACCTCGTGCTTCCGGTCCTCCATCTTCGCCTCCGCGGAGGAGGTCCCGGCGGTTCTCGCCGAGGGCTCCTGCCTGGTACCTCGGGGTCTCAGCACGGGCTCCGTTATCTCGGGCAGCTTCAGGGAGCGGCCGGTCTCCTTCTTGCCGGCGGTCGCTCGGAGCACCGGCTCCTGGACCTCCGTCGAGGTGGAGGTGACGAGGTCGCCGCTGGTCGTAGCTTTGAGGGGAGTCGAGGTGACGGAGGGGCCGAGGTGTAGGGAGGCCGGGCCGACTATGCCGGAGAATCCGCGTCCGCGCTCCGCGAATTCGACGCCGATGTTGTTCTCCACCGAGTTGGAAGCCCCGTCGTTGCTCAGCTCGGCTAAGGACCAGGGACTCGGAGCGCTCTGTTGGATGTTTAGTGGTTATTGCATGGTTTTGGCATTTTGAAGGCAAGTCAATGTGTGACAAATGTTTTTATTTTCAAAAAATGTTTTTTCTGCTTTTTGGATTATTTTAAAATGTAATACAATTGCCTATTTTCATTTTTTGTATTAACGAGATCTTATACCCAAAAATCTGACGTTTTAAAATAACAAATAAAAAAAAACTAAATTAAATTAATAACATATTCATACAATGTTTTTACAATAATGTAAGACCTCCTTAAGTAGCTTTTATTGAAAAACTTCAAGCTTCAACGTTTGAAAAAATCATTTCAACTCCCGCCGAAACTTTCACGCCAATTATCTAAAAATCTCCTCGCAAAGCAGCGATTTCCATTTTTAATATCCCAACAAATCATTTAATGCTCGCTTGCCGAAAGCTAATAACGCTGCGTGCCTCGATCCAATAATCTCTCGCGGAAGGAAGGAAGGAAGGATCAAGATTCCCGAGGCGCAAATCGTAATTAGCTCCATTACAGCAACTCGCGCGGACTCGGACCGGGGAAAACTCTTTTTACTCTCCTCCCGAGCGGCTGAATATTCACATCGCGTGTCGGCCGCGAGGAAGCTCGTTCGTTGATTCATGCAAATTCGAATTTAGTCGGTAAACGCAAAAATCTGCTGGGTAATTCACACTCGCGAGTGCGAGCGGACAAATGGCTTTTTAGCGGATTTTAAAAAACAGCGCGGGGGAAGCGCGAAATTCTTTGGCGGAGCGCGCAGTAGATTTACTCGAGAAAAAGTGATTTGCCAGCCTTTCGAAGTTCCAACCAACCTGGTAGCTCTTGTCGCTGCTGGAATTCTCCGCGAACTCTTTGACGGCGGTCGCAGCGGCCAGCTTGGCTTGTTCCCTCGCGATCCTGAGATTCTCTTCCTTGGTGAACGGTCCGAGTCCCTTTTGCGGCACTTCATTGGTAAAGCTATCTTTTCCTAAAAAACAGAAAACATTTGTCGTGACAGCTCTATACCGAGATCCTACCATGTATCCGCAAACCATATTTGAACATTCTCCCTACCGGCATTGATCTCGTAGTTCTGCTCCCTCGTGAACGGCCCGATGGATTTCTGACCGCCCTCCTCCTTGGCAGCCTCCGAGGCGGGCGGCGGCTGCTCGTTCTCCGCGCTGCTCGAGGTGGCGTTGTCGACCTCCGGCGGAACGCTGCAGTCGCCCTGGTAGAGGGGCAGGTAAACCGGTCGACCGGAGCCGAGGATCAAGCCCCTCTTGCAGACCGAGTACAGAGTCCCGTAGCTGTCGGTCACGGCGACCTTGTCGATCGCCCAGGACACCAGGCCCGACGAGATCCAGCCGCTGTACGCCGTGTATTTTATCTGCGCGAGAGACGCGGCGAACGTGTCGTCGGGTTAGATTTTGAAGGAATTTTGATATCGCGGCGAGTTGATTTATACCTCTATGGCATCGAGATTGGCGAGGGCGGGGTGGGGCACCACGATCTTCTGCAGAGTGGCGCCCACGTGCAGTTCCTCGTCGTCTTTCTTCGTCATCGTGAAGGTCTCGTTCATCGAACCTTCCGTTATCAGAGTCACCTGCAGCTTGCCGTAGCTCTTGACGGGCCGTTCGTGCCTGCTGTTGTACACCTTTACCTATTTCAAAGACAAACATTTTCTCCTCTTAGATCGCACTAGGTATCGTTTATATACAGTCAATAAAATTTTTCGTTTTACCGATCGAAATTCTCCACACTGAGAGAAAAAAAGGAGTAAAAATTACTATTCTGTATCGTAACTTGAGATATGAGTAGAAGAAAAAAGATTTTTACTATTTGAATAGTAAATATTAAAGTCGAAAAAATAATATTTACTACTCATGAATAGTAAATATTATTTTTCTTCTCGTATCTGCAATTTTCGACTTTAATATTTACTATTCAGTTTAGTAAAAATCTTTTTTTTTCTTCTCATATCTCATGTTACGATACAAAATAGTAATTTTTACTCCATTTTTTCTCTTAGTGCAGGATAACTTCCATCGAATTTCGACCGATAAATCCATCACCACCTCGCATCGATCTCTCTTTCTCTCTCTCTCTCACCTGGTACTGATGAGCGCAGAACGGCTCCTCGTCCCGAGTGACCAGGTACATCTGTCCCCTCGCCGGCGACTTGTCGCTGTAGAAGCCCATGTCGCTGCAGGGCTGCTCGGGATGCGTGCCGCAGGGGAAGCACTCGCCCTTGAGCAGGCCGTCGTAGCCGGTCTCGCAGGGGAACGCCGGGAACCGGCACTTCGGGCTGATCGAGTCCGTGAAGAGCTTGTAGGCCCGCCGGTGGTTGCACAACGAGCGGCCCTCCACCGGGCTCGCTGCGTCATTTCGGGAGAACGGATATTTTTTTTAATGATTCGTCGGCGGGTGAAATTTGGTTAAAGAGATATCGAGGAAAAAGCGACGGAATTAGACGGCGTCGCCTCTCCTCTCCTGTAGGAATCTCCGAAAGCCCGGCGAAAGATTCTCTTTAGAAATCGAAACCCCGGCAAAAGACAGGCGCGCACGCGACGGTGAACAGAAGAAAAAAAAAGCGAAACGCCGCTAACGCACACACACGAATCGGCCTGCGTCGTTTCACCGCTCGAGCGGAGAGAGAGAGAGAGAGAGAGAGAGAGGGAAGAGCGCAGGTATGTCCGCTGCCGGCTGACGACGAGCCAAGGTACGACCCACTTTCGAGGCTGGCGGCGGCCGCCGCGTGGGAGGCGCGCCGAGTGAAAAGCCCGGCTTTCTAATCGACCGCCGGCCGCGACGCGTATATATATATATATATATCGATCTTCCGCGGCGACCGATGCGAGAAAGTGATGCACACAGGCCGCCGACTGCCCGAAATTTACGGAGGCCTAATTGCGAGGGAGCCGCGATCGCGCCGTTTACGGGGTTCCGCGGCTTCGCCGAGCGGAGGGAAAAGTTTGAAAATGTATATGGCTCGTTGGAGCGGAGGCGGTGATTTTGCGGCGAGGTGAAGAATGTTGTTAATCTATCGGTTTATGGCTGATTGGCTTTTAGCGCACTAAATATGCTAATGGCTTTCGGATTTTATTCGGATAATCTTGTTAGATATTAGGTCAGAATTTATACAATTTACGATGAAATGCAAAAACTAGATTACAATATAACAAAGTATCAGCAGAAGGGCTTTTCAAAAATAATGTTTTCGGCTAAATTTAGATCTAAATCAACGATCAATTTACCATTCTAATTGAGAAATAACAGGTTTGGATTTTTTGTCGCGCTAAAAAACCTTATCTCGCTAAAAAAAATATATAGGACGATCAATCGATTTATAAACCATTCTAACGACCATACCGACAGGCGAATTAACGCAACCGAGTTAAAAACTAAATCACATCTCACTCACACCAAATGATATCGCTGACGGCGCCGAGGAAGAGGTTCGAGCAGCCGGTCTGCATCCTACCGCCGTTCGGGTAGAAATCGACGTCGCCCATCGGCTGCCAGGATCCCAGACCGCCGAGTATCAGCTGCTCGCCGTTGCTGTGGATCACGTCGACGAAGTTGGCGTCGGTCTCGTCCAGGCGAGCTCGCGGATCCTGGGCCTCGAACAGCGGACCGGCTGGATCCAAACCTGGACGAATAAGAATTGTATATATAGATGTAATAAAAAGTAGCCGTTTGAAAATATATTACGCCAACTCCCGGCGCAACGAGTGTAATTTTAAATTCGCAAAAAACATGACTCGTCACCCCTGCGTTCTTGTGGTTTGTATATACGTTCACTTTCTATAGAAAGGTACCGAGGAAAGTGCGAACCAGCTAACAGCCCTGACAAAAAAAAAAAAAAAAAAAAAGAGGCAGCTCCTCGGACTTTCATTAGCATTGTTATATCCCCGACTGCTTTTTTTTCCCGCCGACGATTTTCTCTACTTTTCCCTCCTCCAGTGGGGAAAAGCTCGCTTTCTTCGTTAACCTCTCCCCGCTCAAAGAATTCGTTAATTACGAAAAGAAGAAGGTCCCCCGCTCTCCTTTCAGTTTCAAAAGCTCTCCTTAATACAAAGCATAACGAGCGAATCGAATGCGTGCATAATGAGCGAGAGGTTTCGCTTGCGTATGTATTGTGAGTCGGTGGAAATGACCGGACAAAAACGCCGCGACGACCACCGGTCGACCTTGCTATCGTTTACTTCGCCCGCCGCTCTCTTTCGCTTATCGCCGTGGAGTGTTGAGTAATTTGCCGAGTCTTTGCTTTTTTCTTGCACATTGTGTTGTAGTACTGGATGTAGCAGTTTATGGATTTTTTTTTTTTTTTTTTAATTATTATCGCGTCTTTTCTCGTCGTTTAATCGACTTGCGATATGGTAATTGAATTAGGTTTTATTTTATATATACTTTTATCTTTCGCGCTTATGTGGGTTGAATTTAGGTTTAGGTAGCTCGCGATAAGACAAATATTATGCAAAAATTTACTTCAAGGAGCAGTTTCAAGCAACAGTTTTAACATAAATTATTTTGGTATTTAATTGTATCAATCCATATAGTTTAAAAGCCTTAAAAGCACGATAAGATTTGCGCATATAACTTCTCTGCATTTCATTTACTAATTTTCTAAATCAAATCAACCTCGTTATATACCAGTAACGATTCAAATTTCAACGTTATAATTAAGAAATATATTTCCCGAGCTCCTTTATTGCTCGATCAGAACGTTACGAAGCAAACCACTTAATCAGAGCATATCTTCAATTACTTTTTTTCGCAATAATAACGGGACGAAACTTCATGGCTCAAAACTGACCCGCGCCAGGCGCCATAACGAAGAAATCGCGCTTTATACGATCGATATACGGCGTACCGTAACTTCGA
Organism: Ormyrus labotus; assembly: GCA_035582975.1. Lineage (NCBI taxonomy): Eukaryota > Metazoa > Arthropoda > Insecta > Hymenoptera > Ormyridae > Ormyrus > Ormyrus labotus. The sequence goes on along the minus strand of JAWWEO010000001.1, from coordinate 11,178,429 downwards.
ATAAAACTAATTGCCCGCGCCGTACATGCATTATTTATAACGACGATTTTTCTGCATACGTGCCAACGCGGTTGAACGAACTGCCTTGTTTACATTTTACAATCGAATTCCGTACGGCGTAACGCCTGTAAGCGCGCGGAGGGGAACGCCGACGGAGAGGAATCTCGGATTTCTCTCGATTTTGAGGAAGTATTGTTAAGGATGGATGGCTTTTTTTTACTGCGCGCGTAGCTTCTGCGCGCGTAGCTTCTGCGCGTAGAAAGTCAAGGGTACTCTTTATTGAATTGGCTTAAGCGCGATTCTTAGATGAATAATGATGATGCTGTTTTAATCTGCGTGGATGCAATTTACGATTTAATTTTCTTTATATTATAAATAAGGCTATTATGATTACTTCTGGATTTAAATGAGCATCTGCTATCTAAGCTTGTTAATCCGATCTTGATTACGGTATGCTAACTCAAGTAATGTGTTGATTCATCTTTTGAAACGGCGACAGAGATGATGAATCGTCGAGATGTAGCTCTACGTGATTCGAGAGAACAATTCGAAGATTCTAACATCTTCACGTACGATCGGCTCTTTATGATTTTATCTGCCGCAAGTAGTTGCATCCGAAACCGGTAAGACAACGACGGGAGTTAGACGCAGTTTTTGAAATTTTCTTCCACTTCTCCTTGGCGAAATGAAAAGTAAATAAGGCTACTTTGCTTTTTGTTTCTCTTTCAAGGACTGAAAATGCAAAAGTTGCAGATTCTATATAATTTACATTAAAAATTTTTTTTCTCAAGAATCTCTTTCAAAGTGCGAAGAAAATTTCCATTTCAAACTTTCAACCGAAAAATTGAACGTCCGAGAGTATAAAACTCTCTTGCAAACGAAACCCCTTCAAAACTTCAAATCCATTATCTCGCATAACACTTGACAAAATATAAAAAAGAGCCCACTTACCGGTAATTCTGGACACGTTGCCGAGCTCGGCGCCGGCGAACCCGGCGACGTGCGCCCCGAGGCTGAAGCCGATCAGGTGAATCTTGTCCATGGAGACGTTGAGGTTGCGTATGAGCTTCGCCAGCTGACGACCGACCAGTCTCGTGTTCGCCGCCGCTCGCACGTAGTTCGGCACGGCGCTCCCCGGGCCCCAGTCCACGCACACTGCCGGTTTTCAATGCGAGTAGTTATATTATGATCTCTGTACGAGCTGCATGCAGGTGATCGAATCGATAAGGGTAATGAAATGACAGAAATGGAAGTTTAAGAGGGAAGCGGTAAATTTAGTAAACCGGTGAACGGCGATTTTAATCCGGTCCAGTCGAAGGCAGATAACCGCTGTATATTATTAATGTGAAATTAGTGCCGAGATCTCTTTAGGACTATTGATAGAAGCGAAATATCGAAATTAGAAGTGCAATTATTTTTGAAAAAGAAATTTGACGCGAACACACTTTGTAAGATTATTAATTTCAAATTGTATTGTACAATTTTCGTATAATACACTGAGAGAAAAGTTTACTAAAAACTATCATACTGCCTAATAATGCCACCACAGACTGTAAAAAACAAAGAAAATTACCGTCCTTTGTAGGAAAATTTACCAAACAGTATAGTAAAATTTCTTACATACATAGTAATTTTTTTGGTTTTGACAGTCTGTGGTGGCTTTACTAGACAGTATGGTAATTTTTTACAAGATTATTTGTAATTTTTACTAATCTTCTCTTAGTATATCGATTCGAATAATTAAATTGAGCAACTTGTACGTTTTTTGTATGATAATGCCGGAGACGCAACTTCAATAAAGTTTTCATTTGCTGTGATTCGTTTTAAGTGCGGCGAATTTAAGAACGACCTTGAGATAATGAGGGTACCGTTTCAAAGTAGACCGCAAGGGGAATTTCTGGTTTGATTGGATTGATGGGTAATCACCGACAGATTCAGATTTACATTTTAATAGCTGCTATAAGCGAATCGTATACGTAACTGGACTATTGAAATTTTAATTAGTCATGGCAGGTAGTCGGTTAGTTTCAATGATTCGTATCTCGAAAAAAATGACCCAATTGTCAAAGAAGAGATAATTTCTATTTATTTAGCATGATGTATTATTTTATAAATAAAAAATATGATACTGGTTAAAAGTTATCTAGTTTTCTTAAAAAATAGTTTACACACAGCAAGTAAAAAGTACATGTTCGCATAAATATTTATTTGCTGTCCCACTTTTTAATTTCTCAGTGTATTCATGCGAACTAAACGATTTTTAATCCAGAATAAAAACACTTATCTACCGCAATTTTTTAACGAACGGTATCGCAAATTGAACTTTCGCGGACAAAAAAGGCCACAGTTATGATTTAACCCGACCTCATTGATGAGAGAATCAGTCAAAGATCGCGGCAAGCGGTTCTTTAGGCGTTCTTTATACGAGCCATTGTACGAGGCTGAAATTTGCATTTGTATGGCTGTTAATTGGCTGTGAATTAGGTTTTCGAGGACGAACGTCAACTGGAGCGTATAAAAGTTGCAATTCTCATGAATTATGCAGTCAAAAAATGAGAATGAAAAGCGTTATTATTTACGTTATTGGGAATCATTTTGACGCAGCCAACTTCTTTTTTTATTCTACATTTTCCTTTGAATTCATCTCTCACCGATTCTTAATCACAGATCTTACTTTAACTTGCATTGCCCGACAAAGGCGACGTTTATCTATTTTAAAGTCGCCCGTCCGAAGTTTCGAAAAAAACGCAGTCACGTCCACCCGCGGGAGCATCGGTAAAAGCGGCATCGCTCACCTATGTTGCACTCGATGACCGCCATGAGGGCCGAGCGCATCTCGTACACCCAGATGTGGTCGCAGCTCGAGCCGAACCCGTGGACAATGACCTTGGTGGGCAGATCGGGATCAATCGCGTTGTTCATCTTGTCGGTTATGCTGTCCGCCGGCACCTCCATCGGTATCGAGCGCGCCCTCCTGCTGCCGTAGACGAAGAATCTGCAAAGGCGTTCGGGGATTCGTATACTTTTTGTTATTTGTTGTTTTATAATGAGTGGACGTTGGTTTTTGGCGATTTTATGCAATGGAATTTTGTTCTGAGGAGAATTACCTTTTGAAAAAAATAATTTGTATAGTTTCTGCGAAAATAATAGAGTTAACGCGGATGAAAAAATGTTTAAGAACGCGTTTTACTTAATTAGAAAAAAAATTATCACACGTTATATAACAAGAATAAATTTGGATGGTACGGCAAAAAGAAACATTTGTTAGATTTTTATGTGTATTTAAAAAATTACACTTATTCCAGTGGCCTTGAATTCTTTTATGCTCACTTGTTTTAGAATCTTCTTTTTAAGTGCTTTTAAAAACCTGAGTTTGAAAAGCGTATTTTCTCTATTTTGTATTCAAATACTTTGTGGTAATTTTTGACACGTAAACTGTTCTTTTTATTGCACTTCCAACATTTAAACACAGTTAGGATGTCAAAAGTTATAAACTGTTGCGGTTGTTCCTCTCTTTCTTAAACCATCTTGAATGTTTTATGTTAATCAGTTAATTTTAAAAGTTTATTAGAATCTTCAAAAGTTTAAGCCACTACACTATTCAAGCGTAAATTACTTTTTTCTTTAAAATCGTTTAACTAAATCTATTTTTGTAATTTATGTATTGGCATCGTTAAGATAACTCTTAAGTTTAAAAACTGCCATAAAAGCTGAAAAATAAAAGTAATTTATCGCCTAACCAATCAAAGCTATTTACCGTCCTTTTTACGCTCGCTTAAAATACAATTCTAACTCACATTCGATCATTCAAAGACGCCAAACACCATTCGCACCTCAATCATCTCCATGCAATTCATGCACTTGTATAACCAACCTGGTACCGACGTCCTTCGGCGGCGAGGGCAGCATCTCGAGGTAGCTGAAGGGCCCGGTGTCCTCGAAGCAGCCGACGTCCTCGTAGCAGACGCGGGAGACCTCGCGCTTGCTCCTGTGAGCCCTGCGCAGCTTCCGCGACTCCCATTCCGTCACCGACTGCAGCACCGCCTGGTAGATCTCCGCGTCGTTGCGCTCGTCGAGCGACTCGTCGACCGACATGAGCCTCTCCGCCGACGTCCCGACATTATTCCCTGTTGGATCACGCGAAGAAAGGCGGTCGATCAGTTTATGGTATGATGATTGGTGGTGAATATATAAATTTATTGCAAAATAAAATGGACAAAGTCAATCGAAAAAACGTTATAAACGTTTTGTTTGTTCTACAAGAGTCGTTACGTATACTGCTGAAAAAGTACAGGTAGAAAATTGATCCAGTTTTGAAGCAAATAACTTTTTCTTGCCTGATTTCATTTTTCCGCTAAATCATTAGTCTGCAATAAATATGGATCTCACAAAGGTAAATGACCTCGATCAAGATAACCGCACTTGAAATACCTCAATGAAAAAGTAACCCCCTCTAAACCCCCTCATCCTACCCTCGCAAGCCCCGAAACTCATCTCCTCCGCGAATCAGCCGCCCATCCTCTCCTAAGCCCCGGCAGCATATCCGTTCTCCGCGGCAACGCAATCGAAGTAGGCCGCGCGCGGCGTCTAAAATCGAACGCCTTCGGAATTCCGCGACGATTTGTCCGTCGATCGCGGCGAAAGGCGCGCATCCAGGAAGACGGAATATATCGCAATATATCGACGTGGATGATGCTAATAGCCCGTAACGGCACCGCGAGCCATTAGCCTCCGCGGGACTGCGACCCGCGCCGACGACGAGTCGTGTTTCACCTCTCCGTGGGTGTGTTGAAGCCGAGGTCCTACTGACCTATATAAATGCACACACCTGTTCGGGCGGGATTCTGCGGCCGCCTCGAGCAGCTGTGGACTGGGTGGAGCAACGAGGCTGCACGTGATAGCTGCCGATTCGTTTGCATGAATATTGCCTTCTGGTTAATGCGAGCCAAGTTGAATGTTCTCGGTACTTTGGAATTTCATTGTTCGGGAGTTGAAAATTGAAGACGTTCCTTGCGATGATTGTAAGTCAAGGAATGCGGTGCGTCGACCGTCGAAATTTTATTCTCAATTTCCGCTTTTTAACAAACGATCATTGCGCGCGTGTCATCTGCGTGGGTTAACTAACCGAATTTTTCAGTAGTAACAGCAAGATGCGTAAATACTGTCCACGCGTTCGCTTTTCATACGTGACGATTACACGCGATTGTTTGTAAAATACGCATGCAAATAATAAGGCATATTTACTAAATTACTTAAATTAAACTAAAGCTTTTACGCTGATTTCCTCACTACTGAAAAGGAACCAACGAACAAACTTTGCTCCCAATTTCTACGAAGAGACAAACTAACGCTCTAACAACAATCGCTCCCCGAGTGGCATTCCCGTATCGGGACGTGTGCTTTTATATAAATAGGAAGAGAAAGAACTCCGGCGTAAGGGGACATAACGTACATACATACGCACACGAATAAAAAGAGTCGCCCGAGCCGCCAGTGCGCACGTCTACCGGCGGCGGCGTGAATTTTAATGCCGTCGCTCGTTTTGTGCAGCGGATCGGGTTATTCAATCCCGATTTCTAGCCGCGCCCGAAAACGGAACGCTTAGATACGTCGGGCTTTGTTATGCCGAGTTACGAAATGGACGCAATGATTATTATATCCCGGCGATTCTGCGCAAACGGAGATATCGGGTGGAAACTTTTTTTGCGTCGCGCGGCTGCCGGTGGTGCTTTTTGTCGTGTTCGGGACCGCGGGGATATATATAATATCGTTATGGCTCTATAAAGTTTTAGCGGGAGAGCTTTTTTGCTCGCCGACGTTGGGAAAGAATTCCGCGGAGTTGTATTGTAACGCCTCTGCTTCCCTTTTAGGAATGCCGCGGGAATCCCGAGGACTTTGGAGGGAGGGGAAAAAATGTCGAGCTTTCGACACAATTGTCAGATGGTTTTTCAATGTAATATACTGCAGCGGATACGTTAGAGAGATATTAGAAAGTGCATTTAAAACTTTATTTCCCCCCTTTTCAGCGATTAATATATCAAAGCGTCAGACGTAAAAATGAAAATATCAAAGCCGGTTTGGCGGGAGGACCGATTTGTTTCTTTTTGCACAATACGTTTACCTCGCGAAGAATCGAAATCGCGAACCGCAAGATACATATATATACGAATGGCAAAGAACCCGACCCGACGCCACGGAGAGAGACACGATCCAAAGGGTATATCGTAATTATGATTTCGCGGCGACAAAGAAAGCCGCCCGTCAGTCACCGGAGCGGCTCTCGGAACTGTGCCGCAACAACTAGTTCAATTACCTCATAATTTCGATAGGCAAAAAGGAGAAGCCGCCGCCGCCGACTGTTTCCACGGGGAGCTGCTCTCTCGATATCCTACATTTCGGCGCATCTCTTTCCCGCGGCTAATTTCCGAGGCCTCCGCCGCGCCGCCCGGGAAACGAAATCCGTGTCGCGCGGAATAATTGAATATTCACGCCGGCGTTTAACCTGCTCTGAATAGAGCGAGCTGTCATTTGGGAGGTAAGAAGCGCCATCGCCGGAGGGATATTTAATATTTATAATTGCTCGAAGCTTCGCAACGGGCTAAGACCATTTATTTCGAATGGCTAAAATTGGCTGAACTCCTTGCCGCAATGTTATGCTTCTTGCGCCGTTGTTGGGGCAGAAGTGCTGTTTTTGGTTTCTGTCGCAACTTGCTAATTTTTTTTTTTTTGCTTCAGAAGTTTTACGATTATTTTAGGGTTCTAGAATTGTTTTGATCATTAGCTTAACAGCGCACTGTTCGCCTTTCGAGTCTTGTTGAGTCCTGTTTTAAAAAAAGTCTTGTTTCGGTTCGGTTCACCGGTTTACTTTGACATTGAAATTGTGAACCGGTTTTCGGTGCTTCTTGCAACGTTTTTGAGCTACTTTTTACTACTGCAGCATTTAAGATGAACCGTACACTTGTTTGCGAATCAGAATTGATTTCAATCATATGGAAATCAATTTTTTTTAAATTAAAAACCCACTAAAATCGATAAATAAGTTACTTCTCTACTGTTAGTCTGTAAGGACAAGGCACACGACTTCCAGATTACAAGATACAGCGTAACCATAATTTATTACGCAAATATCGACGCAATCCCCAACGATTATTACCACTTTACATCCAAAACAAAAATCGTGCCCAATTCGTAAACTCGGCTCTCGCTCCTTCGAACCTCACGTTTAGCGGAAATTACGAGAGCCCGCCGACAAAAGACAATTATCACTCCCGATCCAGTTCGCGATCATCGCCTACATTTGTCCCCTCGGCTCTTCTGCGAAAGCGCGCGGCGTCGGCATTTTTTCACGCATCCTCTCGATTACGAGTCTCGCGCTTCCTCCCCCTATACGCGCGTCCGCGAACTTACGACCCAGTTCCGGGCCTGGTCTCGCGCGTCTCGCGGCGGGATAAAAAAAAAGAAAAAAAAACGGACAACGCGGAGCGAGAGAGCGTTCGTTCGTCTTTCTGTCGTCGCCGGCTGCTGCTCCTGACCCGCGACGCGTCCTGAAAAGTGACTCTTTGGCGCGACGCTCGAATTGCGAGCGCTGCGCGATTGCAGCGAGGATGAAATTTCAGCGTGCGCGGGTGTACCTTTCGGCGTTGAGGCCGGCAATGTCGAGCTTTCGGAGGTTCGATATACTTCAGGGCTGATTAACGCAGTCGAGCTTTTTATTAATTGATTTGAAATTCGCGCCTTTGCGAGTGAACACGAAGTGTTTGCTATGGCTTGACCAAAAAATAGTGTATATAATACTTTTAAATGTCCAATAATTTAATTTTTTTGCAACCAACAAAGTCCTTTAAAAGGAGATAAAGAACTTGCGTTCAAAGTTAATACGAAGTACTCCGTTTCACGTGCACCAAGTAAGACGCGTATACACAGAGCCACATCGGGACTAAAAACAGCCGTCACCGCTGCGAATTTCGCGGCTCGTTTAATTGCTTCGAAAGAAGCGACGACGCCGTCAGGTCGGGCTCGACGACTGCGTAAAATTCCAATTGCACGGAAAAATCGGGCGAGCGGAATTCCCTTGATACCCCAGTTCCCATCGATGTCAGACGCCCGATGTCCGAGCTCCGATGTGGCGCTCCGTGTCTCTTTTTCGGCGGCGCGCTTTTTAGCGCGTTCACGCGCTTATTCAGTAAAATTAACGCGCGTTAAACTGAAGTTAACGTAACGCTGTCGATTGTCGATAGTTATCCGCGGGAAA
>JAWWEO010000001.1:11159743-11170078 GCA_035582975.1 Ormyrus labotus | reverse complement strand
GTTTATCTCTGTGGGTAGTTGCGTGGATGTATTAAACCTATGTAACTAAACTTTCTGGTAATAAATAAATAAATAAAATAAATAAAATAAATAAAAAATAAACTTTTAATTAAATTTCCGAGATTCAAATTAACGCATAAACCAGCCGAAATTACCAGTCCAAAATTCTACATACAAACCATTGCACCGATTTTCCTCGCTTGAAAACCCAACGTAAAAGCATCTCTCAGCTCGATCCTGCGGATAAACAAAGAGTCATAACCGCGGGACAATATATAATTCCAGGCCGATCGGGCCACAAATCTCGGCGAGGTTCCTTAATCGAAATTCAGCGGGGGCTCCACGTGCGAAATATATAGAAAAAGGCCACTTGGCACGCGAGAACACGAGCAGCGGCGGGCGCGATATCGCAGCGCGAACAAAGAGACCAGAAAGAAAGCGATGAATATCGAAAGGCGGCCGATGCCTGGCTGATTGGCCAATTGAGCCAATAAATTCTTTTGCCTCACTCAAGATGTGTAGTGCGAGTTCGTTGTCCAGTTCGGCGGCGCCTACTATTAACGTTTGCTTTTCGAGGAGGCCAGGAATGTTTTTTCGGGGGGGCTGGATTCCTCTTTGGAACGGCGCTAAATCGAAGATGAAGATCGCGGGATTTTACGATTATGGCGAGGGCCTATAAAGAAGGCTCGATATAAATGCAAATCGGCCGCGGTATATAAGCGAGATTCATCCTAGATTTTGTTCTATTGCTGCATCGTGCTTTTGAAAAGCTTAATCTAAATTCTTTTTCATTAATGAAATTCCTTCGAGAGCGAATGGCTCGCATGCAGATGAGAAAGAGAGATATTACGTTTAAAGTGAGGATAATAGCCGAAAAGTTATTTCAATTAATATAAAGTAAAGAAATTAAAAATGAACTCGGTAATTTTCGTCGTGAAAGTATGATTCAGCGTTAGAAATTCGTGCCGTTCCTTTTGACAATTTGAAAAAGAGGCGATTCTTATCTGCAGCAGAGGGCGTAAAAAGCAGTCTACTAAGAAATAACTTTATGAGAGCGGCAATTACCTACCTTTTTAAACGAGCGCTGAAAATTAAAAAAGCATTACATTTCCTAAGTAATAATTTTTGTCGTTACATTCTTATTACTGAGGGTATTTTTACGACACCTTCCATCTGGCCGTAAAGCTGCCACGCCGAATACAGTCCGTATTCTGTTTTTATTTTTCAACTAATAGATAAAAATAAGAAAATACAATAAAAACGTATATATAATTCTTGAAGGGAAGGGAACGAAGGCTTGGTAAATAAAGAGCGAAAATTTAATCTTTGTATATATAATATATTCATATATATATATTATTTATATAGTTTTTTACAAGGCACAGGTAGCTTACACACTTATTTTTTTTATCTTTTATCGCTCTGTACATCACACGTATCGAGACGCACACGCATAACTATTGCTTTTTACATGTACATTCAACCCGAGAGATTACATAATGATTTTCTCCCGCGCTTCCAGCGTCGTCTCTCCTTCCTCTATATTTATATATTTTTTCCTTGGATCGCGTCGTCCGCTTCATTTCACTCTCATCCTTCCCACTACCTCGATTATTTATATTTATATCATACGCAGGCAATTATCATACAAACGATAAGAACTTTATTACTTTACAAAAGTTTTTCATCTACATTGTTCGTTGTCGTTTTTTACTTACATCGCCAAATTTATCCGCTGCTTAGAGAATCTTTTGTTAAAGCAATTTTATTGATTTCATTGAAATCGTGGCTTGGAAACGAAATGAAGTCAGTAGTATTCACTGTATACTGAACTATTTGTTGAATAATTTAATTTAGACTCTCAAATTCCTCGATCGAAAGCGTTTTATATCGAAAATTTAGTTCAGATAGGGCGAGTGACTGCCCGGTGAAATACCGCCCCGATAAAGTCTTTACGTTGAACGTAACAACTTCATAACTAAAAATGACTTAAAAAGACGTTTATTCTCCCGCATAAAGCACACGAAGATGCAGTTACATAAGTCAGAGTGCCTCCAGATAATAAAAAAAAGCGCAACCGCCGGTAGTAAATTTGCAATCCAACTAAAAAAAATCACCGCGCGGAAACAAAGGCGAAGCAACAAATTCCCTGCCTCCCCCCGACAGTTTTTGGGCAGAGCTCTCGAATCCGAAAATCGACCAGCCCCCCGGAAAACAAGACCTTCCGAAAAACCGAGCTCGGATGCGGCTTCGGTTGCGCAACCTCGATCCTCGACGGTGAATCAGCGAGAAAAGCCGCGCCGTCAGCGGAAACGTCCCGCGGCGCTGACATAATTCGCGGCGATCTCTGGCTCTTTTCTCGCTGCAGGCCCAGATTGCGCGGCGTCTCTGCCCTGACCTCCGAGAGTTCTTTCGTAACGGTATACCGGCGCCGATATCCATTGCCGGCGAGATGCGTATCGAGCGACATCCTTATCTCGCCTCGCGCAGCTGGTCAGTCTCGTTGGGCGACCGCGCTGTTTCGGCCTCTGTCGATTCTTGGCGCGGAGAACGCAATTCATTGTTTTCTGCGAGAATTATTAAGCTCGACTTTAATTTCCGCTTGATTATCGATCGACAGAGGTAGGATAAGGGGAGGATAAGGTTTGGCAGATAAATTTTTTTACAATTTTTTTCCCCGAAGGATTGGCCTTTAAGTTATTTCAACTTTTAGACCATGACCAGGTAGTTTTTAATAATTTTTTATGAGAGGGGCGAAGTTCTCGTGCGGGTTTGTAACTGCCGACTGTGGGTTCGAAGAAGTTATTAGTTTCTGCAACGTCGATGTCTTATCGGCGTGATGGTGCAACAAAATTGAGTAAACTTCGAGCAATTTAGAAGATTTATTTATAAGGTGAAAATTTGGTCTTCGAATACAAAATTAGTAATAACAAGATGCTGTAAGCGTTAGTTTAAAACCAATTTTCTTAAAAGAAAGATACCGTTTTTTTTTTTCAAGAATATTACATTTCTTAGTTAGCTTGAAATTTTGATATGCATAAAAGACGATTTTGTTCTGAGAATTACGAGGCGAGACCACTTTTATAAATTTATGAGAAAGGTTTGCTAAAGCATAATTTCATCTAAAAATAAAGGAGCAAATTCAATTATCATTCTCGGAAATTTATTTTTAGCCCAAGCCTTGCATTATAAGTTAATTGTGAATAATCCTTTTATAATTAAGCCTTTTAGTATCTTTTAAATTCCTCGCGACGGAATTAAATCGCCTCAATAATGCTTATTATCATCGTACATCATCACCGCGCAAACACTCAATATCCTTAATTGACATTGCGCAACAATCGATACCTTCATCGCACAACGAGATCATTCAACTCTTCCCCCCCCCGAGGAATTCGGCGGTGGCGAAAGAGTAACGGAGCGGCGGCGCAGTCGAAAAAAAGAAGCTCGCGCAAAGAAACACACTCGGCGCGCGGCGGTTTTCGCGGCGGAGCTGCCCGGCTCGGAATTATGATTAATGCGCGCAGACATCCGCAGTAATTTAGAAAATTGCCCCGCGGCGCAAAAACGCACAACGACCTTGCCGTGTTGCTTTTTTTTTTGCTCGTCTTGCGCGCAAACTGAATCTTTCCGTCTGTCGGGCTTGAGGAAGCTCGTTGTGCGTTTGAGTCGAATGTTAAAAGCTCGGGAAAGAAGTTCGGGAATTTATTGCTGAAGCTACGACGCGAGTTTCCGGGGGGAGAAATAGTTTAGCACGCGATGTGCATTTTTCGGAGAGCTAATCTTTCGCAGAATTATAATAAAAGGTCGTTCGAAAAGGGTTACTCGACGAAAATTCGCAAGGCAGCTTCCGAGAGGGACAAACGAAAACGTTGCTCTCTCGGCTCCGCCGAAATTTTATTAAAATGACCAGTTAAATCCCCGGCGAACCACCGGCCGATAAAACGAGAGACCCCGGCAATTATTTTCGACTTAACCCAGATATATCCCCCGAAAAAGTATCGCAAACAATCGACAGCGGCGCGCAGTCGGGCGTGATTTATCGTCGGCGATTGGAGGCTTGATTGAAAAGCCCGGTCTCTGGCCTGGATCGTTCTTTCCTCGTAGTTGGCGGCCGCGGCGGCGTCGGAAACTAGTCCGGCCGGTCTTGTCAACTTCACGATCGTGCGTCCCGATCGGGCCGCGCGAATTGACGGGATTACGGGGACGAGCGATCGCATCAATTTCATTAGGCGGCGTCATAAACGTTTGTCTGCGTTTGGCAGGCTGCCCGCAATTATCGCTCGGTCGCGGCTGCGCGCGACCGAGCGCAGAGAAGCCTAATGAGGTTTCGCGAGAGTCGCCGTCACCGGCCGCTGCTGGGCTGCGGATTCTTCGAGTCCTGCCGCTAAGTTTCGCTGGGGTGTGATTTGTAGGGAGGTCAGGCAGATTTTTAAAAAGTCTTTTAATGGTGGAAAGAGGCTTGTAAGGCGTGAATGTTTCTACCGGGATTTAGTATTTTGCTGGTGGCGATTCGGTGCAAAAGTATGAGGCTTATCGCAATTGCAAATGAGACATGAAATAGTAAACAAATAAATTTTAGAATTAACTGATGTTTATTTATAAAAGTGTATGTGGTAATAATTGATTGGGTGACTTCATTTGCAAAGTTTTATTTATCTTTCTATTTTTAAACTAAGTTTTTAGTAATTGCCCTGGCCAGCTTATTATAATTTAAATGTAATTAAATGCAGTTTCATTTCATTATGCTTTTCAGAAAATCAGCAATAAACATGGAAATTTAATTACTGTCCTTCAAATAAAAAATCATTTTGTTTTCCTGGTTTTGCAATAATTAAAAAACAGTTGATTAAAATTCAATGAGGTAATAAAAAAAAATAAATGGAAAACGTAAGGCATTGGTTCCATTTTACAAAACGCAACGATAAGAAATCTTCAATGAAACGTTTCATTCCGTTCAATCCTCTTCACCTCGAAAACATAAGAATATCGATCAACCGCCTATTCCATCGGGTCAAAATCGATCCAACCCGCAGCAATTTCATTAAAAAAAAAAGAAAAGAACTCCCATCAGAACCGAGCGTCTCGGAGCGACGCGTAAAAAGCGCGAGAGGCGCTGAAAAACGATCGATCCCCTCGCGCGACAGCGTCGCCGAGAATCGTTGACCTCGATTCCCGGCGTCTTCAACCGCGGCGAAGAAGCAGCTGCTCTTTAATTCCGCGCAACCTTTGCACGCACCCTTTTTCAATCTGAATTTACCGGCGCGCGCGCGGCGTTGAATATTTTTCTTCTCCCTCGACTCTCTTTGCTCTCCCGTGTATTTTTTTTGCGCATATACGCTGAAACTCGACTCGTTAGTCGAGACTCGAGCTTGCTCGGCTTCTGCTGCGTATATTCGATCGCGTGCGAGCGAGTTTTCAGGAGATAGGAATATTTTTGCGGCGGCGAAAAAAAAAAGGTTACTTGGCGGATGATTGTGTGTTAATGCTGCCTGATTTATTCGGTGGTGCTCTTTCTGTATTTATTGCGTGACGAAATGGATTGCGAGTGCTGAGTACTGAAAAGAGAATGCAGTTTTTGCGCGAATTAAAAGAGGTCGGGAATAATAGAATTATAAACGCGTTTGTGCTCCATTTCGTGAAAATCAAATTTATGGAAAATTTATATTCTTTTCTGAGAAGGACGATAATTAATTAACGTTTTGAATTATTTATTCGCGTTCATTCCGTAAAGTGCTCTTTTAATTTAATGTTACTTTCATGTTTTTAAAAAAAAATTAATAAAATATATTCATTATATGCGAAAAGCGGATTCGGATTTTTGTTAATTTCTATTAAAGCTAAAGCTAACCCAGACGGCAAAATAATCCCAAATGAATTCTTTTTAAAGCAGAATTTATTTAAAAAGAATTTATTCGGGATAGTTTTGCCGTCTGGGTTACGTTTTATGAGAGCTTCGATCGATTTTCATTTGTTCATGGCTTAATGTATTTCGATCTACCGTTAGATTATACCATTACATTCCAGAAATTTAATTTCGATAAAAAACCATGATTCCACTACTTTTTTCTGAAGGCATTCTGTAATTGCCTGTGTGTTCTTCTTCAGCACTTTGTAAGCGAAACATTACGCTCCTTACTGACAGAGTTTCCAAGCATCCTCCTCCTTTGTGATATCAACGAAGTTATACGAGCTAGACGAAATGTAGTAAAAAACGCAACGATGTAAAGTATAAACAAAAGCTGGGGGGTGAAAATTGATTGGCCTTAGACGAAGTGTGTATATATAATAGCAATTGCTTCGTGCCGCGGTGTGTCAAAATAGCAATATTGGCTTTCCATTTTTCCTCTTTCCTGGGTAAAAAATCTTCTCCAGACGACTTTACAACATTTTACGCGCGAATTTTGGTTCGAGAGCAACGCGGTAATTTTTACTTTATTACTCGTTCATCGGTGAATCGTCGGTGACAGATCGGAAGAAAATATTGCTCTCGAATTAAAATTCGCGCAATATTTTTCGTGATTTTTTTTAATGATTACACAATTTTTTTCTTCTAATTTAACACTAATTTTTTTTTTTTTTTTTTTGTAAAACGATGTACTGAACTTTGAACGTTCACTTTCTACACGCCGATACTTATCAGTTATTACAAAGATACTTATAATTGTACAATGCAATGTCAATGATACAATATAGACTCTGCGTTAGATACAATAATTTTTCATGCTCTTTACTCTCACTTTACTTTGCGCTGAATCGATTGCACTACAGAAGAAATTTTAGTTACATCAATCATCATCGATTCAGTTTGTCTTTTGACTTTGCTAATGTTTAATGAAGGACTTTTAAATTGACAAATAATTGTTTTTAGATTTTCTACTTGTTAGGAAAGAAAAAAAGGCGTCAAAAAGCAAACTGAATCGGCAGCTTTGCGCAAAGTTCTTATCGCATCGCGTCTGCTTTTTTTCTTATCAGAATAAATAATCGTTACGATAGAGTTTTGTTGTCTAATTACTTCGATTCTCTTTATACACCGACCGAATAATTTACAAAATGCATCATTAGTACACATCTCGATCACTATCATCATCAAGCGCCCGGCTTTCTATCTCATCTCTTCATTCATCTCTTTATTCATTATTATTGCTTATTGCTTGCTTTCGGATTGCGATGCTGAGGCAGAAAAGGAATGAACTTTCTTCTTTGTCAACGCTTTTTTTTTTTAATCATTACTCCGCTGAGCTTCTCAAATTACCATGTAAATCTGCCCGTAAAAAATGTAACATCATAAAATATAGACTCACCCGAAAAATAATCAACCTTTTTTTTCCCCTCCGGATTTTCGAGATTTTCTGACAAAATAGAACGCCACATTTCGATTGTCGAGTACGTGAGACCCAGCCAACAAAAGCAACAAGGGGACAACGCAAGTTGAAATCGGTAAAAAACAATCGAGAAGTAATTTATGAAGCTCAACACCTTCGACGCTTTGTAGAGGCGAAGAATCCCATTGTCTGGCGAGTTTTCCGTAAACGCGCGAGCGAGGCGACGAAAAAAAGGGGTACAGTAGATAAAGACGGCTTCGATCAGACAGACAGAGAAATCCCGGATCTCAGGCTCCTAAATTAATCACAGTTACAGCAATTTACATATCGCGTCCATTGTCCGGAGATGAAAGGGAATCAGCCGCTCCTTCTTTTTTTTTTTTTTATCGTTTTTCTTCTTCGCCTCTGTCGTCCCTTCCGAGGAAGAAATCTAATAGACACTTTGAAGCGCTCGAGGAGAATTACTTTCCCGGCGCGCTTAACGAGTAATTGGTGATTTTGCATCGGGAGAGCGAGAGAGAAAGAGAGTAAAGCGTCCGATCGATTTCCATTACAAAGTTTCATTCGGCCCTTTTTCGCGGTATCGAATTTGTAAGCAGCTGCGGCTTGTTACCGGAGCTAATAAGGGTCTCTCTGTCTCCCTTTTTTCAAAATCACTTACTAACCGATGATTTACGGCTCGTTCTCGGCGACAATGAATTAAGCCCACCGATGAAAATCTCCGCGCGCCTTTCTTCAAAGTGTCCATTAGGTCAGCGCTCGGAGAGAGAGAGAGAGAGAGAGCCGTTTCCCCGCCCCTCTTCGCCTCCCACCGTCGAAGGACAAAACTTACGCTACGTCATCTACGAATGTATTGCGTTGGATCACTTCCTTAATATCGTTACCCTCGAGATTATCTACGTATTTTCCCTCTCACTCTCCCACACGCACACATTTACGGACTAAAGCAAGAACTCGCAGTCGCAGATTAAGGACATAACTCACCCGCTCCTTCGTCCTAAAGCTTACATAATAAATCAAGGTTCCCGCCTTTACTTTCTCGCGTCTCTTACACCCACGCGTTCACCTTTTTTATTTTCTTCATTTTCTCCCTGCCGGCGCGTAATAAACGTTAAATATCATCCTCCCTGCTTTACTCGCGCGCGCGCCTTTTTGCCTCTCTCTATGTAAGTGTGTGTGTGTGTGTGTGTACGTGTCTGTATGTGTGTGAGTGTGTGATATGGTCTAACCCATAATTATTTATATATCGTATATTTCGTTAAACCTTAGCTTCGTTTAGATTTATATTCCTATGTCTTATCGCTTTATATACTTGGTTAGATTCGTTCGTTCTCGCATTTTTTCCGGTAGATTCCTCGCACTTTTCGTTCGCATTCACGCATTTTTTCTGTGTTTTTTTTTTGTGCAGCTGTCGAGAGTGCAATTTTACAGCTGGATGTCGGTCTATCGTATAGTAATTAACGGTATTGCTTAGGAGCTACATTGGTATAAAAACCTATCAGGAAGAGCGCGCTCCGAGCGAAATTCACCCGTTCCTCTATTTAGAAATCTGACGACTGAGTTGTAACCGAATTGTAACTCGACCTGATTATCTCACTTGCTTCGCGAGTAAAAATTCTTGGACATCCTGTAAGGATCGAGTCAAACATGTTTCACGGATACAATTTACAAACAAAGAAAACCGATATCTTTAAAAAAAAGCTCTTCAGTCACTTTAGGAAGGTTTTAGCAACTGCGTTAAAAAATTTCGTATATATTAGCAACAAACATGCTGAGATTTGGTATCAACATCAAAACACCATCTTATCCCCGTGCATAAAGTCCAGCTGCAATAGTATCCTGCCTCGAAACGGCCTGCGGTTATCACGTAAATTCATCCCCCTCCCCCGCCGTACAAGTGAAGCAGGCACATTTCACGCAGTGGACAACGACTCTGGACAATGCCGAATTTCGCTCGGGATGCGCACGCGCCGTAGGCTAAAATAGGATCATCGTCACCTTTCGTTCGTCCTCGCCTCCTTGTCCTCGCGAGGACTCCGCGGGAAGCGATGGCTTCGGAGTCGAGTTTCGTCGAGTCGAGTGCGGTATTTAGAATCACCTGAACGCGGCGAGCAGCAGGATCAGCACCGACAGGATCAGTCGCAGGGAGTTGCTCAGGCTACTCGCGCCGTCTACGCATTGGCCTGGAAAAAGATACGAGAGACGTGCAATTATCAATGTATTATTTTGCAAAATATTTATAGACAAACGAAAGCGATTCATTCAAACAAATTGTTTACCACACGTCTATATACACTCATTAACGTCGACTCACCGATACCAGTGGCGTTGAAGGCGAAGAGCGGCGGCGGGGGCGGCACGCCCCTCTGGCAGGCGATCGGGCTGGCGGTGAGGCTGACGACGCCGCCGTTCTCCCGGTACATGAAGCAGAGCCGGCGGGCGGTGCGGTACGGCTGGGCCCTCGAGCCCTCGGGCCCTGCCCAGGCGGTCGGGCTGCGTCGGGCCAGCGGCGAGACGATCACGAACTGCGTGCCCTCGGCGTCGAACCAGCGCCCGTGGCACGAGTAAGCTGCAAGAGAGACCAAGGCGGCCAAGGCGGTAATCGATTGTACATGGCTGATGGATCTTATTGCCGGCGAGCGACGCCGTAATTACGCCCCCTCCCCCCACCCACCCCACGCAGAGCTTAAGCCCCGGCACTACATCACTCGGGGGACGACTTTATGAGGAGCGCCAAGGCTGCCTCTCGCGCGCGGAGAGATTAGCTCGAGGTCGTAATAAGGTGCAGCTGGGATTTATATATGCAAGCGCGACGGAGCGATTTGTTAAGAAAAGAGGTGGATGGGATTCGATCTTGGAGGGGGTTGATTGTTTTTTGGCGGATTTTAAATTGATTTGCATGCCTGTCCGGGGATCAGTATGTATGACGGAAAATACACTGAGAAAAATGTTATTTCAAAATTTACTATAAATTCATTAAAAATTACTATATTTATGTGGTAAAGCGAGT
>JAWWEO010000001.1:11144899-11159643 GCA_035582975.1 Ormyrus labotus | reverse complement strand
ACTCGTTTTATCACAAAAAATAGTAATTTTTAATACGGTTATAGTAAATATTGAAATAACATTTTTCTCAGTGTATAGTTAGAATGGAACGCATTTATCGGAGAAATATACGAAAAATTAATAAAATTAGTTGTTAAAGTAATAAAAAGAAAAAAATTAAACCAAAAAAAAATTACAAAGTAATTTCGATCGTCGATTCGCGAAAGAGCCCGCCTTAATTAATTCCGATTGAAATCAACGTCGCTTCGCGGATTTCAGCCAAATTTCGCTTGAAATATACACTCGAAAAATCCTCCTCCAATTGAACGAGCAAGTGCAAACGAAATTACTAAGCTGATTAATCGCTCCGGCACTTAATTAATTTCTAACTGGCACAAAGGGATTTCGCATAGAGGGATTTTTAATAAAGTCGCAGAAAGCGATATCAAAATAGTTGTCCAAAAAGAGCAGAGGGAGAGAGATAGAGAGATAGCAGCGCCGCGGCAGCCGAGCTATCCCGAATATTCATTGATTACCCGGATTCCCAATTATCCGGATAGTTTCATCTGGAAATTCGCTTTCGTATATAACCGTCTCTCCCCTTTCCCCCCGTCCGATACTTTCCCCGGGCTAACGTTACAACGCCGCTTCCGCGGAATCTCGCCGCCCTGGCAGAAAGTGACAGAACTTCCGTTAATTAACCGATATTGCAGGGATATCCTCAAAGCCCGCGCGCGTCGGTGTATTTATATACACATATATACATCGCGGTGTGTAAAAGGGCGGACGGATCGACTAACCGGTGACAAAGTCCTCGTCGACGCAGTCGCTTTGAAACTCCATCCGGTCGACGGTGGAGCAGCCGACGGTCAGGGTCGTTATGTCGGAGTTGCACCTGGGCCGCTGCTGCTCGGCGTCCTCGCTCTCGGCGCGCTTACGCCGCCGAGCCTCGTACGCCGCTTGGTAGTCCTCGTCCTCCGCGTCGTAGTCCTCGTCGTCGTCCTCCTCGGCGGCGGCGGCGGCCTCCTCCTCGATTTCGCGCCTCAGGCGGAGGAGCTCCGGGAAGGTGAGGAAGGTGGGGTGGACGCGCTTCTTCGGCGGCGAGATTATCTCGTCGATGTACTCGCCGAAGTAGTCCTCGTCCTCGGCGACGTCGTCCTCGGGGCTCGGCTGCTCCTGGTTGTCCTGGCTCCAGCCGCCGCGGATCTGCGCGAAGTCGTCCATGTCCACTTGGAAGTCCTCGAGTTTCGGCTCGCGTCTCGCTCGGAATTTGCCTGTTGGCATATACGGGGGTTTTTGCTTCGGGTCGGTTCGTTTAATTTGATAAAGCAGGTACGAAATGATTGTAATTCCCGGTATTCATATAGTGCAGGTTTATTCCTATTCGATAGTGGTTTGCAGTGCACGTTTGTTATAAACTCAAAATTAATTGTTGAAAATGCACGAGTTTTCAGTTATAATTCGGGGAAATATGTGATGCGCGAAATACGTGAAATGCGTTGGAAACCGCGAGCTGAATATAAACTTTATGTGAAACAGTGTAAATTTATATACAGCTTTAATAATGGATGTAATTGTATAGTGCAATTGCATTGTTTATTTATGTTTACAATTCATAGTTTCGCATCATCTCCAATATCTTTATTTATCTAAATTTATAATTTAATCGTGAATTGGATCGAAAATAGATTTATCTCTAATTCCCAGCATTACAAAATTGCGCGCGTCATTAAATTATTAACGAAAGCTTTTCGCGTGCATTCAAAATTTTGAATACGATTGAAAATATATTCTTGCGCAATTAGTTTTCTTTTTTCCCAAGAACTAACCCACCTCCAATAATATAAAAATCCGCGGATATCCTCTCTCGAGAGATAATAAAAATCAAACTCACCGTTCAAAAGCATCGGCCGTCCGTTCTTCTTCGCCCAGAGTTCCTCCTCCATCAGCTGGTCCTCGACCTCCTCCTCGGGGTCGCTGCTCCGGGACCTCACCGGTCTGCGCTGCTGCTCGTGGACGAGATACTGATTGTTGCCGCGGCGCTTCTCCACGTCGAACTCGAGCTTGCGCTCCTGGCCCCCGTGTCTCACCCGCTCGTTCTTGTAGCTCTTGCTGGTACGACCGGTGCCGCCGCCGCCGCCGCCGCTCTTCTGCTGGGCGTGACTGTTCAGACCCGTCACCGTGAATTTACCGAGGTACGGGCACTGACGCGGCTCCGGTGAACTCGCTGGAAGAGGAATTTTTAGGGTTATGGCGGATCTGCGAGTGAATTCTTCAGCCGAGTGGGGCTGGTTTGTGGGGGCTCGAGGGTTTTGGGGGTGGCAGCTGGACGGTGATTGCCAATGTGGTTTGTCAAGTTTGTATCTTTTATTTTAGATTAATTTAAAGAGGCGGTAAAATGTTCAGGGGCTTTTGTATAAAATACGAGTTTTAAATCTTTGATTTTGTTGAATCGTTCACTTGAACATTGTACACGATTTTTATCGAACAATTTTGTCGAAAAACATTAGATTTTGAATCGTGTTGTTTTTAAATTATCATGGAATGCCAATATTCTCTTGTTTATCGGAAACAAAGTGGTACAAAAAGTACGTCACTCAGATAATAAATGTAATCTCCAAAATAAACGTTATCGATGGATGGAAGCTTTTAAAATGAATTACACATAAAAATATGAAGAATAAGTATATTTTTTACGCTGCTGATTCTTATTAATCATTAAAAATTATTTAAATTCTTTTAATTGCTTATTCAAAACACGTATGGATTACTATTCATAGGACGGCAAAGGACTTTTATGTTTACTATTAGCAGCTTAGTTTCCGCCCTAACAATTCATAAGCCATTTAGAAAGTTGTATATAGGAAACTAACTTTCACAGATGTGTATTTAACAAATTCATTTGCCTATCATTATATGTATATATACAATATGCAAAACTTAATGCACTTATCATATATTAATTGTAAAATATATATTATCAATAAATGCATAATAAATGTAAACCTAAAATCCTACAACATAAAATCCATTTTTACCGTAATATATAATGCTTATCTGTAAGTAAAGTTTATGAAAATTAAAATGCTACTTAATGTCAAAAGGTCAAAGCGAAATCATCCGCCTCGAAACTCTCCAAAAGCGTTCCCATCAAGAATCCCACAAAGGCAAAATCTCGATTAATCGATCTAAACTACGCGTAATCAAGCTCTCCATTCTCAGCCCTCCGAGTAAGAAAAAAAGAAGCATCGGAGGTGCGGTCATAAAAAGTTCTCCGCCGGTCCAACTTTCCAGGCGGCGAGTCCCGGCGGGCAGATCGACAATGAACGCCCGGGCATTCGCCGGCAGAAACAACCTCTTTCCTCTCGAGAAAGAACCTAATTATCGTATCAGCCGGATCTAGGCACGCCTGCCTGCACGCGAGCCGTGACGGTGGGGGGCGATGCTTGCCGCCCCGAATCGAATAGCGAAATGAAAGGATATAAAAATGTGTCGGCTGAGAATGGAGCAAGTTACGCTTCGGCGACGATATGTAAGGATTTTTTTTGCTTTTTTCGCGAAGGCTTTTCGGGGGGGTCGCGAAGTTTGAGGTTTTTCTTTGAAGTCGCAGGCGATAAAGTTGGGGGTGATAATTGTTAATTTTGCTTTTCTAGATAATCTCGTGAATCGCATTCCCAACAAAGCCGAAGTTTCTTCGGCAGCATCGAAAAGCTCCTCCGAGCCAGAATCAAAGCTCTCGGAAGCAGATTACAATTATTTCCTCCCCATTCTCCCGTCCGGCGTCCCTCACCAGACAAAGCCCCGACGTACGCGGAAGAGATCCGCTCGCTTCATCGAGTCCGCCTCGAAGGAAGGACTTCCTCTCGATATTCTTCCCCCGGCATTCTAATTTAGCGAGCGAGTCGTAAAAAAAAAAACAGGAAAGCACGCGGCGAAAGTAAACAGAGGCCCTGGGAGAGAGAAAAGTAGTGTGTGCGGGAGAAAATGAGGGAGAAACAGAGTCGAGCGCGCACGAAGGCGGACGGAGAAAGAGAGACGCGAATCAGCCCGAAGGACACACAATGCAAACTATAACGAGACAAATCCGACGGCTCCTCGCCCGGAGGGTTACACACGCGCGCGCACACACACGAGCGAGTGAGCTTTCATCTTTGAAACTTAACAACCCAGTCCTTCTCTCCTTTTTCTCCTCCCTTTCTCTCTCTCTCGCGCCGTGTGCACCTTTTCCCTTCCCGGGCTTAAACCCCCCCCCGTGCCGGCGCCCAATTTTAGCCAGATAGTCTCTCTCTCTCCCTCCTTGGCCCGGGCATCGCCGAGCGCCGCGCTCCGCAGAGAGACTTTCGCTCGGCAGTTCTCTTATTCGTTAAATCCGTTGCGTACGTGCGTAAGGAGCTGCCGAGCTTTTGGATTCGGCGACTCTCCGAGGGAACCGCCGGGAAATCGAAGGTACACCCTTACCGGGCTTCGTGCGCACTTTCGTCTGGCTTATCGATCGGGTGATGGTCCTGGGAGGGACTGAAATTATCGGAGCCTCGAAGAAGGTGAAAGAGGGAATCGTTATGTTTTCGGGCGTTTAACCAGTCGATGTAAAAATGCTCCTCGTCTTGCGTAAAATTCGTCAAGAAAAATTTGAGATTCCGTTCTTCACGATGAAGCAATACGGTGTATCGTAATCTCCTTCCCTTCTTAATTAAACATCAACGGCTCCACCCGTAGCTCCGGCTTCAATCGCAGCTCTAATCGCGCAATACCGCGCCGCCTTTCCACGCTCGCCGAAAATAAATTCCCCCTTAACACACCTCGATCCTCCTCGCTCTTCAGCCCGAAGAAAAAGGGGGCGAGAAAGAGAGCCCGGAGTGTATACGCGAAATATCGATCTCGCCGGTAGTCGGTCTCTCTCCCTTTCGACGGCAGGGCCGAGGGTATATATACAGACCGCAGAAATCTCGTTATTTTTATGGTTAATTAGGCGCGAGAGAGCGTGCCGCGCCGGGTTGCGGCTTGACGACTCGCCGAGCCGTCAAAGGCGAAGGCCTTTTTCCCCCTACCCAAGACGCCGCCGACGACGACGACGACTTGATTTTTCCAGCTCATTAGGTGATTTCCGGCTCTCCTCCCTCGGAGCTACGCTCCCCCGTCGACTTCTGCCGCTCGCTCGCTCCCTCTCGGCATTGACCCCCACCCCCTCCACCCGGCCGTGAATCTTTCTCCGCGAGAGGATTCGCCTTGGCAGATCCTCCAGAGCGTGCTTACGACGAGCCACCTGATGAGAGCGAATGGCCGGCTCTCCGCTCTCTCTCTCGATTTATGGGTCAAGTTGCGCTGTAAATATGCATATTGCCGGGCGAACTTTGAGAGCGAGCGAGAGCGCCCCCCGGGATATTTATCGCGGAACTTGAGCCGTGTAAGCGCGGCGAGGTCAGTTTTTTACAGCCGGCGCGGGAATTCGTTTTACCGGTCGAGAGAATTATCGAGATGCGCTCTCGGGAAAGCGCGTGACGGAGGAGAAGGTACACCACCGCGTCTCCGCGGCTCGGATTCGGAATTTTTTTTTTTCCCGGGGAAAATTCACTTAGCGTCGGAATTGCCCGGCGAACGACGCGCGGCCGCCTGGTTTTAAGAACACTTCAATTTCGGGGTATAAATATTTCAGAAATCTGTTATATACGAAGGATCGACTAGCAGATATTGGGGTCGAACGCTCGTAAAGTCGGCTTGACGCGTGATCGCTTTTGAGTCACTGAGTGCCATCGAGGCAGGTGTATAAAACGAAAGGAACGTACACACCGTCTACCTATGAAGTTTATGAGCTTTCGATAGATATTCGCGGAAGGAAGAAGAAATTTACGTGATTGATTAGCAATTTTCCGTTTACTTTGATATTTTGCGAGAATTACGAGCCAAAAATTGTCGGTCGAGAATGCAACTCTAAATAGAATGTGAAATTTTACTATTTAAACCTATTATCAACAATATTGCACGACCATCGATACCAACTTATCCAAATAGCATCTAAATCGATATAATTCCCCAGCTTCATTAATACTCCTTAAAAAAAAATCCCTTCATTCACCTTCTCCCAGTATCCTATTGACACATTTTTCCGTCCGCTCTCCTCAAAGAAGCGGCGGGTCTCGAGGGCCAAAACTCCCGCTCGAAAAAAGTCCGGAAGAGTATCGACGGGCCTATCGGGCAAATAGTTTTCGTCCGATTTCTCGCGGCGATAAGTCACTTTTTTTTCTTCCGCAGCCACCCCCGCGTGCGGCCACCCCCTCCCTCCTTTTTGAATTGATTAGAAGGCTGTACTCGAAAAATAGAGGAATACGCATTTAACGCTCGTCGATCTTCCCTCTCGTCCCCCCCTTAAATTTTTTTTGCTCTCTCTCTCTCTCTCCTCAAGGGTTGGCTTTGATTTACCGACGATGAATCCCCTTCCGCGCGTGCGCCGTTCCGCCCGGAGTTTCTATGGGAGAAAGTGATTCGGTTATCGGGGACCGGAGATGAGTCGTTTATCATTATTCGATTCTACAAGTGGCGCGGATCGAGCCTGAGGATGAAAAATTGTGCCTCGATGAAAAGGGCGCCTGTTTTTTTTTTTTTTTTTTTTCTTTTGCCGCGGTCGCCTATACTGTACTCCCCGCCGTTCGCGAGGAGAGCTGCCCCTTTTTTGCTCGGCCGAGCCTGAATGATGACGATCGTTATTTACGATAATTAGGGTGAGAGGGCATTGATCGGAAGTTTGCTGTAAATATTCTGATGTACTGGTGGACTCGTAGATTTTTGGGGAGGAAATTTTTGGAGAGCGGTTGCGGCGAGCTTGACAAACGGTGACTTTCAATATTGTTCATGGTTAATTTTAAAATAACCAGCCCGCCGTGGATTATGCATTACGAACAGCGTATTTCAGTTTGTAATTCAGCTGACGACGCACCTTTGACAATTTTATCTTCCCAGCATCGTCAAATTAAAATTCCAAACTCGAAACGGTCTTCGAGCGACCGAAGTACCGACGGCGTCGAAACGCCATCGAATCCCACCCCCGTTTCTCTCGAGGGTATCGCTTAACAAACTCAATCACTTATACCGAACAAGCGCCAGCAGCAAACGCCGCCCGAAAAGAGAGAGCCGCGCGAGGCAAAAAGCGCACGTGAGCTTTTCAATTGCCGGGGCGTGGATTTTGCGTGCAGGAGCGATAATCTCTCTCCCGGACGCCCGACACTGACGGTTTATTACGCGAGGCGCGAAGAGCGATAGCGGAGACGAGTAGGCACGCGAGCGTCGGATGTGCCGGGCGAAAGCCGATTTCTCGCCGCCGGGTTACCGGGAGGGGGGGGGGAGGATTGATTTTGAATTTCGAGGCGGGGGGGCTTTGAGTTTCGAGGGTGTAAGAGCGATCGTTCCAGGTATTTCGAGGCGAGTGCCGGCCGAGTCATTTAAATGGCTGTTTGCATTTCGGAATTCGAGGGCTTTCTGAGAAAATTTGGGATTTCGGGGGTTGCTCGACGAACGAAATAGGGCGGAGAGGATTTTGATGTAAATTATTTTCGATGCGAGCTGTCCTAGTTTAGATTTTTGACAAAAAAAAAACATAATTGGCGCTATAAACGTTTCGATAATTCAGCTTGCCGAACTCGCGTCGACCAACGTAAAGTTGAAGTACATTTTGCTAAACGTCTGGGAACTCCCGCATTTTACAGGAAAATTTACACCCGAGTTAACATCGTCTGGAAGTCGAAGACAAACCGTAGCAGGGGCAGACCGCAAAAGTTCGGCAAAAGCGGCGGTATAACTAAGAGTGAATAACCTCCCCTTTCACGCAATATATCGACTTGTTCACTCACCCTTTTTCGTCTATTTATGTATATATGAAGGCTCCCGGCTCTCTCTCTCTCCTTTTCCACTCGGGCGTGTTCCCTCCGAGTTCCGCGGCGGGGCCGATATGAAAAGCAGGTGTATACGCGCGCACGCGTTTTACGCTCGAGAGTACCTCGTTTTCATTGAAGGACTTTCAGCGGTGCGCCGATGCCGACGTCGGGAATCAAGAGGAGAGAGAGAGAAAGAGAGAGCGCGTCGATAAAGGAAATGCGGTAAGACGGAATTTTCGACGTTTTCGTGCGTGGCCGCGGGTTATTGTTGTTGGATGCGCTCCGTTTTTTTGGGGGGGTTATTTATATTTGTTTCGACAAATGGGCGGTGGGTTCTCTCGCACCGGGAGAAGCTCCAAACGGCGCAGGCAATAAAGGGAGAAAAATGGTTCTTTATTATTTTTAACAGTATATAAGTTACCAAAGTTTATTAAATCTAGGTGATATATACGCGCTGCAGCCCGGGCGCGAAACTATTAATAAGTAGTTGAGCTTGATTTACGCTCGCGACCATTGATTGAACAGAACTACACTTTGAACGGTCCCCTGTTAATTTCAATTCTCCGCTTTCACTTAAATAAGACTATATCAATAAACGAAAACGTAAAAAGTGAAAAAGACGGAGAGTGTACAGTGCGGCGAATGAACGAAAAAATAAAATTCATATTTTATCTCCTCCGCAGCTCCCTCTCTCGCTTTAATTATCGGCTAAAAGCTTAAAGGCTCCGGAAACCGCTCCGAGAGCAAAAGAAGCTAAGGAGGAGCGTTTATCTTAAATAAAAAGGCTACAAGAGGCTCATCGTCCCCTCGAAAGTCCGGCTCGGGAGGCGGCTTGGATACACGGAGATAAGCGTCGCCCGGTCCCCTGGTAGAAGATATGCCCGGCCCGGGTCATCTGACCCGTGTCAAGTTCAAAGACGCTCTCTACTCCTTTCTGCTCCTTCGCGGAGCGCGCGCCCCTTTTAGCCTGCCTGCACCCTCTCAGGCCGCTCTCGACACTCGTTCTCCTCTGCTTTTTAGAGGCGCGACGACGCCATACCGCCCCTCTTTCTCGGTGTAAAGTCTTGCCTCTTTTTATCTCTCTCGGGGCCCTCGCGCTTGAGTTTCTTCGACTTTTTTTTTTTGCCGGGGTGTGTATTCGCCGACTGCCGCCGACTGGGCTTATCGCGGCTTTTTAAACGACGCTCGGGATTTTCAGTTTTCTCGCGAGATAATTGCTTGATTGATCGGCCTTTAGAGGCGGTTTAATTACTTAATCTATGAAATATTACTGACAGAATATTTTATATTAGCTACGAGCGGGGAACGAAACTTGAGCTATAATTTTTAACATTCGCGTCACAATATTCAGGCCACTTTATTCAAATTCGACGGTAAATTTCCCTCGTTCCCCCCTTAAAATTCGACTAACCAGCAAAGCAGAAAAAAGTGAAAATTCGCGGCGGATCGCTTCGATTCGCGCGCCTCGCGTTCGCCTCTTTGAGACTGAAAGAGGACCGAGTCTCGTGCGTATACGATACGCAGGAGATCAGAAATGCCTCGCGAGCTTTACAAAAGTGCGCGCCGCCTCTCCCGCGATCCAGAAATTATGCCTTTGCCCCGATATGTCTCCCCCGAGCGACGTCGACTTCCTCCCCATGAAGTTCAAACGCTCCATTTCCAAGGCAATGCCTCGGAGATAAATTGATGAAGACGCGCGCGTCCCAACCCTTTCTGCGACAAGCTGCGCGGAGTCGTTTGACAATTTATTTCGATAAGAGGAGGTGATTTCGCTTTTTGTTTCGATTTTTTTTAGCACTGTTTCGTGGAGTTCGAGGCGAATTCTTGTTCCTCTAATTAAATTACCCGTCGAAAGATTTCACCGCATTTGGAAATTACTTATTTTGGAAATGCTGATTCAAACGAATAAACGATACTCGTCCGTTTCTTAAACGCCAAAATAAACGATCGACCTCGCAAAGAAGAGAAAGCGTACCGACAAAGCTACTAGAGCCATTAACAGCAGATTCACTCGATCCCCGTTCCTCCCCGGCATACGAGTACAGTTCGGCGAACGAAACAAAGCCGCGTCACGCATCGGCGGAGCGACGAAAGTGACAGATAGGCGCGCGCGCACAGGATTATTAGCGGCCCCGACGTCTGCCGACTGCGGGGAAAAACCGCCGGACGTCAATCACAGGCCCGCGGCTAAGAAAAGTGTCCCTCCGCGGAGCCGGATAAATATCGTCTGCGCGTGGCTCCCCGAGAGGTGTCACGATCGAGGCTCCGAAATTGCTCGGAGCTCCGATCGTCCTCTCGTTTGCCGTGGGATTAGCCGCGCGTAATACTCCCCCGCTCGCGTAGATCTAACTGACGCGAGTACTGGCTTTATTTGTCGGGTGCCGCCGAGGCGTGTTCCTTCTGACGGATATATTTACTGCACTTGTGTCTTTATAAGTAGTATTTTTGTTTTTTTCACTCTTAATTTAACGATATCGCGCGCTCTTGTTTTTCAAGTCGATCGATATCGATCAGTTTTATCTTCGCTCGTACGAAAACGGCATTGCAAAATCTTATCTCATCGGGGCGCCGCTCATTAACAATGTATCTCCTCGGACGCGCACTCGCTCGACGCCGCGTAAAACGGCGATTCGCGCCGAAAGAAGGAAAAGCTCTCCGCGGCAATCCGGTGAAACGGGGAGAGAGGACGACACGACGAGGGGGGGGGGGTGGCTTAAAGCGCGGCCGGGGCAGGTTTAAAGGCCAGCGGCGTCGCGACTTAAATAATTCAAGTTGGAGCCGGTTGTCGGGCGCGCGCGCGCGCGTTTAACGACGTAACGAACTAAACTCCCTTTCTACTCGGAGCCCGCCGCCGCGCGCGGCGGACGACGGCCCGCGCCGTAGGGATATTAGCGGCGCCGATAAGCTAATCTCTTTAGCGATACGAGCCTCTCTCTTGACTCTCTCTCTGTCGCTGAAAGCGAATATCCTTGGTTGGGGGGAACTCTGTCATAAAGACGCCGCCCGGAGGACTCTAACGAGGCTACGATTGGGGCAGGGAGCTTTTTTCGAGGAGTCGAGGAGAAAGTTCAGAGAGGGCGGGAGTTGTTATTGCGGTTGTTTTGTCGACTAATTAGGTGGTTATATATATCGTTTTTTACTCGATTTGATGATTTTAATGATCGGTTTGCTGTTGTAATTTGGGTTGGTTACATTTTCGTTGCAGCCGTGAATTTGATTGGGAAGCAAGCGGTCAAATCGCGCCCGGAATAGCAAGCTCGATTGGCGGTAATGGCAAAAGCGAAGTATATTGCAATTAAATTTACCAATTGATGAATTCTATTAAACTTCCTTGTAAAATGAATTCAATTTGCGCCGAACACTCGGCGGAGAGACTCTCGTTAAATTTTCAAGGCTCTCGTCTAATGGAATAATCAGCAGCTGATAATTGCCGCGTTAATAATTAACGCAAAGCAGGTTACCGAAATACGAAATCCGGCATAACGAATTTAAAGCTCGGAGCCGCCCCCCGCGGATTCGCAAAATCTCCGTCTAAAAAATTCAGGCGTCGCGATCTCCCGAAATCTACATTCCCAGACAAATTAGAATTCGAAAACGAAGCGGCCCCTCGCGGAAGAGAAGCAAAAAGCCGAGAGAGACAGAGAGGATAAAACGGCAAAAAGCTTCGGGAAAAGAGAGAGTCTCGGGCGAGGCAAGAGAAGTAGTTTCGCGGCGGGCGGCTCTTCCTCCCGGGACGTGACTCCTTCTCCGATACACAGACGCGAGAGATGCATTATGGCCGGCAAGATCCAAAATCGATTTCCATCCCCCGTGTAAGCGCGGGGGGCCGCTATTGGCGCCCAAGGAATTCGCTCTTGTTTCTATCCTCCCCGGAAGCCCTCTCTCCCCTTTTTTACGATTTCCACCTCTCTCCCGGAGAGGCTAATCGATTCCGATTTCAGGCGTGACGCGAGCAATTTTTCGATTACGCGCCGAGAGAGAGAAAGAGAGAGAGAGCGCGGGAAAAAGTTTTTCCGCGGCGCGCGCGGGGACTGCGGATAAATGCGGGGAAAACGAAATTGAAAGTTTTAAGTGCTGTTTAAATGCTTGGGAATCAAGTTTGGGGGAGAACTACCGAAGCCGGATAATTGAATGAAGATTTGTTTCGGGGTCCCGGGGAGTTTTTCTTTGCTCCGGGAATGTAGTTATGTAAAGCAGCGCACTAAGCTCGGCTAAATCGGCGTGCACTTATCGGTTCTTACTCGAGGAAAGAAAGATTCGCCGAGGTGAATTTGTTACAAAGGAAGATTAAGTTTCCGACCTTTTTTTTTTTTTTTTAATGAAACGCCTTAAATGGCATTTCCGATTGTTTCTCGCGGAATCTGATCGTGGATTCTTAAATTGAAGTCATTTTCTGATAATAAGTTTTCATTAAAAGGGGAAATATTATTCAAAAGATGAATGTGAAATAATTTGATTTGACAAGAAGTAGTAACGGATTATAAGAATAAATTCCCGTTTTATTTGAGTTTCGCCCCTCAGCTTTGCCGACCTCTCCCAAATAATCCCGCTAATTGAAAGAAATCCATATTCTATCAATAAAAAAGTATTAACCGCCCTCCGAGACTTAATCCCCCAGAACTTGTCAGAAGTAACTCCCCCTGGAGACTTCAGTAAGTCGTTCGAAACAAGAGATACCTAATTACCTCGAAAAATTTCTCGAAATAAATCGAATCGGCCGACGTATCCATCCCCTTTTCCCGGCAAGCGCCGAAAATTAGAATGTCCGCGTAAAAATTCCGAAGCGAGGAAAGAGAGGAAAAAAAGGAACGCAGAGCGCGGGCCGCTCAATTTTTCCCTCCCCGGGCGGTTCCCTCGTCTCTCTTTCTACCTTTGCTTCCTCGTTTTTCCCGAGGACTTTCGATTAGGCGGTCTAGCGGAGCGGAGCTGGTCTTAAAACTCTGAGCTTCTTCGTGCCCCCCCCCCCCTCCCACCCTCCGTTTGGATAAACTGCATTAAAGTATTTAAGAAGAAAAAAAAAGAGAAGAGGAGGGAAAAATCAGGCGGCGGGCGGAGGGGTTAATCCGCGGTAGTAAGCCGAAATAAGTGCGTGATTGGACGGGGGGGAGAGGGGAGAGCCACGTCCGAACTTTTCGAAGAGAAATTTATTGTTATTTAGCCGCGCCTTCTCGAGCTTGATAAGGCGAGAGAGTCCGAATTATTTGCGCTCCGCTGCCGCGCGCGGCTTAACTTTCGGGATCCCGCCCCGGTTAAACGGCTTCTCCGGACGAAGCCCGAGTTCCTTTATTTTTATGAGGATCTCTTTCCGTTAATTTCTTTCTCGAGATTTTGAGCCGCTCGTCTGTCGGCGAGGAGTTTCTTACGGGCAGTTGAGGGGATCAAGGAGAGATTGATTATGGTAAAGGTGCGGTTCTCGACGAAATAAATTGGACAATATATATATGTATATTGCTTTTTTCGCGAGGAAATGTAAAGTTTTTTAAAATAACTTTTAATGCTTATGAAAGTTTTTCAGTTTGATTATATGAAACTGATACAAAAAAATCAATTAAGCAAGATGATCGAGCTTCGACGGAAACAGCGAAAAAACATAATCAATGTACAGATCCGTCAATCGACTCGAAAGTGAAAAAAACGGCCACTCGAACGTTTTCCATCTCCTCTATCCGTCGGCAATCTCATATGTATCGCGGTTACCGTAAACCGCAGTACCTCCGGCGGCTCCGGTGACGGGGAGGGGGGGGGGGAGGGGGGGCCGATCCTCCGGCGTCGAACCTAATTGACAACGAGGCGCGCGTCGGAGGTGCGGATCGAAGCGTCCGCGATTAAAATTTACTTATTCAGGCGCGTTTGTTTGTCAACTAACGGGAAGCTGCTGCCGCCGCCGCCGTCGCCGCTACCGAGTCTCTCCACTCTGTCTCTCTCTCGCGACAATTTCGTTATCTCGCCGACAGAGCGAGCGGAGAGCATAAGCAAATCGCGCGCGGCTCTCGCGAGCCTGTAAGCCGTCGCGGTTAATCGCGGATGATTTTAATGAAATTCGGCCGGTGCGCGGAGGAGAGAGAGAGAGAGAGGCGCGTAATTGACGACGGGATGAAATGGGCCGCTTTAAGCGCGCCGCGATGTGCAGGGCTTATTTTCGATTAACCTCCCCGCGCGCGCGCGCTTCCTCCGACTTTGCCGCGGCGCGGGATTGAGCCGATAGAGAGCGGCTTTCGCGGTGCACAAGCGCCTGCTTACGTGATTCTTTTATGACGACGGCGCCGCGCGCACTTTGCGGCTATCAATTATTTCGAGCGACGCGGGGGAAACGCGGAGAGAGTGTGTTTGCCGAGAGGAAGGCGCCGCGGATTAAGTGATGGATTGTTGTTAATGCAGTGTTTTCGGGCTCTTTAGCCGCTTGTCGAGGGCGCGCTGTGTTTGGTAACGCGTTAGCCGAGGGCTGAGCGCTGGCTTCCGAGCTGTGTAGTTGCTTGAGTAACTTGCGTTTTAAGAAGTTTCGTATTGTTTTTTATTTTTTAAGTGCCGCGAGGACTCTGATCGAAACCGAAAGGAGCACTTGGAGGTGAAAAATGTTATTTCGCGGGCTTTAGCCAAAGTGTTATTTTAACGTAAATCTTGTTAAAAAGTAATTAGAAGGTACACCTGAGATCGAATACGCATTTTCCTTACACTAATTTTTTATTAAATTTTCAACGAAAAAAATCTGAAATTTTTATTAATAATACTAGATGATGTTCACACCCACTGTTTCTCGCCGCTGCCGTTCGCCTTCAGATTCCCTCATAAACAAGCATCTGCAACAAAAGTACCCCGTCGCAGCTACACTGAGAAAAATTTTTTGTAAAAATTACTATTTTAATAGCACTCGTGGGACACACTCATATTTGAATAATTTTT
>JAWWEO010000001.1:11123032-11144799 GCA_035582975.1 Ormyrus labotus | reverse complement strand
AATATGAGTGTGTCCCATGAGTACCATTAAAATAGTAATTTTTAGAAAAAAAATCTTAATTTTTAAAAAAAATTTTTATCAGTGTACCCCCAATCGCGAAAGATACAAGTGCGTCGCGGCGAATGAATGGCAGGAAGGCAGGAAGGAAGTAAGTTCCCTCGCCGGGGGAGGGTGTAAGTATCGCGAGCTCGCCAGAATTCCGGGGGGGCCTTATTAAAGATGCGCGGGGCTTCGCCGTTAATGAAATGCCCCTGGAAGTCTCTCTCCCCGCGCGCTCTTTGCCGAATTCATTTCCGCGCGGGAAGAAAAAGCGCCCGTCCCACAAAAGTGTCTCGCCTCCCTCTCTGTTACTCCCTGTCGTACGTGGATGGCGCTCCTCCTCCTCCTCCTCCTCCTTTCTTCGGCGAACTCGCTGCGTCTCTTTTATTCCCCGGGCCCTTTCTTCGCGGGCCGAGCCTTTCACTGGGGAGGGGCTGCATCGCGCCGTTTTGTCTCCTCGCAGCGGCGGCAGCCGCCGCCGCCGCTGCAGGCTTGGATTGATGTCGGAGCTCCTTACGCTCGGCTAATTCGTCTCAAAGGCGATGCCGCGCTTCCTTTTTTTTTCTTTCTTTTTTTTGCTTTTTCTTCTCTGGCTCGCGGACTCGAGTTGGGACTTTTGCTGGGCTAGGCAGCTTTCGCCTTGCTTGGGTGGAAGCTGCTGGCGGAAGTTACTTGGTTAATAATTTTTGATAGATATTGAAAGAGTCTTTTGATGCATCGTATAAACTAAATGAGTTTGCAGATTTGACTGATTCACCGCTGACTCTTATTCAAAAATATCCTTTCTTCTTTTTTTAAGTAACAAACTATTATTATTTTGTCAAAAACAAGAAACCAATAAGAATTCATTAAATTTTCCTGCTATTCAATCGAAAACATCTTATTCGCATAAAACAATCTTCTTCCCGTTCAAATAAATCCCTGTAAATCCCTCAACAATCATGCACGCACGCATTCGAAAGGAAAGAGTTCCCTTTCCTCGGAAGACAAAAAAAAAGAGCCCAAAGAAGGCAGCCCCCGAACCCTCGCCGACGTACGAGCCAAGAAAAAGAATAAGCGCCGAGCCGCGAAACTGCAAGATCCGCACGCTCCGATCCAAGTCCGCGACAATGCAGGAATTGTCGCGACGGCCAAGTCAGCAGATACACGCGCTCCTCTCTCTTTCTCTCTCTCTCTCCTCTCTTTCCTTCCCTCTCCCCCGTACACACGGGGGGCTTTTATTCCCTCCGCCTCTGCAGCTTTCATCCCGACGCCGAGCTTAACCTCCTTAAAGGTCTCGCGCGGACGTTTTACGGGGTAGAAGCGCCGTCGTCCTTTCAGCAGCGCGGCCGGGGGAATTAGAAGGAGAAAGTGACGACGCGGAATCAAAGGCGCCTTTCTTGCTCTCTCTCTCTCTCTCTCTCTCTCTCTCTGCGAGAAAACGCGCCCGGGCAGAATCGAAAAATGCTTTTGACATCGGCGCGCTGTAGCTGCTCTGTGGCCGATGCAGCTTTGTTTTTTAATTCTCCCTCTCTCTCTCTCGTTCTCTCGGGATTTCAATTAATTTGCGATTTTTTTCGGTGCACAGGAGCGAAGGAGCTCCTTTGATGCGAGAGTCAAGTGGCGGGATTGATGCCGACTTAATTGCCGGCAGAATTCTTTTGTGTACGTTTGCTCGGCGAGAAATTATTAAAAAACCGGGTGCCCTTTGACGCTTTTTCTCAGCAGCTGCTGCTTGAAATTTTCTCAGACTGGGGAATTAAGGTGTCTGATAATTAATCTCGAAGAGCGAAGTATAAAATTAGAAACAGAGTCGCTTTGCGAGCGAATGTTGGAGGTCGTGCGAGTATCGCGAGTGAGAGAATGCAGCAGTGAAAACGGGTCGCGCTTGATATCCAAATGCGTGCTTGACTCCAAATAACAGAACAGCAGCAACGGATATGAAAATCTGAGATAACTTATCAAGAATCAAAAGTGTCCCATTTCAGGAACTTCTGGCAGAGACGCTTCGTTTTATCAACATCCTGTCTAGAAATCAACGTGAATTCGTTTCATCGGGTCAGTGACTATCTAGTAAATGATGAACTGGCACACAAAAACTAGTTTCTTATTATCTCCCTTTGTCCTATTATTTGCAGTTTAAAATAAACGGACGAAGTTAATCATTATACTCTGCTTATTTCGTTGTAAAACAATTATAGAAAGGATGTTTAAAGCTCTGTAGTTCAATTTGACTTTTCAGAGAGGGAAGTGAAGTGTCTTGTAAATAAACTTACAAAGTAATTTTATCCAATTGATCGTTCTCGTTTTAAATTTGAGAGTTCGACTTGATTTAACAAGCAGCAATTCCGGACATCACTTTAAAACATTCGAGAGTATTTTTAGTTAAAACGTCCCGTCCTTACAATTTCCCCATCAAACCCGAAAAATATCTTGATCCAAAAATTCCAGAAAACTGGCGATGCCATCAATAATCGTTGCCGGGGCGCCAATCTCGCGTATACACACAGCCTCGAAGTGGATGCGGGATCCGGGTGCGGGGGGGAGGGGGAGTAGCACGAGAATTTGTATATTCGGCGCGAGCCCAGCAAGTTTTCTCGCGCTCGAGAGATTGAAAAAGCCTTTGCATCGTGTATGTACGAGGTTACGGTCTGCCTCTCTCTCTCTCTCTCTCTCTCTCTCTCACTCCTGCTGCGGCAGCTTCGCGAATACATCCGACACCTCGCGGGAATTGGCAATTTGTTTGCAAATTTCCCTGGGAAACGGTCTTTCTCGGCTGCCGCTATGCAACGCTTGATGCGCATAGATCCGGGAGAAGAGGGAGCGGCGGGGAGGAGAGGGAAGAAGACGAAGGAGGAAAATGCTGCGGGAATTGCCGCTGCGCTCCTCGTTTCCCTAACGAAGTTCCCTGGCTCCCCCTCCCGCCCCCTTTTTTTTTTTGCAGTTGCGTAATTGTTTATAACGTGGCGAAGGTATGCCGGAAGGGGAGGGGGGGAGGCTCGAGGCAACGATCGTTTTCGACGTTCGTACGTCGGCTGCTTTGAGAGCGCCGAGTTGCGCGGTTGCCGCGAGCTAATCGCGTTTGGTTTATAGCTTCCGCTCGTTTCAATTTGTTTCTTTGATTGTCTTGGAGGAGAATTTTGTTTGCGCTCTCGCGTAATGCAGATTAAGACGAATAATTAGAACGCCGGGCAAATGTATGCTCGGAGAAAATTAATCTATTACTTTAACGGGTTACTTGAATTCATTTGCTTTTATTATCTTCGTTCGGATAACTTGATTTCGCTAAATATTCCGAGTCCAGCTTTTCGAGGGGCAAATTTTGATATTTATTATTAACATATTTCTTTTCAAGTTTTCATTTTCGCCAATAAATAATCGGCTCTAATAATAACCAATCGACCTCCGGCACTCCTCCGTAAGCGAATGCATACGAATTAAATCATCAAACTCCCCGAGAGCTTTAGCGGAGCAAAAATCAAAACCAGACACGTATTCTCGCGCGAGTGATATTCCGCGTCACGTATATCTCTAACGATATAACCATCGAGAGAGAAAACTGGCAGGGCAAATTTGTCCCGACGCCGGCACCTGCCCACCTCCTTTGGCGCGGGCCTTCGAATCGGAAGCGGCGAGAGACCTTCGCCGATCGGTCCTTTCTTTTTTTGCAGTCGACGCGCCTTCCGCCCCCCCTCCCCCATCTTCCTCACCGATCCGATAAACGAAGTGACAATGCGATTTATCGAGATTTTTTCGCGCGCCGCCCGGAAGCGCCTCCTTGGCAACCGGCCTAAGTCTGGCCGCTGCGTGGGAATCAGGCATTTTTTTGGACGTCGTCGCGCTGTGCTTGAGATTTTTTGGGGGATTTCATTTAGGAGGGTGGGATTAGCTTCGGATTAAATCGGATATTAGTTTTGTAATGATTGTGGTGAAAAGTGTCGATTTATCAATCGATGATAAAGATTCCATTGGCATCGATTTTTAATCTAAGTAACAAAACGTAGTTAGTTAATCTCGCCTTCGAGATTATCTTTGCGCCAATAATCTGCGTCGAATAACGGATAATCAATTTTCGGTTCGATTGTCGGGTCTTGTAACCGCATTTTCTTGCCTGTCGTCGCGTCGGGCGGCCACGGCAATATTACGAAATAAATCACGTTTCAGCATCGGGAATATTATCGAACCGCGCGCGACTTCCATCGGCGAGAAGACGTCGGAATTGGCGCCAGTGGTAAATTAATCGAAGTCAATTACGAATCTCGATAATCGCCGTCACGGCTTTTCACCTCCTCCCTCCCTCCGGCAAAGCTCTCGCCTATCTATATCTGTCTGTCTTTCACTCGGCAAAATCCGGGTCATCGACGTTACGTCGAACGGGCCGCCGCCGCGCCATAACCCCATCTATCAATTCGCCGGAGCCGCGTGCGCGCGCGCGTCTCTGTGTACGTTAGCTCCCCGGAGTGCATTGCAATTTCTCGGCTCTTTTGATCGAATCCGATTCCGAGCCGGTATGTACATAGAAATTGCTCGAGATTTTACGTTTTGGGGGATTTTTTTTCCGTATTTACATTTTTTTTTTTTTTATCCGTTCGCCCGGCATTTTCGCTCGACCTGACCGTTGGTGCGCCTTTTTTCTTTTTTTTGTTTACTGTGCTTTGCGGTGTGTGCTCAGGCAATTGGGACAGTGTATTTTGATACGGGGAAACGCTCGGCGGCTGAGAAATTCGAGTGTAATATGAAAATTATGAGCTGCGGGAAATTTTATGCATATTGAAAATCTAATATACGGAATATTGCTGATATAAGCTGCCGGTGTGAAAAAGGAGAAAATGTGCATCTTTTTGAAGCATTTGAAGCTTGCACAAAAGGCATGTAAATTTCATAAATATTTATAAAAAAGTATTAAGAAAAAATGTAGTTTACTCGAAATTTAATAAATAAATAAATACACCTATACAGGTATTAATTTCCTTTTTTTCTTTTGTAAACATTCAAAGTACTTTTTAGAATAAAAAAAACATTGCTTTACATACCGTTATTTTAGCAATAACTAAATTTGAACTCGTTGCTAAAAAAGTAATAAAAGTTTCTGAACAGCGAAATGCAACAAGCCTCGTAATATCAATATCCAGAAAACCTTTTTGGGATAAAAAGTATCTGAATCTACCTTCACTTCAAAGCCCAACAATTTCTTCTATTTAGCAAATAATTTATCCTGCTGAATTCTAAAACTAGGTTATTCCAGCCATCCATTACCAGCACCTTCTCCGAGGCAGCGAACCCCATCCAGTTCCTACAAATCACCAGCGGCATCAATCCAAAATCCAGCTCCTCTCGGTGCGCGTTCGAATCATAAGATTCGGCGACAAGTTCGAGCGATAAATCAATCCCGAACGGGCCGAACGCAAAAGTCGCGGCTATAAATAACCATCGGGATCTTTGTGAAATCCGAGAGCGACACAAAGGGGCCGCGCGGATTCGATTATCGGCCTGTCGTCGGCTCATATTTCGGAGACGCGAAGCCTTCCCGGCTCCTCCGTGCGTCCGGATGCCGCAGTCAGGCGCCTGCCTCGATTTTTGGCTTTTGCGCGCGCGAGTTTGGTCTTAAAATTCTTCTAGTTTGGAATGGCGGAGAGAGGCTGAATGGAGTTTTGGGGAGGCAGGTTTTTTTCGGAGGCGTTGGAATTTGATTTACCGAGGTGTCAGTCCCGTTCGATGTTGCGATAAAAATGGAATTTTAAAAAAATTTGTGATGTGTCTTTTGACGTGTTTCACGTATACGTATATTTGGCCCGTAAAACAAATGAACAATTTTATAAACTAAATGTTTTTTAATTATTTTATAACAAATTCAATTTAAGTTTCTGATTATTCTGTTTTTTTTTCAATTACAATATGTGTATTTATATCATTCATTTGTGTATAAAATTAGTATTACCGACTTCGTAACTTTACTGCTGGAAATGATTTCATCATAATCCCGTAATTTACAAGCTTACCGATGACGCCAACCGAATCGCAACCCAAATAAAAACACCAACACAACAAATTCGCAAAAGTACTATAAATTTTTATGTAATCCACTCAATCAACTCTTCCCGTCGAGGCGAGACTCGTCGTGCAAACAGTCCTAAACCCCCGCCAAACGATCGCTAATTATTCAATCCGCGCACCGAACTGCCTTCAACAAAAACACCGACAACAAAGAGCGACGCCGAAATCGCCTTACTTCCGGTGTGTTTGCCTGCAATCCGCCCCCCTCCCCCCCCCCCCCCCCGTCGAAAAGATGACGGAGAAAGGAGGAAAGAGGAGAGCCGAAGTAGGAGATTTGCGGGAGGAAATTCGAAAAGCCGAGAGAATAAGTGACAAGTTGAGGGATTGCGGCACCGAGGCCCTCGGGGGGGAGAGCGGCTCTGCGTCTAGCACGCGTCGATCTCGCGAGAGATAAGGACGGGCTGAGACGCGGAGCCGATCGATGACGAGTCGATCAGCCTCGAAAAGGGCTGTTTTCCTTTGACGCGATTTTGCCGGAATGTCGGGGAGGGGGGGGGGAGGAGCCCCCGGGATGGAAATTTTGCGAGCGAGAGGATACGCCGAAGTGGAAAGTGGCTCGGTTTGGTCAGACCGTCCGAGATATTGATGCACTTTCTGCTTTCTTTTTCTGAAAATTTTATTCTTTTTGCTTGGACGTAGGAAGTGGATAAGCCGTGTTTTGACATTTAGAAAAAAAAAAATATTTTTCTTCGTATTTTATTCGCAACTTGATGCTGCTTTTGTATCTGAAAGAAACTATAATGACAGCTTTTATGCATAGCTACGCAATTTAATAATCCTCTCTTCTAAGAGTTTTATTTACGCAGACAATCGTTCAGCTACCTTTGTGCATATAACTCTGTTTCTTTATCCCCGAAGTTATTGTACCAGCAAATATTTGTGAAAGGCCATTAAAAAAAAAAAGGTTGTTCAAACTTTTGTTCGCCGTGAAAAGAGCAAAGTCCTAACAATTCGTGCCGATGCGAAATTCCATTCGCCGAACCGACAAACAGGTTACCAGAGAGGCGCAATCCATAAATTGTCTCAAAGACCGATATACGCATTTTTCGAAAAAGGGGGGGGGGAGGAAAGCCGCGCACGCACAATGAGATCTTCCGAACGCATCGAAAGCTTCCTCCCTTTTAGCAGGAGCGTAAACGCAGACGTTTCACGGCGCATATTATTGCGAAATCGCGGAGGCGGAGCGAAGCCCCCTGAGTTTGTTATCGAGTGCAGCTCTCTCTATCCCTCCCGAGCGCGTAAAGCAGAAACGCTGACAGAGACTTCGCTTGACTTTGCCCCGGCATTTGTTCTGTATTACTATTTTCGGATTGCTTTGGGGGGGAAAATTCGAGTGTTTGGCTTTGCATTTTTCTAAATTTGCAGAGTAATGTTGAACGGTAATAGAAAGGCACGTATAAGAAAGCATTACGGCTCTGAGGCTTTCTTCGATCTTATAGTTTCCGCGCGATCTTTTTCTCGAGGAATTTTAATAATGCATGAAGGCTCGTGAATTATCAAAAGCAGAAGAAAATTTCAATTACCTTCGAACTGCCTTTATTGAAATTAATAAATCTTAGAAAAAACACTTTTTTCCCCCCTCGTCGAGAAAGTTCCGACTTAATATCAAATATACATGTCAGACAGGTGCAGAAAGAAAAGTTCGAGCCCCCCTTTCTTTCCCGCGATATATCGATTTAAAGAAATAACTTTCTTTAATATCAAATGATATTCGCCGGAGTGCTTGTTATAGTATGTATAAATGCACCGGCAATTTTTATACGCAATAAAGAGGCTTTTCAATTTTTGGCGCAAACTCGTCGGTAAACTTAATTAAAATGCCGAAACACGAAAATCCCAAATGGCGAGTATTTTGTTGAATATAAACGTAGAGCAAAATGCATTATAGAAATTATGTACTCAAATGAGAATTAAAGCGCGTGGGCGCGCGAGCAAACAAACATCGAAATTTAATTTAAACAAACATTAAAGAAAGTAATTAAATCAGCGACGAGGCAAAGCCCCCCCCGGCTTTTCTCCTCGTCAGAAAATTTCCATTATCTCGCGCTTTTGGAATAAAACAAAAAAAAAAAAAAAAAAAAGGTGAACGAGTCCGGCGGAAGAGAAATACTTCTCCCGGGGGGTGAGAAAAACTTCCGGCGCGTATCGGAAAGAGAGAGAGAGAAAAAAAAGGAGGCAAAGATCTCTCCGTCCCTCCTAAGGAAAAAGGAAAGCTCGGAATTCGGAGCGCCATATGCTCCCCCATAGACGTCTATTTTTCGACGACAGCCAGCCCCGAAATTCAAATTTACGCGGCCAGCCGCTTGTTTTCCCGCCCGGAGAACTTGCGTGAAAAATGAGTCTACGCTCTCGGAAACTCCTTCCTTCTCCCCCCCTCTCTCTCCCTCTCTTTCGGGGAAGGAGAGCCGAGGAAAAAGCGCGATGGTCGCGAATTGCGATGGCTTAATTGGAAAGTGTTCGCGCCGTGGAAGGCGGCCCCCGTCGCGTCAAAGGCTGCGCCGAGTTATTAAAAATTTTTGGTTAGGGGATATATATTGGGGGAGGGAGAGCTCCGTCCTTTTAGAGGAGCTTTCCATTTTAATGGCGTGCCGGGAATATTATGCCCAGCAAATATTTTATTATATAAGTTTGTACAAATATTTGTTTGAAAGTACAATTTTTTTTTATTAGCTTTCCGTTTGGTTTGAATCGTGATGAAATTAAATCTGTGGTTTTGTTTTTGCGCTTTTCTTAAATAGCGCAAAACGAAAGGATTTACGGTTTCGAAGAAAGACTCTTTGAATAAAGTACAATTTTATTAAAAGACATTATTTATTAATAAAAGTAAATGTTTCACGTCAACGAGGCAAGAAACATTCAGTGTAAATAACTTTATATTTGCCATTTTTCAATGCGAAATATTTCTACTCATTCGAATGAATCGGTAAAAGCATTTTCATATAATATTACACGAGCGGCCTATTAAACACAGGCATTTCGTATGATAAAACGTAAATATTTGTTTCATCAGGTTGTTTTATTTAAAAGTTTCCGTTAATTGTTTATGGCATTTACGCTCATTTTACAACCACTTTGTTATAAAGTACGCTTTGCTTTTATCTTTTTACGATGAGCAGCAGCAGTTTTACGTACTCGTGAAAATTAAATATTATTACCAACGCCACTTTTTGCCCGACGGAAAAGCGATCGTCCGGCCAAAGTAAAATAAAAAAAATTCGTCTCGTTCGCTAGAAGAATTAGTATTTGAAAAATAAATTTACTACTTCGTCTAAAGTCACGAACGCTTTATCGATTTATTAATTTTTTTTTTTTTTTTTCTGCAAACGCGTCCAAGATGGAAATTGGCCCTAATAAGATAACGACTCCTCCGCCGAACCCAAAATCAAAGCAGTCCTAAATAGATTTCCGCGCTAACTTTGAAACTCCCCGCACTTATAAGCGGTCCTCACTTTATCGGCTTACGCCAAAAGTACCCGCTTAATTTAAGCGTCGAAACTTTATGCCTCCTCGTCGATACATGTCAATATAGAACGACGAGAGCTTCCGCGAGAGCGGGTAAACCAAATTTGTTGACCGCTTGAAACTTCGAGCTTAATTTATAAACTGACAGTTTTGTTCCTTTTTAGCTAACGTGCCGAGCTAACGGAATGAGGTAAGGAAGGAAATCACATTGTCCTCGGGTCCGCGCAGGAAAATTGGAAAATTAAATTATCGAAGCCTTTGTCGAATAATTAGATTACAAACTTTTTACAGAGTCGGTCGCAGCGCTGCTCGCAACTTTCGCAAGAC
The DNA here is from genome assembly GCA_035582975.1 of Ormyrus labotus. Classification (NCBI taxonomy): domain Eukaryota; kingdom Metazoa; phylum Arthropoda; class Insecta; order Hymenoptera; family Ormyridae; genus Ormyrus; species Ormyrus labotus. The sequence goes on along the minus strand of JAWWEO010000001.1, from coordinate 11,134,938 downwards.
AGTTCATTATTACTTTCATGCCGGGCGCGATATCGAAATCTCGTTTCGACGTACAAAATTTTCCGAACCTACGTTAAAAGAAAAACAGGGTACCAGCGTTTTACGAAAACCGAGCTCGCACACCGAACGAATGCAAAAAGTATACCTCGAGCGCTTCGAGAAAGATAGCCGAGAACTTACGGGGGCCTCTGTTTCGTTATTAACCCGGCAGTGGCTGCTCGTCATTTTTTCTTTTCTCTTGCAGCCCAGCCGAATCGAGCGCAAAAAAGGAAGAGGAAGGGAAGGGTGAGGGGTAGAGAAGACGCGCGAATTCTATATTCGCCGGCAGCGAGCGCCGAGAGAAGCAATTTTATGGTCCGCCTGGCCGCCGGTCCCGATATTTTACTTTACATCGCGTAATAATCCCGCTTTACTGCCGCCCGTAGATCACATTATTATTCCTCGTAAGCTCCTTCGGATCAAGAAGGATGAAAATAAAATTCGAGTGCTCTTGATAACACACTTTGCCCCGCGTGACCTTCTCTCTCTCTCTCTTCCCCTCGCGCTCTCCGCCTTTTTATCTGTTCGCCGCGGCTCTCTGCCGCTCTGCGAACGTGCCGATTAAGCGCCTTAATAATGGCAACAGTCGGGAACGTTGCGCGGCGTCTCTCCCTGTTTTTCGGGGGAGAGTTGCGGTTGGAGTTTGGGTACGAGGTCGTTGTAACGGTGGATATCTACGTCGGTTGGTATCGCGTTAAGACTTTTTCCGCAATAAAGTGCATATTTTTGTGCGATTATGCAGAACGCATTCCAACTGTAAAGGTAGATTACGTAGCTTTTCATAAGTAAAATGCAATTCGGTAAAAAGAAACTATATATATTGTTTCGTACATTCATTATTAGAGACGCGCTTTTAGATTACCCGAAAAATTATAAATCAACTTAACCGTCCCCAGTTCCTAACCTAAATTAAACCAGTTTCACCTGCCTAAAAGCGAAAGCCTAAAAATCAGACACCGCACTCGCGCCATAATAAGCCAGGAAAAAATAAGAGAAGCACGCGCCAGGTAAAGCTGCAATTCGTTACTCGCGAATTCGTGGCGCACTACACCTCGCTTAATCCTCTTTCCAAAGGCGGACGCGCGCCTCGGCACAAAAGAAAAGCCGAGAGATTAATCCGCGCGGGTCTACGTGCAGGGCGAAAAGCGGAAATATAGAAAAAAAAAGGGGGGAAGGGATGAGGAGGGGGGGGGGAGGGAGGACGCAGACGAGGCATGTAGGGCTAAACCGATTTAGCGCGATACTCGGCTGCAAACAGCGCCGGCGGCCCAATTAGCAGCCTCGCTTTTCAGCTCTTCGCGGTGGGCTGTTTTACTTTTGCTGCGGCTCTCCGCCGGCGAAATCCGCTCGATTACCGGTTGAGCTCGCTGGAAAAGTGATTTATTAGTGCAATAATTAGGCTCTCGCGCTGTTTCAAAGTTCCGATGCGATATAGGGTCATTTGCGAATTGTACAAGCACGATGGAAGAGATAATTGGTTATTTTTTTTTAAAATTTATTCTTAATTATCCGCACGTGTGGCGCGCGTCGTTTGTAAAAGTAGCGTATTTGGGGATCGCTATTAGTTTTCTTGATCTAAGTTGGATTTTTCGGGGTTGTACGTTACAAAAAGTACACTTTATATACATTGAGCTTGAATATTTATAGAAATTTCTTTGACCTGGATATAAATCGAAAATTGAGATTTAAAAAGGCGAAATACGTTGAAAAGATTTATAAAATAAATGTTTCTGTAATAAAAGAGAAACTACTGAAAAATTCTTGTGAAATAATATTATCAAAGGAAGATAACGGCAGTACGAGCAAGTATTTTTATACAATGTGTATTCTTCCTTTACTGCTGCAAAAAGTTTAATTTTTAAATAAAATAAAATAAAATATTGAATTCAGAAAAAGCTCAATTCAAAATGCAAACAATAAAAATGTGAAACTTCAACTCGCATCGTATCAATATTGAAATAAAATTGCAACTAAAAAAAGCTTTACATATTTTTAAAAGTACTGAATAAACAATATTAATTTTAAAATAAATATGCAAAGATATGTGCAAGCTGCCTTCGAAATTTCTGTTCCCAACAAAAAGACCATTACATCAGCTTCCACCTTTCTACAAAACCTTCAAAACGCGCTTCTAAACTCCGCCCGAAAGGAATCATCCCCGAAAAAATCCCCGCTGACTTATCAACGCGCGCAGCGCATCCAGTTCGCACGGCGCAATATTCCGCGTGCGCGGCTACGAAAAATTATATTATTTTTTCCCTTTCGTTTTTGTCGTTTCCCGCGCCGAAACAGCAGAGCAGCAGCGCCGAGAGCGGCGAGAAAGACTGTATAAATGGAGAGACAGATAGAGAGAGAGAGAGAGGAGGGTAGAAAAGGGGGCCAGGAATGTAGCGTCCGTGCCTGCGGTTATCTCGTGAATGTTTGCCATGTGGAAAGCTGGCTCGCCTCGTTCGGTCCAGTTTCGCTTCGCGCACGCAAATCACGATCATAATCGAGGGAGTACGCGAGCTGAAATGCAGAGCGCGACGCGTTCCCCGCGCGGCCAACGCGGGCAAAAAGGAAATGACCGCGCAAAAAAGGATATCCCCGACCGGGGACGAAATGGCGAGTGATGGATAGACGCTGCAAATGGACGCCGGTATATATTTGTTTTAGAAGTTTACAAGCAAATAGAGCGGAGGAGAGTTTTTGAATATTTAGGTCGGATAAGTGCTTCGGGAATCAGAAGGATCTTCTGGATTTAAAGTTAATTTGATTTTTCAAACCCTTTTCTTTAAATTAGTCACTGCAAATCGAGTGAATATGTATGTGGAACCATTAGTAACTTTTTACATTAACTTACAACTTTTACATTATCTTACATTGCTGTGTAGAAGTTAAAATGAATACTAAGAAACGTGTGCTAAATTGAGAAGTTTCATAGCTTTTTTATTATAATTATATCAATATCTGTATTTGATATAAAATTCTTTAAGGAACGCGGCTGTTAATATCACGAATGCCGAAAGAGCTTTCGAAAGAGCCGAAAAGCCGCATTCATAAAAAATTTAAGCCCGCTTATATACCATCGCGTGCTTTCATTAAATATCTGGCCGTAAAACTTTGCCGAAATCCGGGCCAGCGACCGGTTTGAAAAGCCGAGCGGCGTCGGCGGCGGCGGCGGCCGCGTTCCTAATCGCCAAATAGAATTGCAAGATCCACCCACTCGAGATTAACATATGTTTTCCGCGGCGGATAGCCCGGATTTTTCAGCGCGGAAATGCAGTCCCCTCCCCGCGGCTTTGCGCGGAGGCGTATTCATGTAAATGCCGGCCCGCCAAGTACCGGGGTATTTATATTACGGCGCGCGGCACTGATTTAAAAATATAATACGGCTGGCGCTCGCCGCTGCCTCGGCTGACCGCTTTCCGGGCATAAGTAGCGTCTTTTTTCTCCGCCCCCGAGATGCCCGAGAAGCCCTTTCAGCGCTTTTTCAATGGGAACGCCGTCGGCACGATGGCCCCGGGGGGCCCGAATTTTGATGGACTTTTTCGGCGGATATAGTCAAATTTGCTGGAGGGCTGCGCTCTTAGTTGGAGAGAGCGATACTGAATGCGTGTTTTGTGCAACGTGATTTTGAGAAATTAGAATTTTTATGTGTCGTAGCGGGGAAACGAGTTATTTCGTAATTTAAGAACACTTTTATTGGAAACATTTTATCCTCTGGATTAAAATTTGAATGGTTTCTCTGTGACAGATATGAACAAAAATTTAATGTCATTAGTATCAAAAATCTTTTAAAATTTTAAACAAAGTTTAAACGAATCCCCATTTTTTTTTACAAAAATCGTGTCCAGAAATTTTTAGAAATGTTACCAAATGATGAAATTTTATTCAAATTTTATTGCACATTAAATGATTAAATATTCATGAAAGATCCTTTATTTAAAAATTCCAATAAAATTCGCCTTTTTAGTATTCAAAGAGCGCAAATTACCAATATTGTATTCACAAGAGATATTTTCATTGTAAAAAGCATTTAGTACCGATAACTCCGGAAAAAAACTGATTGATTCCGATAATTCGAGCACTTAAAGCCGAATTAAATGCAAAATTTAACTGTTTTAATAAACAATTTAAAATCAATATCCTCCCCCCGTAAAGTACACCGAGATCATGCAGCGACAACCGTAAAAAGCGAGTGCATAAGCAACTCATAAATTGCTTTTAACAAAAACGAAGCCCGGTGCATTTTCCATTTTTGCTAAAATCAACTTTACGATTATACCAACGTTCTCTCGGAGCGATACGGAATAGACGGGGGAAAATTTTAATTAAATTAACAGCGGCAACAGAGCGCGGGGAGGCAATTTTTTTTTTTTTTTTTTTTTTTCACCGAGCAAATTTGTCTAACCCAGTTTCCGGCTCTGCCTTTGCGCAAAACATTTTTTCCGCGCGGCGTCTTCCCTTCGTTTCATCCGGTCCGTGACGGCATTTCGCCTCCTGGGCTTTCGCGGGCAAAAGGGAATTTTTAGCCGGAGCTGATCGAACTCGTCCAGGCAAAAAACCTGCACGAGACGAAAGAGAGAGAGGGAGAGACCAGCTCTTTTTCGGTCTTCTATGTGCATTATCCCTCCCCCGGAGGGGGCGGCTGTATTTGGTTTTGCGCTGCCTTTGGCCTCGACTTTCGTTAGTGTGATGCATTGTGCGCGTCTATATATACTTCTTTTTCAGCGATATCGCTCTTCTGTCCTTTGCTTCTTCTTGCCTTCGTTCCTTCTCGCTTTTTTGGCCGGCGACTGCGTGAATGGAATAATGGGGGGAGTTGAGTTTCGTCGAACGGAAGTGCGGCGCTCGGGAATTTTCGAACGGAATAAAAAGGAGAGCTCTCGCGCGGAGCTTGTTTCTTTTTTTTTTTTCTTCTTTTTTTTTGTATTTTCCTCGAGAAATTTATGACGGAAAATTTTGCGTTATTCCCTTTGTGGCGGGAGTCTCTTTCCCTGCTTTTTTTCGCTTCTTTTATCGAATGTTTCATTTAAAGCTCGACGGGCTAACATTGAAAATTGAATTGTATTCGAGAACTCGATGGATATATGCATTAAAAATACACTTTTTTTTTCATGACAAATAATTCAATGTATTTTGAAATTTCGAAATTCGGTGTATAAATGATAAAATTTTAATTTTAAAGCGCATTAATGTACGTTTATTAATGAATGGATTAGTGCGGCGTGTAAAAATGTTGAAAATATATATTTTCATTGAATTTCGTTAGAATTCGGAATCCCATTGCTTATTCATCACGCTGAAAGGAAAACTTTTGCAGGTATTATAACATTTTCTCTTTTTACCATAAAAAAACGTATGAATAAATGAAAAAAAAACTACTTAGTTTTGAACGTGTAGCCCCCAATTTATTTTATAATGCGACATGTTCCTCATATAAACGGGGAAATACTCGAATAAATCATTCACATAGATTTATTTCGATTTGACTCGCAGCCGGAATTATTTCGAAAGGTAAAATTTGACGGTAATATAAATTGACACAGATTAATTAGAAGCTTAATACATAATTTAATTATATTATATTGCAGAATTTATTCTACTCTCCGTGGATTAAGTGGAAATATTTTAAACTTTTAGTTTAATACTATTTATTACGCAACAATGCACAAATGTACTATGGATTTTGAATTACGTATTATATCAAATTTCGCCTCTAAGTTACCCTTTTACATAGTTTTTAAAAATAAAACACGTTTGAATTATTGTACATCGTCAGCAGTTTGGGATTACAGAAACTGTGCAAATCGAGGAGCACTACACATTCATCCGGCTGTCAGTTTTGATAATTCATTCACGGGTCGGACGGTTGGGATCGTTGAAAACGGGTTTGCGAGTATAATTTTTAAATAAGCTTCTCAGTGAAGGCTATGAAATTTCTGAGTTACCAGCTGCAGTTTCGAAACCGCCGCTGTTTTACGAATAATGCACAGGACCTAGTTTTTTGGCCGATTGATTTATTAGTTTTCGATGGAGTGAGTAAAAGTTTGATCGGGAGATTTTGTTTTGAATGAATGAATGAATTGTTTTGATGATTGTCAAAACTGAAGAGCATTTTTATAATTGCAAATAAAAGTACAGCAATTTTAACTGATTAATTGCTGTTCATGTCATCTGGAAAACTCATTCATCAGTTTTATTAAAATTACTTTCAAAATATTCCGTCTAACTTTCTTTGTAACCTGTCGTACAACACAATCTAACACAAGTAACCCTCGCGCGAAAGACCACAAAAATGTCACCTCCTTCAAACTTCTGCCGCCTCCCAACGAGGTCCAAAAAGGCCGTAAAACTAACCAGCCAAGCACGATTCATCCTTTCCAGCCTTCAAGCAGCAAACGAATTTCCCAGGTGCGATTAGGGCATTCAAAGTTCGGCCCGCCGGCCGTGTGTACAAAAACAAGTCGGCAGCACTAACGATGTCGCTCGCTCCGCTCGCGACGCGCCGCGCGAAAAAAATACGGCACGTCGTCTGGGCGCAAATTGCCTGCGGAGCCGGCCGGTAACGAGACCGGCGAAAAACTCGACCCCTCCCCCCTCCTCTCTCTCTTTCTCTCTGCCCGGAAAAGTCGAAAGACGCGCGGCAAAATGGCCCGTCAGCCCGAGGCACGTACGAGAGAGGGAGAGAGAGAGAGAGAGAGAGAGATGGACAGGAGATGGATCGCGAGGCTCACCGGCGACTTTAATTGCTCCAGGGAGTCAAGCTCGTTATTCCCCGACAGTGGGTGCAGTGTTTATACCGAGAAAGCCCGGGCTACTTTAGAGGACGTTGCTCGAGTCAGCTATTTTCGGAGGTCGGAGGTTACTCTGAAAAGGCTGTTCTTTTTTTTTTCTTTTTGTTTTGCGCCGGGGAGTATCGAAATCAGAGGTTTCGTTTCTTGCCGAGGAAATGCGGATGTTAAGTTGAGCGTGATTTTTATTAGCTGGAAATCGCACGGAAATTCGTGCAAGTAGATGCGTCCGAGTTGTGTCAGACGTACGATTTCAGTTTAACATAAAATAATTCAAACGTCGGCTTTCAACTTGTTTGGGAATGAAGTAGTAAGCACAATTATTAATGATAAATCATAGTTGACTATCCTACTAAGAATTATAATAATTTCAAAATAACTCGATTTCTACTAAAGCTGCTTAATTAGAATGACTTACAAATTGGCTTGACGTAGAAACAAATTTTGCACGATTTATATAATAACCAGCTCATAATACACAAGAATTGTTCATTCAGAGCTCCCCTTATCAACAACGTAGACTTAGCTCCTCGTTAGAAAAGTCAACCCGATAAAGATACACTTCCACTTAAGAGCATACACACACACACTCGAAAAAGAAAATCCCGTAGAAGAAAAAGTACACGAAACCTATCGCGGAAGCGCAAAAGCTGCCGCATCCAGTTGCAGAGAGACTCTCTCTCAGCCTCGGTCTTACCTCCTTTGTCACGCGCATAAAGAAAACGAGACGGAGAAAAAAGCTCGGAGAAACGAGCGAACAGAAAATGCAGCAGCAGCAGTAGCAACAGCAGTAGGAGGAAATGCAGCCCAGGTTTATTATAAGAAAGAACTCCGGCCGGTCGGCGAGAGAGAGAGAGAGAGAGAGAAAGAGAGAGAATGCGCGAGCTTACACACTTTTAGTGAATGGGCGGCAAACCGAGAGGAAGAAGTCGACTGCTACTGTATATATTCCTCCGGCGCAACCCTCCGATGCTTATCTCTTCCTTGCGAGTAAGAGAGAGTCTTTGTTCGAAGATTTTTCCCTCCCAGAGCCCCGACGCGACGTGCGCGAGAGCACATACGAGATTCTGCGGAGAGTCTTTGTGCCGCGGCGCACCTTGACTTTCCTTTGATTTCGCGCGGGGAGAGAAGCTTGCGCGTTCGGGCTTCGGTAACGGAGTGTTTGAACGGTGATTATCGGCTCGTTAACTTATTTTTTGCTGGTAATTTTTTTATTTAATTTAAGGCAAAAATGAAATTTAATTTATTCAGAACAGTATTTTTTGCCGAGCGTTGGATCGTTGTTAAAAAAAAAATCGTGAAAGTTCGGAAAGCCACAATTCCCGCTCAGCGCGCCCGACAAACCATGAATTAACCAAAAAAATCCAGCGACTAATCCCTTTATCGTTCCCTGCGTTCGCCAAAAAAAAAAGGAAGATCCCAAACTCTGCGTCGGCGGGCTCCCGAAATCTCTCCTGCGGGCACCGCGGGAGACAAAAGAGGGGCAAAAAAAAGCAGCAGCGCTTTCCGGCACGCGCAAATATCCAATAACTCCCGAAGGGATTAGGATCGAGGGCCGAAGAATCGACGACGAGTTACGTAACGGCTGTTGCCGAAGATGATTTTCGCGGGAGAGTACGGCGGCGCTCCCGGGGAAGATGTAAGCGCTTCCAAGTTTTGATGAGCTCCGGAGAGGAATAATTTTCGAGGAGTCTGCAGTCGGTTATGATTGCTCCGATTGGGGTCGGGATTTCTTGGGATTTTTGGGAGGAAGCTTTTGGGGGAACTTTCGGGATTAAGGCAATCGGGGGAGTTAGTTTAATTTATGGAAGAATATTAAGTTCGGTTGGCTTCAATGCTTGTAAAATTAGGAGTTTTTCGATCTTCCGGAGAATCTTCGAGGCGTGATTGAAGAAAAAAAGAGCGAATTGGGTCTCTTCGGAAACTTATAAATTCTTATAAAAATATTTTAAGCTTTTACCGATGATTCGAGTTAATCAAATTTCGAATTGGCAATTTTTTTCATGCATAAAATTTTATGCAGCAATTTAATTTTAATTTTTGACATACTTCCGTTAAAATTAAACAACTCCAATTACCCATCAACTTTTATCAATTCACCACAGATTAACCCATCGCGCTCGCTCCATCAATCAATAAGTCAGCATAAGCAGGTATCAGTATACCAATCCTGAAACTCGACCCCGCAGCAATTCCGGGAATAAAACTGAAGCCTCCTCTCGCAACGGTCAATTACAGGCCGGCGAAGTAGGCGAATCGTTTGCGGCGCGGCCCCGTGATTTTGACAAATCTCGCCGAGTCCGACATTCGACTCCTCGGCGTTTATCCTTCTATCTCCTCCCACACGTTCTCTCGTTATCCCCACCGGGCCGCGCCATCCATTTTCCCCGGGCCCCGAAGAGTCGCCCGTTTAGCGAGAGAGAACTTTGCTCGACTTTCGCGGCTCACCGCCTGTATATACGTGTATATTTTTACGGGGCAAATCGAGCGGAACGGCATGGGCTTCGTTCGATTTTGCCGCCTTCGCGAGGCTGGTTAGGTTGCTATGGCAGTCTCGTTTTTGGCCGGCGATCCGTGGCTCTGTTTTTTCGGATGTTCTTTTAACAACGCCGCTTGTTTGCTTTCTGGGTGATTTTATGGGGAATTCGAATGTGGAACTTGAAATTGAGAGTAATTTTGGGAGAACTTCGGGGGTCTGTAAATTGAGACGTTTTCGGGAGATTGATGGACTTTGAAAGGATTTTTATACGTAGATAGTTCGAACGTTGAGCTCCCTATCGCGATTGCATTTCGGGTTATTATTTTTATGCAAATTATTGTCAAAAAACCGAGCGTCAGGCGGGAAATTTTACTGTTTCAGCAGTTATCGGAAAACCGTCAGACGCCTCGCATTTTATTTTCCACCGTGGCGGCACAAGTAAAACTTTAATATTAAAAAAAATATATAAATACACCGAAAATCGCTGCCAACCGAATCCAACAATTCCGGCAAGCAGTTTGAAATTTAATTTTAAATTTGTCAGCAATAATTAGGAAAGTTTTGCGCGCGATACTCACTGACAAGGGTGACGTAAGGGATGCTGTGCTGCTGGTAATGCGGCGGGTTGCAAGCTTCTTCCGCTCTGGAAACTGTGCTTCCGGTCTGCAGCTCGACTACGTGACCGTCCCTTTTGTAGAAGGCCATGCACATGTATCCGCTTTGGCTGAAAACAAGATATTCCAAAAATCTGGTTAGCGATAAGAATTTCAGAAGTCACCGAAGCCTGAAGCGTGGAAAATTAACGGTTTTGAATTATTTACGAAGCTCGGACAATTACGTTGGTATCCTTTATTAATTATTATAATTAGTTCAAGCAAATGAATTACGTGTATATTAGGTATTTGAATATTTTATTTTAAAAGGCATGCTTTATTTTTGTAACAATGTTACCACTCCGATGTTGCGAAATGCGGAGTATGCTATAAATTTTACTCTTTTGTGGAATTCGCGTGCAGTATTTAATTTTTTACTTTGTAAATTAATTAAATTAAAACAACTTCTGTGCAGCAGTAAATTTAATAATTACATTTATTCAGCTGAAAATTTTTGAAAATAATTACGAACTTTTAAAATTAAATTGATTCCTCGTTTGAAATTTACGGATGCGGTAAATTAGTATCTGTATTCAGTGGATAAGGAAATTTTTAATAAAATTATTATTTGTTTATCCGTACGCGATAATAAAACTTTGTGGGTAATCGCGACCAACTGTTACATCGCGGAAGTAATTCAATTTAATTTTCGGAAATCGTACACAATTACCGAAAATTGTTATTTCAAAAGCACGCCTCGCACCGCTGCATTTGTAATCCCTCCCCACCCCCCTCCGCCTTTTGTCAAAACCGGCAAATCAGCGATTTTATCCCGCTTTAATAACGCGGCATTTACGCTGCAAAACGACGTGTCATTGAGTTACGGCCGAAATCAGTTTCAAAAAGACTGCGGTTCGATGTGCATCAGCTGCCAAGTCTGCGAGCTCAAAAATGAAACGCTGATCGGCCGCTCGGGTAGGTCGTTGCTTTTCGCTGAGTAACCAATTCCAGTGTCGTCGCCCTTATCGAGACAGCGTAAATCTAGTATCGATTGCCGCCGCGTCATTCTCGTCCCGGTCTATGGACAAGTTCTTTGGAAAGTGTTTTCAGAGCTGATGCGAATATGATGAATGGCGTACGGCAATAAATTTCGACGTCGTTCATTAGCGAATATATAAAGCGATTGCTCATTACAGACGATTCATTAAACGTCATCTTTCGACTCGTTACAACGGGAATTGAATCTCGCGGGTTATTAAGTTTTGGATACAAAATTGGTGCGCATATTTTGGAAGTAATTTCGCAGCTTATTAGCGCGCATTAAGCTGATGAAGCATTCAATTTTGCGTAAAAAACTGTACACTGGTCTTGCACGCGAAAACTCGCGATCGGAAAGAGCCAAGTTCAAAGCTTCATTACCGTCGGGCCGAATAAGTAATAATTTCGCGATTTATTCGCGAAACGCAAACATTTGATATTCATTCGGCAATTAATTGGAAAATTTTCACTTCAATCCTCCCGAACATTTGAGCTAAAACGAAAAAAGAAAAAAAAATCGACTCACCATCCAACGGTGAAGTGGGCGACGATCATGAAAACGTTCTGCTCGGCGTCGGCGACCTTCACGCTGTTGCACAATATCTTGACGTTGTGCTCGTCCTGGCCGGGCAGATTCAGAAAGTCCGGGCTCTCGGAGCTCCTGGCGCTCCCGTTCGACCTGACCGTGTGAAGGGAGGCGTTGCTCATGTGAAAGGTGTAGGAGCGCGTCAGGTCGAGGGTGTGCCAAGTCAAGCTCGTCTTGCCCGTCAGCCACGTCGGGAACCAGCATTTACCAGGCGACGAGGCTGAAACGAACAAAGGGCGCGGTGTTGTGACTAAAACTGATGATGCTTATTTACGTTTTGAGTGGACTAGGTACATTTATGCGCGCTTCGCGCGCTCAATATTTATTCCATTATATAAATACGAATTCTTCTTCCATTTAGTTCGCATTCATCTTTATATTTGATACAATACGAT
>JAWWEO010000001.1:11016840-11115905 GCA_035582975.1 Ormyrus labotus | reverse complement strand
AATTTGTTATTAATTAATTTATGTATTTTTCAGGTCAATTTTGCAAGAGAAGAAAATGGGTATCATACCCCCTTAAATCACGTCAGACATAAATGTCAATCGCAGTTTTATAAGTAGAGGCACTCAGTAATCCTTAATTTAAAAATAAAAAATTATGCTGTCTGTTAGCTAAATAAGAAAAATAAACAATTTTAACGCCAATAACATTAAAAAAATGCTAAAATAACATCAAAAAATTTTTTAAATAAAAAAAAAAATTTTTTAAATAAAAAAAAAATTTTTTAAATAAAAAAAAAAATTTTTTAAATAAAAAAAAAATTTTTTAAATAACAAAAAAAAAATTTTCGTAAATTTTCGTAAATCTTGGTTTACCGTAAATATTAAAAAATGTTTGCCAAATTTAATCCCCAGACTCTCCGTCGCAGTCGAAATTAAAATCAGCCGCACACTCACCCTTCGTCAGCGTCATAGTCCTGGAGCCCTCGAGCGGGCTGAAGAGCCCGTTGCAGGTGGCGTCGCCGCTCTGCGCGACCTTGTAGATCTCGGGGGAGCCCTCGGGAATGGGCCCGGCGGCGGCCGAGGGCACCTCGTGGTCGAGGACGGTGGCGATGCCGAGGGCGGCGGCGGCGGCGCGATTCAGGCCAGCGATCGCCTGGCCGCCGCGCTCGTACACGAAGCAGCGGTACCGGTCCTCGTTGCTCAGCGAGTGACCGTTGTGCAGTCGGCCCACCAGGTAGCGGTTGCTGCCCTCCTTCCAGGTCGCCAGGCACTCCAGCTCCTCCACTGGGGGGATGAAAGAGAGTTTCGTGAGATTTTGCGGCGGGGATTAGAGACGGTTTTAGAGGGTGGATGGGTGCGGAGGCGAGGTGGAACACTGGTTTTTATTGATACATTTTTTCGCTTGTATAACTTCTAATTGTTTGTATATCATATGGTTAGAATTTCATTGGTTTTATATATATTATTTGTTGAAAACGTTTCGTGCTATCATAAATTTTGTTTTATTATATCGTTGCGTAAAGTTATGTAAAATATTAATTTAGAGATTTTTTGAAATATTATTAAACGAATAGACACATATTGCGCAAATTTAAGAAGCGAATTTAAGTAAAACATTTAACAATAATTTCTTTTTGTGTTTATTGTTTCTCTATGAATAGCATCTATTCTTTCAAAAGGGACATTTTTGTTTATTTAAAAAAAAGTTTCGGACGAAATAAAAAAATAAAAAACAAATTTTATGTATTGTTACATTCAACAAAATTTGTTTATATTAGTTTTAAGTTAGTTTTAAGATGAACAAGCATGGTTAAGAGAGCCTTGCCATGCTTGTCTCGTTTTTCCAGACTGCGAACAGGAAACTAGTTTTCCTCTGTCGGATTACTTTGTAATTTGTATTACTCTGTAATGTAATGTACTGTTACTCTGGTAAATAAAAGCTTAAATGCATTCAAAGAAGAAATACTATTCCTCGTTTGAGAAATAATATTCCTTTGTTTCAAAGACCTTTCAATAAAGAAATTTCTAGTCTTTGTCAAATGTAAATTAGCGTCAATTAAAAATTTTTTACTCGATTAGAAAAAATTATTAAAAGGAGGGAAGCAATAAACTAAGAAAAATGCCTAGTCATGTACTGAAGCATGATAAATGTAGGGAGAAATGGTCCAGTTCTGTCGTAAGAAAAATATGTAACGCGATAGAGGTGTGCATGCGAAGGCATTTAAAAATTAAAAATTTCGAGCATGCCTTTGTTTTGAAGCGCGCGAGCTTCTGAGAAAAGCTCGCAAGCAGCTTTAAAAATAAATGTGTTACACTTATGTAAAATAATTTGCGCGAAATGTAAGCGATAGTTTTTAGACTTCATCCGTAAAGCGACGAAGAATTGTTCTGTAAATTTTCGATAAACCAAGGAAAAGGCAATGTGAATGCCGAAAAGCTAAAAACAAAGGATCGCGTCGTCAATATGTAAAAATAAAAAAGACAACGTTGGACAAGACGGCTTGTGTGCAACCTTTTCGGCGTTTCGCTCGGCGATCCGCAATTAATTGCACTCAGCTCGGGGAATCTTCGCGATCCCCGAGGCTGTTTGACCCTCGGAGAGACTCGGTCTCAAGAAATATGGGTCACACGTGTAAGGCTGGGCCTCTGGGCCTAGGCTTAAAATTAAACAAAGAAAATTTCTAAATTCAACGGTTTTTGAATGAAAAAGAAATTCAAATGAAAAATTTTCGATTCTGGGTCTTTTCCTTTGTTACAAATTGCTCCTTATTTGTAAAATGCACTTGAATTTTAATTCTAAAATGAATTCGAAGAAAAGGAGCGAAGGGCGGCGGCCCGGCGGCTCGCGCCGCTTTTGTAAAAGACGAAGAGCGCGGCGCGCTTTCACTTTTGCTTCGTCCTTCGAAAGCACAACACCTACAAATCAATTACAAGTGTAACAAATAAATTAAATTAATAAATAGTTAATAAAACAAGTATATTCGTTCCTTGTTCATTTTGATAATTAACATTATTGAATTATTGAATGTTCTGCGTTGTTTAAAAACGCGACGTTTAGTTCATATTCATGATAACCGCAGAACTTTTCGATATCTGTATTTTATTTCCTTCACTTATGCGGTTTTCGGTCGTTGCAATTAATAAAGTTCGTGCAAGAATAAAAATGCTATTCCCTCGCGATATTATATCGAAAATTTATTGAAAATTCACGTTCGATTCTTCATTATTTTTCAAATCCGTCCGTCCAATTACAGTATTCATTTCGTTTTTATTTAATTTTTCGCATCATCAGCCTCAATTATTCATTGAATCCCGGCCGACATCACCGAAGCGCCCGGCGACAATCGAATCGGTGACCCACATATTAATTCACGCCTAGACACTCGGATATTCAAAACACCACACTGCATTTTCAGGGCGAATCTCGTTCCTCGTTTAGAATCACTTCCCCGGCAGAGAGACTCCAAGACTCCGCGGCAACAAAGACGGGAGGCCAACTTCCTTTGTGAGTCGGTAGGGGAGGACGTTTTTTTTTTTCATTTCCTTTCGGCCTCGCTTATCTCGCGTACTTCTCCTCCCGGCAAGTTTGAACTAAAATAATCGGGATCTCCGAAGGAGGAGAGAGAGTTAGGTGCGTCAAAGTCGCTCGATAACAACCGGAGAAAGGGCGGAGGGAAAAACTGCGCTACGCTCTTTTACGCTCATTTCCTATGTATCAGATGGATAAGGTGGGGGTGGGGGGTGGGACGGGGAGAGGCATCGATCGGTAAAATTTATACCGGGGAAAAATTTACTCGGGCATGATAAAGTGCTTTCCGCGAGATTTATTTAACTTCGGGAAAAGAGTATATCCGAGTCCTTTGCACTCGCGGCGCTTGCAGTCTCTTTCTTTCTTTCCTCTTCCTTTCGCCCCTGCCCGGCTTCCCTTTACCGGCTATGAAAGATGTATGACGCTCAGCTGGTACTACTTTTAAACTGATGATTAAGGAAGATTAAGTGCGCGGTATCAACCGTTTTTCTCTTTTCTATCTTTGTAAATGCATTATGCCGACGCTTTAGATGTAGATATTTCAAAATAAACGACGCGACAGCGATTGAAGAGAGTTGCGTTAAATTTTATTAACGAATTTTTATTGAAACTGTGTACATAATTAATTTTAAAATTAACGCACGAAACTACGTTACGTTTACTCGCGTAACTTCAATGCCGCTGAAACATAATCTTAAATTACAACAAGTAAAAAAAAGAAAATTCGTTTGGAAACCAGGATTTTCGCGCAACCTCGCGGCGCGGAGACTCCTCATGCAATCTCTGCCCCGGGTGTACCATTAAAAAACAAGCTTCCCGGCAAAAAATCAGAAACACAATGCGGCGCCGCGGCGGCGGCGGCGGAGAGCCGCGCTCGGCAGCTAAAACAATTACTATAAAAGTATCAAAGAATACGCGGCGGGATTTTCCTTTTCGCCCGCCGCCGCCGCCGCCGCATTATGCATTCTTTATTCCGCGCGGCTCCGGTGTATACAAGGTGGTTTAAAAATTTTCGCTCGAAAATAACGCGAAAGAAAACTTTTATTAAACCAAAAGGAACGGCGCATTCCGCGCACGTGAAGCCGCCGGAATAAAATTTCATAAAGCCCAAGCACGTGTCATAAGCGCTCGCAGAAGCGGGATATCTCGGCCCCTCCCCCCCCTCCCCCCTTCCGCCGCGCTCGTTTCTTCTGTTTTTCTTTTGGCCGCGGGCGTAATCAAAACTGAAAACCGAAAATTTTCCGAAAATTTCAGCGAGCTTCTTGAGGGTTCTTTAGTTTCGCGGCGTCGCGGCGAATTTTTAAGAATCTTTGCCTTTGGTAAGAAAGGAGGTTTTTTAGAGAGCGGAATATTGGATAATGTACGTGAACATCAATGTTCGTATAAAGAATGTTTATATGTGTAATTAATAGTGATTTCATATAAATATTTTCTTAAAGAAAGAAAAATTATTTCAAACTTTTTATTCTTGAGAAGAGAATGATTTGGTATTGAAAGATAAATCTGCAATTAAAGGGTTTACTTTAATTTTGCTTTTAATAAATATATGAAATTGCTAATTATTAATATATTTGTAAAATAACGAAAGATTTAATACTATTTTTCCTCACGACATAGTTTGTAGATTTTTAATGCTATTTCACCATATTGTTCTAATTATAAATACCAGATTTTTCTTTCAATGCAGCCCGAAAACCCAACCCAAAATTCGTTAACATCCATAAAAAATAAAAATTAAAAATGAAAGCAACAGTCTTAAAACCCAAATCGCCGCTCCAAAATAGCGCAATCAATTAACCCGTGTGCGTGCTGCACCTTTAAATCCTGAAATTTCACTCCGCGCATAAAAAGCCAGCTTAATTAATGCAACCGGAGCCAAGGCGGAGCGCGCGCGGCACTCGGTATCAAAAACTGCAGGCTCGCGTTCATCCAATTAAGGAAACGGGTTGTTCGCGCGCACCGACCAGGGAAAATAGAAAAAGAGAAAAAAATTTTCCAGACCTCGAGTTTCGCCCCCTCCGGTGTGTGCTATGCTTGCAACAATTATCGCGCGAGAAAAGGCAGTCGCGGCGCTATCGTGTCGAATCTCGGCCGCGGAGTCGATTTCCGAGAGCGCATCCCGCGGGAGCCCTTTCCGGTAAACGAAGGCGAACCGACACGTTGGTTCCGCGGTTTTTCGAATTTCGCCGACGGGGCGGATGCCTTTTTTCATTAGAGCTTGTTTTGGGGCTCCCGCTTCCGTTTCGTTAATTTGCAGCGAAGTCTTGGCTTTTCGGGGCGGCGGAAGGGAATTTTTTGGAATCGGTTTGGAAAAAGTGCTTCGTGTTCTGCGAATCATTTGGGACGGTGGAAAAATTTCCGTTAAAGCTGCACGAAAGATTTAATTTTGAAACGGGGGGTTTTTTGTCTGTGTAAAAAAGAAATACAAATGAATAGAAGCGCACGAACGGTTCGAGAGAAACTAAATATTCTAGAATGTGTAATGCTATTTTTATTAAACATACGTAGTGCATTTAGAAATTTTATTTTCAGGAGTAAGAGAGCCTTTTGCAGAGAAAAAAACATTTAAACACCAAGATACCATGAAAGATACATCGCGAGAAGCATGAAAAACGGGGTAGTCGAGGAAAAGGTAACGTTCAACGGAATTTCAATACATTTGCAGACATCAGTAGTAAAAGCCCAGTACCTTCATAATAGTAACTACGAAAAGAAATGCGTAGGTGCGCATACGTATGCTTTAACATTAGCTATAAAATACATTAACGTATCTCCACACTTTTATCTGCGCCGCAAATGCAGTCCAGTAAAAAGGAAAAAGGGAACAGAATAAAAAATAAGGACCATAAAGTTGAAACCGCTTTCCGGTAAGAGACTTCCCGGTGCGCGCCCTTTTTTCCTCTCTCTCTCTCTGACTCTTTCTCTCTCGTCATTTCGAACCGTCCATTTTTAAATCTCTAAATTCATATCGGCCACTTAAATTATCCGCAGCCCCCGTAAAATAAGCCGGGGCACAAAGACCGCTGAAATAATAAAGTAACGGACCTCCGAGCTGTAAAACTGCCTCCTTTAACTTTTCCGCATTGATATCTGAATCACATCTCTCTCGAAAAACTTCTTTCCCCGGCGAAGTCTCTCTCTCTCTCATTCTCTCTCTCTCTCTCTCTCTCTCCTTTTTATACCCTCGTTCACGAGCAGTCCGGCAATTTGCGAGAAGAAGGGAGGGGGAAAAAACGTGACGGACGCCATATTGGAAGAGCGTTTTTCCGGAGGCAAGCCTTTTTTTTTTTTTTTTTTTTCGGAACGCGATATTTCTCGCCGAGCGAGGCACCTGCCGCTTTTCGGAGCGCGACGCGAGCGGCTTCGTTAACCGAACACTCGCGCCGGAGGTGAATCCCCCCCGGCCTAAAGCTCCGCGGCATAATTTTAGATGTTTTCCCGCAATCTTTCGTTTTTGCGCGGGGTTTTTTTTTCGAGGGTTTTTTTTTCTAATGAGGGCTCGCGCGAACTTGGCTAAGTTGCCGTGGTACAGCTTGCCGCTCGTCGGCGTTAATGGTTTTCTAGCTTTTTGCTCGCTGTTGGGCTAGTTTTTGTTCTTGGAGTTAATTAATGTTTAATTAATAGTGGAGCGTGGCGGGGGTATTTTTTTTAAATGGAGCAATTTGTTTAATTGATTCGACTTGAAGCGGTATAATAAAACTGTATTGAAAAAAAAGAGCGTAAAAAATGACGTTCTGAATATGTACTTTGTAATTCACTTTTTATAATTTCACGTTTTTCCATTCATTTTGGTAGCATATTAATTTGAAATGTACAGTTACGTAACCATTCTCGTATTTGATTGTTTTATTATTTGAATAGAAAAAAAAAAATTGAAACTCTGCGCTTAAAGTAATATTTAATGTAACAGTTGTAATGTAGCAGTTATTTCGTGAGCGTGATTATTTTGAATAATGTACGCTACTTAGTGGAAGTTTTGCCGCTTTAAAATGACAGATTTAAGAAACTGATTATCAAACGGAGATTGTCGATCGGAGCTCGCTATTCTTTTTGCATGATGACTATGCCTTAGACCGAAGAGTAAATGTAAATGAAATATTCATAAATTAGAATCTTGTGTTATTCTGCTATAACGCTGCGATGAATAAATCATTTATGTTAAATACTCGTGTCAGCTAAATGTCACTGTTTTTTTTTAAGGATACGTACGTAAAAATGTAAATTATTTTTATTAATTAAAACATATAACCGTAATAAATTCGTATATCTTTCGCGTTTATATTTATTTACGTTTATTTGAGATTGTAAACGTTAATTTAAAAATATTTCCGGATAAAACTCGCGCAATACAAATTAATTAATTAATCAAGTCGAATTAAATTGACTTATTTAGAATTCCCAAATTTTAGTATATGAAATGAAAAATATTCGAAATTTTCCACAAACAAAATTCTCATCTGCTGAATTTTTAATTAACCCCTCGCTGTCATAAAAAGTCAGTAAATCAAATGCAGCCTCCCTCCGAAATCTATCATCGAAACCCAAAGCTCCGACGGCCGACCCTGTTTACCAGCGCTCCTCAAGCCGCCGAAATCGAGGGCCGGCTGCACCTGAAGCAAAGTATACACGAACTCGGCAGCGATCCGCACGGCGAAGTTGCGCCGGTCTCGTGCGCGTAGCCAATTAAACAAGTGTTTACCGGTGTCGATCACTCGGTGATTTGTAAATCAAATCGTCGGCCCTCCCCCCCACCCCCCGACGCCTCCCGCACCTGTATATAAACGACGCGTCAGTTCCCTTCGGCGCGGCGGGAGTTCCGACTTCTGCGTCCGATGTGCTTTGGGTCGAGAACTGCGTCTGCTTGTTTTTCCGCGGTCTGCTGTCGCCATTACCGAGTTTGCGCTCGTAAATGTTGGCTTTCTTGATGACGCGAGTTTTCGAGCCGAGCTGCGTTCGTGCGAGACTTTTAGCTTTTGTTAATTGTATAAGCCAAATTCTTTGATTCTGCGCTTTTTAATTTTTTTTTAGCAGTGTATTATGCATGTCATAGTTTAAGGGCAAATAAACCGTTTAAAGTTTTGAGTTTACAAGAGCTACTTAACTAAAAATTGTGGGTTTTACAGTAAGTGGGTTTACGTAAAACGTAAAAAGTCACGAATGAATTTAAAGAAGTTTTTTGAATTTTTATTTTACTTCAAACTTGTAAGGTAATTCCGCCTCAGCTTTAAACGCAAAATAAACTAAAAGAGTATTTTTAAAATAAACGTTTTTTTGTCGGTGAAAATTTTTTCTTTTTTTAAAGCCCTCTTTTAAATGCGCAACCAAGAAAAGAAAAAATATTCGTAAATAAACTTTTTCTTCGAAGAATAAACAAAAAATAATTTTGAAATAAATATCTCAGACTCAAACGACGTAAAGTACTAAAAGTCTATTTTACAATCTTCTTACGTTCCAAACTTGAAAATTTTGGCTTCGAATAAATTCGCTTTACCTTAACTTCCTACCAAATACCTTCCGTTTGATCCTCAATACTGAAAAACCTGTTTTCCACCCGCCGCGCAGTACCAAAAGAGAGCGTACTCACCTGTACTCTCCGAGGCGTGGACGTCGGGGCAGGCCTGGTACCTGAAGAGCAGTCGGCTCTCGTCGGTGCAGGTCTCGACGTTGCTCTGCGGAATGGCGCACCTGCCGTGGCCGCGGTTGTACGTGAAGGTCATCGGTCCGTGGAAGGGACAGGGCACGGAGGTCGCCTCCTCGCGGAACATCGAGTAGAGGAGGGCGTCGCCGTTTATATACGAGCAGAGCGACGACAGGCTGTTCCGGCTGTGGCAGTACGCTGCAATCAAACATTCGTGCCAGTCAAACCTGTTATAGGATATCGCGAGACGTTTGAAGGATGGAGAATTACGACGAGCCGAAAGCTACCCGCCCTGATTTATGGGGCTTCGAGAGCTGATCCACGCTTTCTTGGGGGTACGTTGCTTCGGTAAATTAATCGCGGTACTTGTTTTGCATAATGACTGCATGTAGATTGTAAGTTAAGAGTAGAAAAAAATTGGAATATACTTTACTATTCGAATAGCCGCGCGTCTGACTACAGTCGGATATTACTACTTCCTTTGTTATTAACGAGGTATATTTCACCTCAGTACTTAAATATTGAATTTCGATGAAAATTTAAAACACCGACTGTACTGTCCATCGCAGAAAATGATAAATTACGAAAGAAGCGCCACCGCTAAGAAAAATTAGGAAAACCCATTAGAAAATTCGTTCTTATCAAAACTTTCCCTCGGCCATAATATCCGCACATACTCATAAAAATAACTTTGCGAAATAGTTGAAAGTTATTAAAACGGCCGTCTGATACCGCGGAACGGTTTTATCGATAATAAAAGTCATAAATCACTCCGTGGGAGGAGAGAGAGAGAGAGAGAGAGACGGAGGAAGGGGGAGGAAAAAAAGGTGGAAAGCAGAGACAGGTTTTTAATCATTTAAGAAACTCGATACCTCGGATCGTTAATCATGCGTGAATCATCGTTTTCGAGGAAGCGAACGCAACCGAACAACCCCTCCGTCTTCGTCCGGCTTTTTCGAAAATTCTTCGCTCTCGCTTTTAACGAATGTCTCTCGCGGCTAACCTCCTTCGCGTGTTTACCGGCTCTCTTTTCGCCGCGTGTACCTTCTCATTTGTTACGGCGCTTTTGCTAATCCCCTCTGCTGTCTGTTGCCAAGTTGGAATTTCGGAGTTTCAATTTTACTGCCGCTTTTACTACTTGTAAATTAGTATGGTTTTCAGTTTTTAGAGCCGCTTTTTGGGTATGTAATTTATGTCTGTCGAGTCTTTGCGAGTCGTAAGGATTTTAGTATAATTAAGATGAGGCTTCAAGTAAATGATCTCATTTAAAATACAATTACTTATTCGTCCAAATTATTTACAAATTAAAAATGCATTATTCCTTTGACAGAGGTAAAAAACTCTGTTCTAAAAAAAATCTCTTATTTCGTCCACAAGCAGATTCTTGCAAAATCTCCGAAAGCGCTGCATAAAGCGAGCGAATTCCATTGTTTTCGAGCGCCCGCCTCTCGCCAGTAAAAATTCCGAATATACTGCGAGAGAGCCACATTTTTGATTTTCCAGTCTCGAGGAGTTCGCAAAATGTTCCCGGCCATAACTATCGAAAAAAATTAAAACCCGTTCCCCCGAAGTGCGCGCCGTCAAAGTTCCCCGAACTCGCGCGCGCGCGCGCGGCGGACTTTATCGCCAGTTTCGCCCCGGATAAAGTACGTATATAGAGTCGAACCGCGAGGCGAGGCCGCACTTGGCGAAATCTCGCCCGAAAAACACTCGATGCACTTTATTCCATACGCTCGGCGTCCCCCTCCCCCGCCGCCGCTCCTTTTGCTTCGGGGCCGGGATTCGTATTCCCGGCCACGCGCACAATTTAAAAACCACGGGATGGAGCGCCCGAAAAAGTGCAATGTTGTGTTTCCCGCACCCTCCTTCTCTCTCTCTCTCCCTTCAATTCCAGCGGGATGCAGCAGCTGTCGCGGGCCTGGGTGTGGGTGAGCGTGTCTGCGGTATGACGTCGGGCAGATTAAAAGCCGATAAAAAAAAGGGAGAGGGAGAGGGAGAGAGAGAGAGAGAGAGGAAGGAACAGCTTTGGAGACTTTGACAAATCGTCGAAAAATGCACAGCCGCGCACGCGCTCTCCGCCCCCCTTCCCCGCTCTCTCTCTCTCTCTCTCTTGCGCCCTCCTCTGCGGTCATTATATTTTGTTATCGGATTTTTGCCCGAGATACTCTCGCGGTGTGGGCTTCGCCGTAATAAACAATCTTTTAAATTGCTTTTTATGAGTATTGATGCGCTTTCATTAGCGCCGTTATTTGGATTCCCGGGAAACTATTCGTTTCTATTTGGAATAAATAGCTAAATGAGTTATTAGTGCATTCGGTGGTTTATTTTGATTAAGATTCACTTTATTTGCGAGTAAAATAACTTTTGAATAAGGTTGAAGATTGTATAATAAAACGTCGACTTTATAGGGTTTTTAAAAAGGTTTTTGATTTTAGATAGATAAATTTTGAAAGTATTTCAAATTTTTAAAGGACTATCAAAAACAGTACGTACTAAAACTGGTCATGTAACATTGGTTGTTTATTACTTGGTTTTTTTTCGACTAAATACTAAGACAATATAACATTTATGGCAAAGTTTTTCCAATTTACTATTTTAAGACACCTCAAATTCTTTGTAAAACACAATAATCTCCGAAGAAAGACATTTTTGTAAAGTTCTTTAAAGATATCTGTTATTTGCTTTCGATCTAAAGAAAAAGGTTCGAAAAATAACTTTCGTAAGTAGAATTTTTGAAGAATAGCTTTGAAAACTTTTACAGATACCCTCAAAAAGACAGGAGGAGTTTTCAAATTTTTTAAGAATTTAAAGAATCGCTCGCAGCTATTTTCGTGAAATGACTTTCGAATATCGAACGCGATACGAATCGATACGAAATTTTTCAACGAGTTCCAAAAGTCCGACGAGCGAACGAAACAAAGCTCGCTTCCATTAAAAGTTTAGCAGCGCCGCTAACCGCCTACCTTCCGGATCCTCCGTTCAGCAAAAAAAAAAAAAAGAAAATCCAAAAAATTTGTTTAATGAAATATTCTCGACGGCTCGGGCCGGTAGAAAGAAGCGTTTATTAAAGCGCAGCCTTTAAACGAGCCCCGGTGAAAAAAAAAAAAGAAATCGATGCCCCCATGCTCGGCTCGCTAAAATTTCGGTTATGCCGCGAACTAAAAAGCTTCCACTATCCTCCTCTTTCTCTCGTCTTCTCCCTGCGGCGCTCTCAAGATTTACGGTCGTCGAGCAAGGCTTTTATGCATAAGAGCCTCCCGCCTCTCTCTCTCTCTCTCTCTCCTCTTCTTCTTGTTCGTCTACATCACGCGGACCGAATCTAAAGAATTCGCAATCCACGCGCGCGGGGCGAAATTTCATCTCGTTTTCTCTCCTTTACCGGGAATTTTCGCCGCAGCTTCGGGCTACGTTATATCGCCGGTTGTATATGGTTTATAAACGGGAAGGGGGAGCCGCGGCGAGCGGCGCGCGCGGTTTTGCGTTTTCACGCGCGGCGCGAAGCGGGTCGCCCGGATGCTGAATTATTCGCGTCTCTCTCGCAGTTTTGCGAATTTTACGGGAATATAAATAAAGATTTCGATTATTCACGGAGGAGGGAGAGGCCCGACTTGGATTTAAATGGATTGGTTCATAATCGCGGATTTGTCTTTGGCGG
Organism: Ormyrus labotus; assembly: GCA_035582975.1. Classification (NCBI taxonomy): domain Eukaryota; kingdom Metazoa; phylum Arthropoda; class Insecta; order Hymenoptera; family Ormyridae; genus Ormyrus; species Ormyrus labotus. The sequence continues at coordinate 11,103,584 of JAWWEO010000001.1, read as the reverse complement.
CTGTCGGATCGGCTGATTTCGAAAGCCGAACGTTCTTACAAAGTGTATTTTGCTCGTTAATTGTTGGCAGTCGGCCGAGACTTAAATAAGATGGGAGAACAAACGAGTAATAATTTTCGAATTATACGCCAACGATCGTTTGTAATTTCTCTTTCGAGTGGGGAAAGTTACCGAAACGTACATTGCGGCTGAAAATCATGAAACTCATGTGACCCAAAACGTTTTGAAGGCAGAATTAAAGTTTGAAATTTACAATATCGTGATCTTAAAGCATTAAAACTTTAATATCCGCGACACCGAAACAGATCTCGAGCACGCTATAATTAGTTTAAAAAATCAACCGCTTTAAAAAGAATATTGCGCAATTTATCTTTAATATCATTTACGGCGGCCGTAACGTGAAATTATAAGTTACTTAAATAAGAAAGTAGTTAATAAATGAGAAACTTCATTTTTCTGAAAGCCCATCCCACCGCCCGTCGCGACTTCGCTAAATGTTTAATGCCGCAAAAGCCGCCGTTATCACATTATCCTCGTCTTCCGATGCAATTAGCCAAAGTGTCACTTAAAAAAGTAACCCGAAGGACCGTCGAGCACTTTTGAATTGTCCCCGGATTTAAAAGTAAGCAACTGATGTTTCGCGGCGCAAAATGCCAGTCGCCGCGCGTCTCATCGTTTTACAACTCTCTCTGCATTAACGCTTATCTCGAGGGTGACTCCTCTCTCGAGTTGCCATATCGCCTTAAATTTCAAAGGCGTTTAAACCCGAGACGCTGCTGGCCGTGACGCTGCCCCGTAATGCAGGGTAGTAAACCAATCGAGGGCCTCTCTCCCGATCCTCGAATTATATCTTTTACTTTGATTAAAAAGAAAGAAAAAAAAATTGTGAATTACAAGCGTGGGGGGGGGGGGCAAGGAATAAAACACTCTGCAGGCTCGGGGGCAGATTTCAATTAAAATTCAGGAAAATCCGGGTCGCGATTTAGAACGAGGTAAAATAACGGGGCCGCGCATTGGAAATTCACCCGGGTACGAGAGAGCCTATAAATTAAATGTTTAATTCGAAATTATGAATTTAGCGCGGCGGAACGCGGCGGCGCGCGGCGTATCGCGTGCGAGAGAGGTGCTTCCTGATAAATAGTCGCGCGCGCGTACTATATAGGGGTTTATCGCTTTCTTCCTGAATGCATTAAACAGTCGCAGCCGAATAGGCGACCATTTAAATTCCATTTCCGACGGTGAATAAAAAGCGCTCGCGCGTAAGAGTTTCGGGGGGGCCAATAACGTTCAACGTCCAATAACGCGCGGCGGAAGAAAAACAAAAAAGGAAGAAGAACCAAGCCGAGAGCCGCATTCAGAAGTTAATTTGAAAACTCGACCGCCATAATGATGTTTTTATCTGCGCGAAACGCTTTTATAATACCCGGCCCTTTTAGAGGCGCGCGCACAGCCCTCTCCGTTCGCCTCCCGCTCTCGGAGAGCTTATCCATCCTTTTTGCGCGCGGCATAATCCGGCCCGCCGGTAGTTCTGACCTCGTTTCGTCATATTGTACGAGCTTACCGTGTATGTAACCGCGTCTTTCCTTCCTCCGGAGTTCCTTTTTTTTTCTCCCCGCCCCCCGCCTGCCTGCCCCTCCGCGAGAGTAGGCTACTTTTTATGCGCGCGGATCTCTTTGAATACGTTACGTTTGGATGTCGCTTCCTTTTTTTTTTCCTGCGGGGTTTCGTTAAAATTTCAGAGACGGTACACAAGGCCATTTTCGCTCTTGGCGGTATTTTATTTAAGTCTCGGGGATTTTCTGACGTACTTTTCGCTGGATTGGACGGGTTGCGTGCGAGGCGTTTGTTTGCGTATAAAAAGTTATTACGTTTAAACGACATAATTTGTTTTGCGATTGAAATGAATTTTATTGTAAATCAATTTTCGATGATACTGATAATCTTTCGTTACAACGTTGATTCGATAAAATTAGAGTTTCACGGCCTGCCCTTTACTTCCGAAATTATTTCCGGCAGCACGCCAACTTCCGTTAATTTCAATAATTAACCCTACCGCTGCTTTCACCGGAAACCCCTTTTATCCGACGCCAAAAAATATCCGAAAGTTTCGTTTTCAATCCGATAAAAATTGAAACTCGATTTATAATGCGCTTCGGGGAAACGGAAGGGAAGAGGGAGAAAGAGACCGAAAAAAGTGTCCCCCCCGCCCCATTAGCAAGTCAAAAAGTTTTCGCTGAATGACGCGTCTCGGTCAACGAGGTCGTTAACTTTCGCCCGCTAAAATAATCACGGCGGGGGGAGGCTTCGATCAGTCAAAAGCTGCGGGGACCTTCCCTCCCTAGTCGTGTCGCGCGCCGAGCTTTTAATTAACGATCCGCCCTCCCCCCCCCTCCTAATTAAGGGACGGCCCAGAATGGGCCGGGTTCATAAATTTTGATTTTTAGGGGGCTTCTTATGTGAAAAATCAGCCGCTGTTGATTTTCGCCGGGATTGCTTTGTTAATTGGCCGCGATCGAGGAATTTTAATTGAGCAATCAACTTTTAAACGTTACGTAAATAAAGTTTGTGATTAGCGACGGGAGAAAAAGTAAATTGTTTAGATTTAATTAAAAATAAATAAATTGCAAAATGCACGGGCTTTTGGTGAGAATCTGTCTTTAAACATAGTCTAGACGCGTTTTTAATGGAATATTGTACATTATTCTTGGTATCAATATAAATTCACATTTAATTGGATAAAGTAAAGAATGCTTTTGTCAAAAATAGAAGTTACTAAAATATAAAATATAAAAACAGCTCTCGATGATTAATAAAAATTAAGGCTAAAAGTTCAACAGCAAGGCGACGTTCGAATCAAAGTGATTCTGTCATTTAGTAATTTTTTTTATTACATTAGATCGGAACGAAAATCCACTTTGATTAAACGGCAAAAGTGCAATCTAAAAAGAATTTTTAATCTCATTCTCCAATCCTTTCAAGTGCGTCATATTGTTAACGTTTACTGGGTCGAATTTTTTCGCCCGGCGCGCTCAGTAGTTTAACTGAAAAGTTACGCAATTGTACTCACTCTCTTTGTACTGCAGAACGTTGGAGTGCTTCTCGTGAATGACGACGCAGCGATAGCAAGATTTCCTGGAACAGAAAGAGGAGCGGAAAACTTTTAGAGACAGCTTCGCATTTTTCTAACTCTTTTTCCCCCGCCCCCTCCGCCCGCGAGAGAGAGAGAGAGAGTTACGCGGATTGATGCTCTAATTTCTTTTAAACTTTCGCCGGAATCATCGCTTCGGAATCTACCTTCTACTTGAACTCTCGCTCCTACGGCGCTTAAATATTTTTCAGAGGGCTTTAGCACACGCCCGGATAAGGGAATTCAGTCCTGCAAGAAAAAGGGGGCGCTTGAAACTTTAGTCGAGCATAAATTTGGGCCGTTTTATTCTCTAATTTTCGTTGGTAAATTTTCAGCTTTCGACAAAACAAAGGACGAGCGCGCGGAAGGCCTCCGGAAAAAAAAGTGGGACACGCAAAGCCCTTTCGAAGGCCTCGGTAAACAAATAACCTTTTATTCCTCCTCTCTGTCCCTCTTTTGACTATCGAGTTCGCACATCGCTTGTTCCGATGAAAACGTACAATCGACTTCTCGGTTCTTCGTTCATTGGTAGCAATTTTGTTTGCGGTGCAATAAAATCAATTTCGTTTCCTCTCTCTCTCTCTCTCTCTCTCTCCTCTCTCCTATCTCTTTCTGGCTCCGATTCTCTGTTTCATTCCTGCTTTTTTGTCTATTTTTTTCGGCGCGGTCTCACTTTCTTTGTCCGTACTTTTGATTCTATTTGATACGCACATTTTTTCAGACGGAATTGTCGAAGTAAAACAAAACGCTTTTTCAAGTTTTATTTGAAAACGGTTTCGCGGAGAACGGACTTTTGGTTGCTTTAAACGTTGCACGAGCAGTTTTTGTCGCGTTCTTGAAATAGCGGCTCAAAGCAAATTCTCTAATATACATATGTATAATTTGATTAAGCAATGCTACCATAACACTTGAAATAAGTAACCAATTTAGTAAAATATTAACGAAAATTAAGGAAAATAATGCAACTAAAGAAATCCGGCAATCAAATAATTAAACGAAAGGGCAAACTAAATAAATTTTCGGCAACGTTACACCTCGGCTCGGCTGACAAGTCGCAAGTAACACCCTCATCTATCCATCAAAAAGCAGGCTGTCTGTATACTCGGAGGCACTCGACAGTAAATTTACCATCCGCAAGGCTCGCTATATATGCGCCTGCCGTCAACCGTCAACCGAAATACGCTCAACACCGAATAAACACTCTTCTCCCGGGCAATGGCAGCTGCAGTACATCGACTTTGTCCCAACAGCGTCTCTCTATCTCTCTCTCTCTCCGGGCCTCTCTCGCTGCATTTCTACATCTCTGCTATAAACTGCGCGTATATAGAGCCGGAGGCGAGGGCCCTCGACGGATAATGAAATTCGCCGCTTTCGCGTGATTCTCTCCCTCTCTCTCTCTCTCTCTCTCTCTCTCCTTGGAGCGCAGACTCTCCGGGAATCAATTATCCAGATTAACGTATGCCGAGGCTCTTTGGAATCCAATCGAAAGCAAGCCCGTTTTGCTTTTGTGACCAAGGAAAAGTGTGCATCGCGCACCGTGCCCTTTTGTCAAGCGGCAGACTCCTATATATAGCTTTTTCAGCCACTCGACGGAGAGAATGGAGAGTGGCTGGTCCTGCGAGCGTCGGGCTCTCTGCTTTCTGGGTTCTTGCTCGGATCAATTGGCGGCGGGGGAATTTATGCAGGATTTTTTTGACTGAGGGATTTTCCTCGAAAATCTATGTAAGATTTAATGAATTGCAGGTAATTTGGCGAAATTGTACAGAATATATCAGTGCTTTTGTACGCGTAGAACTAAAAAATAACCGTCAAATTTTAGTTACGAAATTCAGAGAAGTCCTTTTTAGAGACAAAAAAAGTTTTATCCAATGCAATATTTGAACATTTTTTGTTTATCAAAGGTATACGTTTTCCGCATTTTGGAAACGTGAAATGTTCATTTCGACTGGTTGATAACAACTGATATTGGAAAATTTTTCTCTCTATGAAAAGATAGCATTTCAAGTACAAAAAAAAAAGATCGATTACAGAGCTCTAAAAAAAAAGGTTTGAACGAAACGTTGAAAAGAATGGAAGAATGTTCCAATTACAACTACACGTATTTGATTTACAAACAAAGTTTTCTATTTATCTTATTCAATCTGGTGGAAATTGAAACCAGTCTTAGAGTAGTAAATGGCTTATTAAAAAAACTGAAACTTTTTTTTGGATCATCAAGCATTTACTGGTTTGGAAATGAATTTTAAAGTCCTTGTTATTAGCCATTTTAGAGCGTGACAAATGGAAATAGAGTTATAGTAAATTCAAAACCGAACAGGTTGGAAACATATAATATTTTACTCCAAATCACGAAATAAACCCAAAATATTGGTCAAGATTTACGTCGATAACTTCTTTGCCCAAAAATAGGTCAACAATCTCTCCGAACCAAAAACAATTTTTGCTCATTTCAATTTCAAAAGTTTACATATTCCGTGTCGCAAAACAGAATTTCTGTCGCGACTTATTGCGGCGCAAATTTATTTTTTTGCAAGCCTTTATTAAAAACTAGATTGAACCGCTCAGCGCGCAAAAATATCACGAACATTTTCACTCCATTCCGCAAAGCACCCCATTATATACCTCTCCGCGTAAATTTCAAGCCGAGAGTTATATAAAGAACGTCGAAACACGCGGCTAGAGAAAGAGAAAGAGAGAGAGAGAGAATGAGAGGGAAAAGGGGGAGGCGAAAGTAGATCAAGTCAGCGCTCGCTCGGACGCACGGAAGACACGTGCACGCGGAATTCCGATGGCTTGATTTCCGTTTTTAATCAGCGCCGACTCCTCTCGCTCGAGGCCATCGCCCAGGCAGAAATGAGCTCGGCGCGCTCGTCACTCTCAGCCCCGTAATATACAAGGACGAAGGAAGGGCGGAGAGCGCCGGCTAGTTTTTTCTTCCCCGGCCGCGCGCGTCTCTCTCTCTCTCTCTCGAGCTTTTCTCCCTTTTTTTTCTCTCGCCCGGCGATACGTCGATGTGTGGGAGGAAAGTGGAAAATTGAACGTAATGACGCTGGAAATAATTAGTATTTTTACGCCAAGTCGCGCTAACGATCAATCACGAACAGATGTTGTTATTGCTCTTGATTTTCCGGGATTTTTATTTTATTTCCGCTCTCGCTTCTTACACTTTATTTAGAGGTCTACGGGTTGTTAAAACTTTCCACATGATTTTAATTGATTTTATTGGAGCGCGGCGTTCGTAAAATGTGACAGCCCGTGTAAAAATATTTAATGCTGCACCGATATGGCAGAGGTGCTGCATTGATGCGGGAAAATAGTGCAGCGGCAGTGCCGCTCTGGACACTATCCCGCACCACTTTTTCGTGAAGCACTCGTACGCGGTCGGTGCGGCATTGGTGCTGATCACCAGGTCGACGTATAGAGTCGACGTATAGAATTAATGTAATAATAATATTTATACAATTTATATATAAAGCCATGGGAGAATAAAATCAACGCAGCACCTCTGCCATATCGGTGCAGCATTAAATATTTTTACACGGGAGTGGTAATTTAATACAGAGGATTTAATTCTATTTAGATCGTTTGTTCAAAGTTCATTAGCTTTACATATAGTATTTTAAATAAGTTTACCCATTATTCGTATAAATTTTACAAACAACCGTCAGTCACCGAAGTTTATGAAAATTTGATTTTATGCAAACTCGTATTACGACTTGACTCATTGTATTTGGACCATCTGTTAATAAACTAAAAATAAATATTCCGAAAATACAGTATTTTACCCAATACCGAAAATACAATACTTTACACAATACTACAAACCATGCACACCACATACTCGATAAAATAAAAATTGTTTATTATTTTCCAGAACCTAATTTTACGCACTTAAATGTATAACCCTTTGCGAACGATCTCAAACGAAATTCGATTATCGATAAATATTCGGTACACCCGTTAAGCGATCTCTCAAAAGAAAGCTCGCCTTTCGCGCTCGTTCCTCAAACCCCCCGCGCAATATTAAAAAATTTCAGTTACGCGCGCGACTACGTGTGCGCGTGTGTGTGTGCGCGCGCGCGCGATAAATCCGCGAAATTGAAAATGATAGCGACGGGCGAAAGGAGGAACGCCGCCGAGGAAAAGCGCTCCCTTTGACAAATTCTCGATAAGCGACATCGGTGCGCCGACACAAAGAGCGCGTCACGCGAAAAATCCTCATTTCGAAGCCGATGTATAGATCAAAATCTGGCCTTGTACGCGAAGACGCACAGCGGAGGATAAGGAGAGAGAGATATATATATATAACTCGGGCGCGTCTATTACTCCTTTACCGCGGCGATGCTTTGGCGAAGCCGAAAGGGAATTTGTTGGGCTTTGTTGCTTGGAAGAACAATGCGGAGTGTATATAAGTATCGCTTAGAAAGGATTTGACAGAGAGTGGAGGAAGGCGAGTTGAAATTTGACTTACAGTACTTTTCAGTTTTATATTTTTATTTAAAACACTGATTTTTTATTAAATTATCAATTATCGAAAGAGTCGTATGATTCATCTACTAATTAAGTAATAAAACAAAATTTGATAATTTCTCAATTTCTCTCGAATGTCGGCTAAACACTCAAATATTTTATGAATAATTAATTAACTTCCGTTCCCAGAAACTTGAACATTTCAATAAAAAAATACTATTTCGCGTTCGCAATTTGAAAAATAAACTAATTGTACCGCAAAGTATAGCTTTCTATACAAAGCCCATAAATAATCAATTACGTCGGCAAGCAAAAGCGTAGCCGTCAACATGAAACTGAAGGCGGCCTACATTCTTCCGCTATCCTTCCCTTGTACGGTTTATTTCCGGCGATTCCGCTCGCCGATAAGTGTTTAACGAGAAAGCGAGCGAAAAACTTTTACTCACTCGTCCACTAGGAGAAACTTATCGCCCTCGTTGTGCAGGCAGGTTCCCTTGCTGGAGAGGATGTTTTTCGATATGAGTATCGATTGGAGAACGCCGCTCTGGAACCACGTGCCTTCCCAGCGCGATGGAAACGTACATTCTGAAAACAAGGAGAGAACGATGTATTGGTTAGATAAACGCATTTTTTAAATTGACGATGAATTTTATATGAGTAGTTTTATTATTAGTATGTAAAACTATTTTTTAAAGCTACTGAGAGGGATTGAATTTGGGGATATTGATAATTTATTAATTTAGGTGGATAAAATTATTTTGTTCATTTTACATTCAGAAAATTAAATAAAAAAAACTTTGACGAGTAACAAAAAGTTAGTTGATCTAGTAAATATTCTATGAATGAATTCCAATCAAAGTGAACCAGTTTCTACTAACAATAAATGACATGTAAAGGGAGAGTTTTGTAAGCAATGAAACATCCACGTCAATCGACGAGCGACAGTTGCCTTTTCTTTGCATTACATCAATATAGAAATATTTTCTCTTTGCCCTTTTCCTCTCCTGCTTATTCTCCTACGCTGCGGAATTCTCGCAGTACTTTGCGTCGTTTTCGGAACGCCGAGTTTTTCCGGTATTGTTCTATCGGTTCCGATGAAGAACGAGAGTACGTCAGATAATTTTGAGCAATGCATTCGTCGAATTCTCGGCGATGCATTCCTCAATTGATTCTCCTGATTTTTGTTCGCGGACCGGAAAGAATACTTTTAGGAATTTCAATTTCTATTTACATATCCAGCGTTCGAATTATCGTACATAATCGAACGCTTTGTCGGGACTAAATAATAAACGGGGCAAAAAAAAAAAAAACATTTTGACACAAGAAATCCGGACGATTCGCCAGACCGCCAAAAATATATCCCTCGAGCCGCGCGGAATAATGCAATAGTTTGCTTGTCAGTTTGCGAAATAGAATTTCATAAATACAGCCCGGCGCGTCAGCGCGATAAATGTATCCGGCTTCAAAAATAAATCGGGCTTCGAAAAATTTCGCGCCGCGCGCTTTTTCGTTCGCTTTTTCTGTACCTCGCTCGAAAACTGTCTCGTCTCGCGAGAGGCAGTCAAATTTTTGCTGATCCATTTTCGGAAGCAACAACAAAAAAAAAAAAAAACAGAAAAAAAAATCCGCAACAAGAAAACGAAATTTCAATCGCTCGTTCGGTTGATGGTTTGTAATTAAAAACGCCGAATCCGACGTTCGACCCCCGTCCGCAGATTAAAGCCTTCGACGCGCTTTTTTTTCTCTCTCATTCGACAATCGCGGAAGGCGCGCGCGCGAAAAGTTCGGCCGGTTGTAAATTGCGGTTGTTTATCGGCCGGGAGATCGTTTTTAGTGCCGCTCGGACGATTTACAAAGTTTACCTTATCGGGGATCTGCCCGAGTGAAAAATCATTTCTTTGCTGACTGGAAATAGGACGAGTTTTGATCTATGGCTTCGCGGTTCTCGTTTCTTAAAGGTGAATTATTGCTTTGTTCTATTGTTATCGGAGAGGGGGAAGCTATTTTTTTATTTTCACTTTTACAATCGAGTGGAATTACGAGATGCAATTATTCGTCTTGCTTCGATATTCATCGAATGTAAATATTATTGCGTCGTATTATACGTTATATTTGTAATAAATTAATCGATTTGATAGATAATTACACGTGTAATGTGCACCGCATAATCTACATAATAAACAAGCAATAAAGTCAAAATAATTTTACAACAATTATAAATTTTCCTCTGAATATAATCGAAGTATGAACAATATGCCTTTTTCCTGCAGTATCGATGTTTGCATAATTTAATTTCAATAATATATCAGCTGCAACAGACCAACAACAGCAAAAGAAGGAATCCCCCGCCTTTAAACTTTCAATCCTGCAGTAAGCGTTTAACGACAAACAGTCGCGAAAACAATCGCTCAGATTTGAAAGCAGCGGCGGCAGCAGCAGCGGTGGCGGCTCGAGGCAAAAGAAAAGATTTGTCGACTAAAATAAAGTTTGAAAAGGTAGTCGCTCTCGAGCTGGGGGAGTAATAAACTGCAGGTACTCGTTCTCTCTTTCTCTCTCTTTCTCTCTCGATATTTCGGTAAATCGACATGGGACTACAGTTCGATCATTCGGCAGTAAAAGGAATCGACGACTGCGTCGTCTGGTCGAACGAGTGGGAGCGATTAGTCCGCTTGTACAGGGAGAAATCAATACGAGCGGGCGCCGTTTTCGAGCCTCCGCGTTATGCGAGCGGCATTTATTTATTTCTCTGCGGCGCGGTGCCTCTTCCGACGTATCGCGGACGCGTTTAGCCGTTTGGGCTTTGGTTTACGATGTATTTAGGGACTCGCGAGGGGTGTAATTGTTCGTGTAAAGCGGTGGTGAAATCTAGTTTTTTTTCGACGTAAAAGTGTTTATAATGTTTTTGGCAAATGTTGGCTTTGATCGAGAAACGTTTTTCTGAAGCATAGCTCAATCTCACTATTATAACAAACTGCTGTTCTAAATCAATTTGGAACCTTTATCCACAAACCCCGATCTCCGAGATAATCATCTTACATTTCCATCCTCTTGCATAAGGCAACTTTCCTCGTCCACATAAACCTGTTTACAGCGCCCTTATCGATAACCCCGAAAATTTCCCCAGCTGCTCTCTCCTACGCGAGCATTACGGCAGTGTCCCAAAGAAACGTTACCGCCGTTCGCTAATCGATCCGCGCGGCTTTCACCCCCGCCCCCTCCAGTTTTTTCTTCGTCGCCGTCGCGCAGGAAATGACGATTAGTCGGCTGCTCGCTGAATTATGCCGGGCCGCTATCTAGCTTTTGCTCCTCTCCTAGTCCGGGATTTTGGCAGAGGACGAATTCATCGCGAGGACGATAAAACATTCGGGATTTATACTCGCGCGCGTTGCGGTTCGCGAACGGAATTCGCCGCGCGGTGCGCGGGGATGCTTTTAAAACGAGTGCGCGGCGTGTTCACCCCTCGAGCGGAATGCGCGCGCGCCCGGGAAGAATTAGTTTTTACCGCCCGCCGCCGGCCGACGGGATGTTCGCGAAATTATCCGTATGGGGTGTCTATATGCTCGGGCGAATTCAGTTTTAGGTCAATTGGGATTTGGCTTTTTCGTCGTCGGCCTCTGGGATTATTTTACGATTACGCGCAATTTGCTGGGGATTGCTTTGGATTAACGGGTGAATGTATAGAAAACGCGTTTTCGCTTGTTTTGGGTTTTGACAAAAAAGAAAACTTGATCTCGTTAATAATATTATTCTGCTGCCGCTTTATTTTAAATCAGTTTTTCGCTGCTAGTATATATACTTTGCTAAATCATGAAACTTCTTTATTAGACCGTACATCACGTGGCGAACGTCTTCCAATTTGAAAATTTGCAATTCAAAGTTCATTTCCTCATTCAAATTCAAAATTCGCCCTTCGAAAGATATCGAATTTCCAGCGAAATTCTTCCGTGCGGCTCCAGTTTTCTTTTTTTCTCCGAGTCGTTTAACTTTCTCGGCCGCGCACTCGAACTTGAAAAATTGTATTAAACACCCAGCGCGCCGCCTAAAAACTTCTCATCAAAATCAATTCCCCCCCTCCCCTTTCGACCCAGAAGCCTAATATTAAAAATTCTCCGCGCGGCAGCTTCCGGGAAATAAGTTTCCGCAAGACTTGCCGCCGCGGCCCAAATAAAGATCGCGCTCAAAGTTTATCGACGACGCGAAGTTTCGCCCCTCCTCCCTCCCGGAGTTTTAAAAAATATTTTCGCTCGCTTATCCCCAACTCCGGCCGCGAGTAAATAAGAAGCGAAAGAGAGAGAGAGAGCAGCGGGCGGCACGACAGAAAAACTTGCCGGACAGCTTAAAGCATCCGAAGTTTTGCGCTCGCTCGCGCGCCTTATCATCGTGTCGGCCCTCGTAAACTCGAACAATGAAGTCCCCGGCCGGTCGTACGAACGGGGCGCAATTAAATTCAGGTGAGCGGAGGGAAGGACTCTCGCGTGCACGCACGCGTACGTGAAACGCGCGCGGCTCTCTCGTAAACCGGCGGGGAGAGAATTTGAGGAACACGCCCGGCGTCAAAGTTAGCTGCCTTTTCTTTTTTCTTCTTTTTTTTTTGTTACTTTCTTTTATTCTCCTCGAGGCTTTTATTTGCCGCGAGGCTCTTTTTCTCTCTCCTTTGCCTGCGGGAGGATTTTTTTTGCCGCCGAGAGAGCCGCCAGGCGGATGGTGAAATATATTGTTTGTATGCAGTGGTTAGCAAAAATATAACCCTAGTTTGATTGCTCGTGTAATAAGCTTTTATTATTTTAAGCTCAATTTCGAAGTTTTTGTGCTTTTATGGGCTCCATTTGTGTATGAAAAATTTTATGGCCGAGATAAAAGCTTCTCGGTAGGAATCTTATTTATGATAAAGTTTACTTATCATATAATGATATATACTGCGAACAAATAGACAAGATATCGTAGACGTACAACGCTAAGTAAGGCGTTAAAGTTATTTTAAAAAAATAAATATTCTTCCGTATTTTTATTAATGAACAAACGTAAAATTAATCTAGCTATACGTTTAATTTGTACAATAAAACAGTTTTATTTACTTTTCCAGAAATCAAGCAGGTACTCCTTTCTCTTTACTTTAAGTCAAGTCTATTTTTAAGAATCCATCTAAAAAAAAAACGATCGAAACTTAAAAAAAAACCTGAATATTCCAATACGTCTTAAAATTCACCCGACCGTTTTAAACAAAACAAAAAAAAGCGGATATCCGTTGTTTCGACAACGTGCTCTTTAATTCCTTCCCTTCTCTCGCCCCCTCCCCCGCCCCGTCGTCTTTTTCCCTCCCGAGCTTGCGACCCACGAGGTATTATTTTCCACTCCCTCTTCCTCCTCCGTCGGCGGCGGCAACCCCTTAACGAGGCCAGGACCCGCAAAGACCGTAATTCACCCTGAAAATGGCGCTCGCGCGCGCGCGCGTCACGTGACGCCGAAATTTCTTGATTAAGACGGCACGCGATTATTCGCCCCGGCGACGCGCGCCATTTTTCATCGCCGCGCGCATAAACGACGGCGGAGGCTCCCCCCCGCCGCGGTTGGCGGAGAGGAAGAAAAAAAAGAGAAATACCGGGAGGAACTTGAGATAATCAAAGAAAGGCGGTAACGCGGCTTTGATGCTGCCCTGTATACTTTCGGCGGTAAGTGATGTATCCTCTCTGGGCGAGAGGGGGGGGGGGGACGACCGCGGTGATTTATTTAGCCCTGCTCTTGCCACTTTTAATTTAGACGAGCTACGCACTCGAAGGGCCGAGTGATGAATGGCCTGATAATTATGGGAATATCGGCCTCTGTCCCGGGGGGGTAAACGGCAAAAGTGAGATTTATTCGCGTTTAATCAATGAGATGAAAAAAAAAAACTGCAGCGGGTATTAGAAAAAAAAAAAAAAAAAAAGGCTACCTGACCCAATAATAATCCGGGTTGCCGACTAATTAGTGTCAAAGGCCGGCTTTCTTTTTGAAAAAAACGCGTGCCCCGATACGTTTGTTTAACCTGTCCTTTTGCCCGCGAGGTGTGCGCGTGTGAGAGCCGCTAATGAGGTTAACGTATACCTTATACGTAATATACTTATTTTTATCGTGCCGGCGTGTAAATGCAATCGTTATACTTACGACTTTATTTATTTTACGCCCTATTTTATTTTACGAAAATAAACTTTTCGACGTTGCGTCGAGCGAACTCTTGAATTTGCTTCATTTTTAAAAGGTTAATAAAAAAAAAAAAAAAATTATCAAGCGATTATTATTACTGTTTCTGGGAACTTTTTTTAATCATCGTGAGTGAGTGAAAATGGAATAATATATAAAGAGAATAAATTCTGCGTAAATGATTCGGAGTATATTATATCTAACATTTCGTACAGGAATTTTTTTTTATGTGTGTGCGGCGTTGCGAGTATTTACAAAATAAATGAGAGGAATTCCTCTGCAGTTTGTGGACATGTTATATTTTTGATACGTACAAATCCATCGTATTTGAATGCATTTCAAACTGAAAATTGGTGAATATTATATTATTGTATGAATATTCACTGATTGCAAAATAATTCTGTTTTTGGACAGGATGTATTCACTATTTAGTAGCTGCTAACAATAGCTTTTAACAATATGATTGTAGCATCTGTAGCCGTTAACAATATGTTTTCTTAGAATACCTTTTTGAATTGCAAGTATACTTCAATATATTGAAGTTTATTCAGTATAATGGAAAGACTGCATTATTTTCTTCAATTCGGAAAAAAATCAATTTTATTATTTAGAATTTTTTTTACAATTAATTATATTCTCCTTTAAATTTGCCTAAAAATCAACATAATAATAACAACCAGTCTTACTCATTAATTTCCGCAAACGATGTTGATCTCGGAGTAGGGTGCATTTTTCCCTTCGGACTCTTCATTAAGGGATTTCGGTCTCGCCCTTCAACCATTTTCCCGCTCCTGCTTCCAAAATTACGAAACTACTTACTTCACGGCCTTATCGTAAAGTACGAGAAACAACTCCGAGGGCGCCCTGTAATTTCTCGGGATTTGAAAGCTGGCGTCTCCGATTCTTTGCTCAGATAATTCATTAGTTTAATTCGATATTGCGCAGCTATTGCTTACTCGTGGAAAGGTAATTCGTTTAGCTTGAAAAAATGAAGTTTGTTCGATGAAGTTTTGAAGAATCCGACAGTACCTTCGCAGAAAGGCCAATCTACACTTTGATAAAACCAAAGCTTCTGTATTCTTCGAGTTCCGCGTTTAATTACATAGGAAATTAAAAGGAACGGAAACCGCTGCCTTTTCAGGGAAAAAGTACCCATAAACTCCATCGAGATTTCAATCGTTCGTTACACAAGTAGTATATAAAGTCGCGCGGCCGAGCTTTCAAAAAAAAAGCGGCTCTCCGCCGCTTTTAGCCTTTAACTGCAGTTTGTCCCTCGATTTCCCATCCTTCAAAGAGCGCCGACTAACGAATTCGCCAATCGGCGCTATCAATTCCGGGCGCGGCGTCGTCGTCCCCCCGCCGCCGTGTTCCGCGACTCCCGCGCGTAATCTCGCGTACTGATTTCACCGAACCGGATGATCGTCGCCGCGCTGCAAAACAATTTCGCGCGCGCGCGGGACCCTTTTTTTCGGCCGCCGCCGCGGTGTAAAATAGCAGAGGCGCGGTATGCGGCCTGATGACAGGCGAGCGGCTCTCGCTGTCTGTGTGTGTGCGTGCCTGCGGGGAAGACATAGACGAGAGGGAGAGAGAGGCGGTGTGTAACGTCGAGCGCGTGAAAACGATTGACTCTCGCGCGCGCGCGGGGGGGTATTACATCGTTCGTCGCGTAAAAATCGCCGGAATTTTTCCATTGTCGAAGCGCCGCGCGCCGATGGGATTTTTGTTGCGCCGCGAGAGTTCAACGATGCGAATAGCCCGGGCGCTTTTGGTTTATCAATGGACTTGCGCGGAATGACAGTTTGTTTAAGGCCGTCGTTTTCGATGCTAAATATTGATTGTTTTGGATTCAATAAACTATGCAGATCAGCGATTAAATGAAGCCCGCCGCGAAGAGCCAGAATTTTATGTGCGCTGTAGATTAATGGAGGCGCTAAATTCGTTTAGTAGGAGGTAGGATATTTTTTTTATAATGGTAAGAAATTAAAATTCGTAATGAGCTTGATACTTTTAAAGAGTATTTCTAAAAAAAAATATATACTCGTTAAATTAAATTTTCAGAAAGTAATTCTGTAGAGTAAATACATACGTTCGCTTGAAAGTATTTGTGAACGAAAAGTTTTAACATTAAAACAAATATTTTTAGAAACGGGTTCACGAATGAAGTTAAAACTCTAATTAAGAGAGTAAATTTAAAGGCTTTTAACATTTATAGCCGATACTCTTTCGTTGGCGAGTGAATTTAACGAAAAACATACTCCGCAATTATTTTCTGATCGAAAGTACCTGACATTCAAACGTCAATTCCTTGGACGAGCATTTTCCGGTTCGAATATTTTCAGCTCCGCGAAATTTAAATCGCCGTATAAATAGCGGGGCCTCATATACCAAAGCGCCGTAATTCAGATAACAAGTAAACGTCACATTAATCCACACTTCTCCCGGCGGGGATAAATTAAAGCTTATTTTTAGTTGGTCAACTCGATTTGCCAACGTAAATTGCATTTGCCGAACAAACTAGCGCATTTAAAGTCAAGCCCATATTTATACACTTGCACTCCGGGTTACCTAACGATTTTCCGGGGCGTCCAAATGAATTTAGCCGCGAAATTGAAGCATCACCCAAACGCGAGCAGCCTTCTCTCCCCTCCCTCCCCTTTCCCGAAATATGCCCAGAATCCGCCGGTGTAAAAGTCCCTCTTGGCCGAGCGTCTTGCCCAAGTATGTGGATATTAGGTGGGCGGCAGCGTTTGACTAGTTCACTTCCGCGGCCAACTATGTAACTTCATAAACTGTTCGTAGCTACCAAGTCTGGCAACGCGCGGCGACTATAGATTCTCCCCGGCGCCTCTCCTCCCTCGTAGCCTCCCCCCCCCCCCGTCCTGTATAATGAAATAAGCGCTAAGAGCCGAGCCGCGTTGAAGGCGACGAGTAATGCGAATTGAATTGGTTCGTAATGAGGGGCTCGTGGATGTGGTGTATCATCATCCGTCTTCGGGATTTGATTTCCGCGGGAGCGAGAGAGATAGAGAGAGAGATGCCGGGGAATGCCGAGAGCGGGAGAGGCGTTATTGCGAAGATAAGCACTGCGTCTGCTGGTTTGCGGGTACGTTTCGAGGTTGCAGCAGTGGATTCGCGCGTAACATATTTTGCCGGGTAAATTCATTGGGAGGTAAATCGACGTTGACTGTAATTAATTTGTCGAGAAGTAATTTTTGAAATAATGAATTATATTGAAAACGGGGGTTGAACGGTGATAAATTATTTACTGGAAAGTATGCTCTTTCTAAACATACACTTTGTTATTTAATGGAGGAGAAAGTTTGATGGGCTTTTTAAAAGCGCTTTAATGTTTCGTCCAGAGCCTATAATTTATTCATATTCGAGCTTCGTTCGATAAGCCAAGAAAAGCGACCCTATAGGTGGTGTAAAAACTAGGTAAAAAATGCAATCTATGTATAGAATGTAATATTTTATTCAAAGATTATTAGCATACAATGCAAATGCAAGTAATAAAATTGTTGAAAATCAAATTTGAGATTTTTATTGACCTTTCTAAAAACTAGAACAAAATAATAATCTAACATGATTTTTAAAAGTGGATTTAGCTGAAAAATATAACCACCCGAAAAAGAAAACGGCTCTGTTTAATATTTTCACACATCCCAAGGCAGAATGCAAATAAAAAAAAAACACTCTCTAAACAGTCAATCTTCCAAAAGCAGCAGCGACGCACATAATCCCCGAACCCGACAGAAAAACGCTTCCAGGACAATTACGCCCTGCGAAAAAGCCTCGCGCGCACCTGGCCCTTTTTTCGCGCGCGGCGAAGAATGGCGCGACAGTTTGACAGCCGATGCGCTTCATCTTGCCGCGGAAGCTGACAGCTGTCGGCCGAGCCCGTGAAGTTCGGTCCCCGAAAGTTGATATCGCTGCGCTTGCGGCTTTTCGCTCGCGGCTCTCTTGATTTAGCTACTTGCGGCTACGAATGCTATCCGGAGTTTGCCGGAGGACGAGTGTTTTTTTTTTTCTTTTTTTTTTTGGACTCTTGCTTGAAGGAAACCTGAGATGGATGGGGAGCTTTATGCTGGGTATAGTTGGAAGTGGATTGATAAATTTTTTTGTGGGAGGAGGCTTCGTCGGCGAGTTTAAATTGAACGTTTTTTGGACGTTTGAATATTTTTGAGTATGCAGATGATAATATAATCATTTATTTATTTACGACAAATTTAATAAAAGGGATATTTAAAAATATTTAATATTTAATGCGAGCGAAGCATTTTACATCGAAATTCAATTTAAAATGTAATTTTATAATTTTGTAAATTCATTTTTTGCATCATTGTTGTAATTCCCTGATTGGTATATCTGTTTTTAGTCTCCATCATTACGTTAAATGTAATTATGGTTAAAATAAAACTAAAATAAAATGTTATTGCAACAAAATATTCAAGTTTCAATTCAATGCGATTAAAATTAATAAAATTGCATTCTTACGGTTATAAAATGGAATGCAAATATTACTCTTTGAAATAATTAAAACAATTAACGTGCAATTTAAATTATTATTATTAAAATAGTTTACTCTTTCGTCCTTTTGTTGCCAAAGTGCAACTGCAAAAACTGCTTACTCCAAATGCCCTCGCAACTCCTATCAGAAAAGCAAAAGATAAGAGTATCCTTTTACTCGTTCCGCAATGCAACTGCGCCGGCAAAAACCAAAGTCCAGCACTTTCCGATGCAGCCACCATTCATACTTGCATGGAAACGACTGTTTTTTTTCGCGAAAATCCATTTCCGGGAGTCTCAAGGAGCAAAATGTTTTCCGGGAAAAGCAGCCGCGATGTGCTCGATGAAAAAAAACAAGAAAAAAAAAAAAACAAAAGTCGCTTACCCCAGCAGTCGTTGCCGAGATGTGTAATTCGATTGCGCGCGCTCCTCTGTTTCCTACCGCTGTCGCCCGTCGAGTGAATAAATCAAAAACTGAATTACGACTTATGCGGCGAGCGGGAAATTGACGCGAGATTTCGCGGCAATTTATTACACGCGCACGCCTTTGCTCTTCCTCTCTCTCTCTCTTCTCTCTGGGGTGAGAATGAAATATCGTCAAGCAGATAAAGATGCTCGGTTTCATTAGCTTGCAACTTTTTCGAGCGAACGACGACGTTGTTCTTTTCTTTTTTTGGACCGAGGTCGGGAGTATTTATGATTATGATAATTATGCGTTTATCGGGGATGTTGGCTAATTATGCTCCAGCTTGCGTTATTATTATTCGAAACCCTTTGTTTATTAGGTAAAATGTAATTAGGTTACGTTTGGAAATGCTTTTAAACGTTCTAAAAAAAAAAAAAGAAGTTAAGAGTACTCGCTCGAACACGACTCTCCAAGTTTAATTTAAAAAGAAACTTTATATTCAGAAGCTCGGAAGAACGACTATTTATCAGAGCGAGCCAATCGCTATCGTCTCCGGGGCAAGAGAGAGAGAGAGAGGAAATTCCCAGAGTCGTCGAAGAAAATCCGGGCAATCCTCAAACGGCTCGGAGCAAGAAGTCTTTACTCCGCGTGATTTTTGTAAACGCCCGTGTAAAACACTTGGGATCGGCGAGAGAGCATCGGAAAGCCGAGAGGAGAACGGACAGTTTTCTGGGGCAAAAAAGAAAGGGGAAGAAGGGGGGGGGGAGAAAGAGGAAAAAGCGGCAGAGAGGAGGCAAGCGGCGCGGCAAGTGATGCCGCCAGACAGATGGAAAAGTAGGAAAAATAGATAAATAACGACGAGGGAAAATCGGGAAGGAAGGGAAGTAGTCGGAAAGATAACAAAGTGCGCGGGCAAGAAATTTCTTCCTTTCGTCGGCGGAATTTATGTGCGGTTACTCCGCTGGCAGTTTTGCGCGGATAGCGTCTCGCTTCTGCTGCCCGCGGGGGTTGGGTTGGGCTGGTCAAAAAATTCTTCGATCTACATTTCATATTCGTGCCAGAGCTACGGCGATGGGAGGAAACAGAATTAAAAGCTTGTGATGCAGGGCCAAACTTTTCGGCAGCTTTTTTTTCTCTATTTTAGATATTAATGATAGCGGAATTTTCTCGTTTCGATGCAGGACTCGAGCGACTGGACCGTTCGTGCAGTAAGGAATGGAAAAGAGTCCGTCTGACCATACACGAGTATTTCTACTTGGGCTCGCAAGAAACTGAATCGCGGCGCCACTTTGCATGATTCGCAATAAATATTCCTTGGATATATAGTTTTGTTTATAAAAGCAAAATAAAAAGCGTCTCGACTCGCGTATCGGACCCAAAGCTCGCCGAAAAATATCTTCGTATATTCGGCGCAGGAAAAATGTTTCCCGCCGAACTTCACTCACCGCGGCGAGCACACATTACGGCCCGGCCCTCTCGAAAATTCAAAATATTTACGAAAAGCTGCCGGTCTAGCGATCCCCGCGTCGAGCATACGCATCGGCTACGTGCCCGCTGGCAATCTGGAGAGAGAGAGAGAGAGCGAGAGAGAAAAAAGTAAGCCAGCGTAAAATAACGGCGCGGAAAGAGCGACGGACAGAGACGAAGAAGCGGCCGAGACAGAGAGACAGAGCTAAGCTGCGCGCGGCGCTCCGGTGAAAAATCGCGACGCGCGCCCGGGGAAAAAGAAATTGCGTCTGCCGGGGCGGGGGGGGAGGGGGGGAGAGGAGGTGGGAAAAACGCGCGGCGCGTATATAGATGCGCGAGGCAAGAGATTAGGGAAAAGGCGGCCAACGGACCGATTGCCCGGGCAATCTTTTTGCTGACAAACGAGCCTTTAAGTCGAATTTCATGTGATTTCTGCGAGCCCTCGCCCCTTTTTGCGCCGAGGCCGAGAGCGATTTATCGGGGCCGGAGCTGTACGCCGCTTCGAGACTTGCGGTGTCGATGGATTTTTCGAGGTATTACAGAAATTTAGTCGTTCCGAGATCTGGGAAAATTATTCTTTACGGGTTTTCGGAAGCAGACGACTGATTTTGTTTAAAAGTTTTCATCGATAAAATCAATTAAATTCCAAGAGTCGACGAACGGTCGAAATATTTTATTGCAAATTACGATTATCGATCGTCTCTCCCCCCCGAAAAATCTGTAATATCGCAGATTACGAAACAACTCCGCAGCCTACCGTCCTCGTGACTAAACAATGACGTTCGTATTTTCCGGCGGCGATGTATGTAATTTGGTTTCGCCGGTGCATTCGATAGCGCAAGCCGTACGTATTGATTGCGCAAGATGAAAACGCGGCCGAAATCCCGCCGCGTCACGGCGTGACTGACGCTTTTCGGCAAAATGAAAAAGTGACACACCTCTCGGAAAATACTTCCTCCCCTCCCCAACCCAACGTCGACGTCTTTCGCCGCTCGCCGAATGAAATTCGCGAAGCCGAAGACACGCGTCGAGTAAAACCTTACTCTACAGATTTCGCAAAGATTATTTTGAATTATCGACTGCCGCCGCTGTCGGCTCAGACGTCCCAAATACCTCTCTTCGACCTCTAAATCTTCAATTAAATCTCCTTAAAAACGGCGAAAAGCAATCTTGGAGGCTAAAAAAACAAAAAAAGAAAAAAAGAGAAGGAAGCACGCGTCGTATATACCTTCGGCGCTGAAGGGCTCGTGCGATTATCGGCTGCAGATAGCCGCGACGGCTAAACGGGGGGCTGCAGCGCCGCGCGATGACGACGTCACGGATTGAAATGGCGCGTAAAATGGGCAGCGACTCCCCCGGGAGAAATATCCCGACTTCCAGTCCGCTCTCTCTCTCTCTCTATCTTTCTGCTTCTTTCGCCTCGTTTTACGGCGGCCCGACGGCCTCCGAGGAGGTTCGCTTTTTTATTGACACACGAGAGCCTTTTTCTCTTTCTCGCTCTCTTCTTTTTTTTCGCGCGCGCGAGAGCCTTTACCTGCCCCGGCGGTTTTACTCGCGCGCGCGGCTGCCTTCCTCCTCCTATTTTTTTTTTTTTGCTCCCGCTGCGTGCGAGCGCAAGAGGGACGCATGGCGAGCGAGCTAATAGAATTATTTCTGGGCTTCGCGCTTGTTTTTGAATTATCCGCTCTCGGCGAGGATGATTAATGGGGGATTCGTGACGATTGGATTGGTTTTGTTTTTCAATTGCGGGCGACGGTCGGGGGCAGATGTAACGGGGAAGCGTTTAATTAATTATTCTTGGGTCGATGCTCGGTCTTTGAAGTATTTTATTCGCGGGCGGAGAGCTAATTAATTATTTGGTCGTTCTCGCTTTGTTTAATCAAACGCGAGGGTAAAATTATTAAAACAAGATCGTCGTTTCGTCAAATTACAATTTTCATTTAAAGGCCAAACGACAATTTTCGTGCAGTTTTTCCATTTCCTTAGAGCCGAAAAAAGAGAAAATTTCGTTTCAAAAGGCCCTCACGCACTATCATTTACCTGCGAATAATCAATCGTTTCTTCCTCCTCTTCCTCCTCCATTTTTTCCATCCCTCGCAGCCCCCCCGCCCCTCATTTTTTTTCGCGTACGAGCGGCGCCGGCGTAATTGATTGGCGCTTCAAAGAGCGCGCGGAAAATAATCCGGCGGGGCCTTTGTCGCGTCGTCGTCTCCGCGACTAAAAGCCGGCGAAAATGACCGATATCGGATATCCGGCGATATACCTAATGCCTCCGCGTCGAGTAGATAATTAGGAGAACGCATTAGCATCGTCGAGAAAAGGCTCGCTGGCGATCGCTGCTTGCTTCGTAAAAGATAAAAAAAAAGGGTTTCGGGTGGCTATTGCCGCGGCTATTGCGACCCGCGGCGTTGGGTTGGGTTACGCGAGCTTTTTTAGGACGAGCTGCCTTTTTGCGACGAAGGTGATGCTTTGTTTGAGGTAGTAATTAGGTGGCCGAAAAGTGGAATTATTTTTCGGAGTACTTAATTAAGGGCCCTTTTGAGTTACTGGCCATTTTTTGTAAGTTTCATACGTTATTCATACTTTTGAAAGAAAGATGTAATTTAACCCTTTGCGCCATAGGAAAACTCTGGAATTACATCTTTTTTAAATTATTTTTCTGATTCTTTTGGTCAATGAAACCAGAATCTTACTTCCTTTTTTGGAATTTTCTGCTACCAATATATGGTTATACAAATACTATTCACAAAATGAATGTTCTTTTCGTGTCTTATTTATAAAATTGTTTACAAATAACTACTTAGAAAAAAAATGTTGTCTTTCCACAAGGAAAAATTCTCTAGTCAGAAAGTCAACTCAGCCTAAAAATTCTAAATATTTCGAATCCATTAAAAAGCCCAGCACTCGCTGCCAGTACAAACTCTTCTTTCACCGCTGAAGAGCAACTCGTAGCCGTGCCGTTCTGAATCGCAACAGCGTGTAAACCCATCGTTCTGAGGTGTGCCGTGCAATCATGCAAAACCACTCATTCAGCAGCGCGGGCCGGTGTGTGCCGGTAGTCGCTGCTTTAGCCGAACCCGCACGTGAACTCTGCAAAGCGACTCGATTGAACGCGCGAGTGCAGCCCCGTCGGAACTTTTGCGTTTGTGAAATCTGCGCTTTTAGCGAGGAAGAAAGGGAGTTTTACTCGGCTGGCTGGCATTATTATTATTATTATTTTACTTTTGCAGTTTGTAAACTTCTTCGAAAGTGAATTTAGATGTTTGATAAGTTACTTTAATTACAGTTTTCAAACGTATTGCGGATTCGGTGTTTGTTCGATTTTTTTCTTCGCGTGACCGACGAGCTCTTTCAGTCCTTTTCTGACAGTAAAAATCGTCGGTCTATACAACCGTTGCTCTTACGTTCGAGCGGAGGTGCAAGTAAGCTTTTTCCAGTTTACGTCGTCGTTCGTCCATGAATTGTGAAGCGTCTTTGCTCTTTTCGTGCTGGATTACATTGGCAACTTTTGCAAGGCACTGTTTCAGTACTCGAACAGTATCCTTTACCGTTAAGTCAATCATTCCTTTTTATTAGGTTTAATAACGTACTTATCACCTTGTTTAAGGCAAAGCAGCTTTCGCCCACGGAGAGTCCAACGAATCCCGTAAGCTCTCGACTCAACCTACAAGCACAAAAAGCGTCAAGCCAGCTCGTCGTACCGCTAAGCGCAAACAGCGGACGCAAATGAAATAAAGGCCGGCTGAAAAAACGTGCTCTCCCTCCAGCCGACGCTTTTAATTCACTCTTCCGCATGCATCTTCCAAAAGGCCTTTCCGTATCCCCCCCCCCCCCCCCCAAAAAAAAGAGCGCTCGCGGAGAAAGCTCGCGACCGCATTGTTGCCAGCTCTCTCTCTCTCTCTCTCTCGCTCTCTCCTCTAGAATAAATCACGAGCGAGTGAGAAAGTACGGCATGAATAGTGCAGTGTCTTCTCTCGCGCTTGGCGCCGAGATTTCGACGGATTTCACGCTGATTCTCACCCTCAAAGGCGACCGCGATTTCGTGCTCGCGCGGATGAATAACTCATGAGAGACCGACGTCGCACTCTCTCTCTCTCTGCCTCCCTCCCTCCCTCTCTCTCTCTCTCTCTTTCTCTCTCTCTCTAGCTTTTTCCTTCGCTCGTTACCGGTTAGCTTGTCGAACACTGCTACTGTCCTCTGCCCGGCCCGAAAAAAGGGGTAGAGAATTCGAAATCGCGCCGTGGAGGGACGAGTCCGTTCGATAATAGAGCGAAGAGCGGTTCAAAGCGCCGGGCTTTTTTTTTCGCTGGGGGGAGGGGGGAGATAGCTTTTTTTTTGTAGTATCGGTGGTGCGGAGGTCAGAATGGATGAAGCTTTTTGCGAGGTTTTAATTATTGACGCCGCCGCCGTGTGCTACGGTTTGTATATTTTAATGCACTTTTGCGCAAAAATTTTTGGGACGATAGAGAGAGGCTGTATATTTTTCTATTGGCTCGTTGATTCTTGTGCAGATACCGTTGTTTGGGCAGGTAAAAATGTTCGGATAAAAAGAGAGAGAGAGAGAGAGAGAGAGAGAGAGAGAGGACGAGTCGGTTCGTTGAAAAATGTATAAATTTTTTTATTGTAAGAAATATAATACATTTTTACTAGTCTTAATCAATTCAACGAGAAATAAATATTTTTCTCTAATTACCCTGTATCTATAACTATTAAGCGTTTTAAAGACTTTCCCTTGACTTTGGTAAAATGACGCTTCCGCTAAAATCGAAAG
Source organism: Ormyrus labotus (assembly GCA_035582975.1). Taxonomy (NCBI): domain Eukaryota; kingdom Metazoa; phylum Arthropoda; class Insecta; order Hymenoptera; family Ormyridae; genus Ormyrus; species Ormyrus labotus. Next base: position 11,078,660 of record JAWWEO010000001.1, on the reverse strand, counting down.
CACCCGTCGTAAATAATTTAATTCCGCGCTCTGTAAGTAGTAGTCGACCCAATCCCGTCAGACACAATTTATCGCAGCGGCGAACGATCATCAATGCACTATTTCCATTCCTAATGCATGATGTACCAGGGGCATCTCGCAATGCTCCTCGACTCGATAAGCATTAATAGCTCGAGGCGGCTCTAAAAACGGCAATATTCGTTTCCTCCTCCCGACATTATACGAATCCTAATGTTATCGATACAACGGAGCCGCGGCGGGGGGAGGGGGGAGGAGGGGGTCGAAAGCGGAAGCGACGCACGGAATTCCCATAAAGCCCGGCGGTCGAATCGCGCGAATTTCATTATTTACGAGGAGCGTTAAATGCGCAAAAGCGCGCGCGATCGTCGGCTTAGTTAATGCTTTCGCGGCGTGTGCCCTCCTATATAAATTTTATATCGCCGCGCGTCCGCCGGGCGGCGGGGGGCTGCGACCGCCGTGTTTTTAAATCCATAATACACACTCGAGGGCTTTTCGAGCCTCGTTAAAACACTGGAATGCCGGGGGAGGAGGAAAAATAGAATGTCGTTCGAATTGTAAATTAGTCCTATCGACGAGAATATGGATGAGCGAAGAGCTACGGTTGATTTATGCTTTTGACCGCGAAACTGTTTTTTAAACTTTTAGCGGGGAAATCGGTCTGTAGAGCTTTGGCGTTTACGTACGGATCCAAGATTCAGAAAATTTGAGAGAGATAGAGAGAGAGAATGAGGAAAAGGTTTTAATTTAAATTCGAATCGCTCTCGTCATTATTTACGTGACTAATGCCCTTCTTCCACTGTCGTACATAACAAACTTTCGGAAAGCGGGTAATTTATTCGCGGAATTACTTTTCCTTCGCGCGCTCTGTAACCACGTACGCTTGCACGTAAAACGAGAGGGAGAAAGAGAGAGAGAGAGAGAGAGAGCGAGAGAGAAATATATAGACTATTCCGTACTTTAATTCGCGCGCCAGAAACGTTCTTGGCTTTTCTCGTTCTGGCTAAATGGGCAGATCCGTTTGTCGGCGATGGTTTTACTGCACCCCGCATACGCATTGGCGGGGATTCCCCGCGAGGGAAAGAGAAGTACCGCCGACGGGGGAAAAAAGCGTGGAGAGAATTTTCTGCGAAATTATAGCTCGCGAGTCTTGGAGATTCTCTTTAAACCGAGTCGCGGGGACAGATTGCGCTTAGGAAATGTTTTTTGTGCTCGCGAGGCAGCAGTGTTTTTTACGAGTTTTGTATATTTTGGACGATAAACGCTTTGTTCGATCGCATACTGTTGTTTAAGTAACCATTGAAACCATTAACAGTTTCGGGAAAAATTGTTTATCTAAGGTAGCCCTGCGAAAAGTTAAATTACTGGAAAATCTTGTGAAATTGAAATATGTCGCTTGTTGAAGACTTAATGAAAAATGTGAAAAAGTTTAGAACTATATCGTTCATCTACAATACGTATTTACTAAGTGAACTGTATAAGCTATGCAATTGTTCATGCTTTTAAATTTTCGTAACAATGTAAAAAAGTTTATCCATTCCTTTTATTATCATTTTACAAAGCATTAGGAATCGAAGTCGACGGAATAAATAAGTGAACAAACGGGGCGCAATTGGCCTCACTGGAATGGAGCGCGAACGATAAGAGAAAGCAGAGAGAAAGAGAGAGAGAGAGAGAGACAAAAGGGGAAGTAAGCAGAGGAGAAACAATGCCGAAAGAGCAGGAAAGCTGTCGCTAGATGATGGCCAAGATGGAGGAGGCGAAAGTTGACAAGTTTGAGAGCCCTTTCAATTTATCTCGTCCCTTCGAGCGTTTGCCTCTTTCTTCGCTTAGCTCTAGAATCGCAGCTCTCGCGAGGCGGCGGCAGCTGCCTTTTTTCTGCTCCGCCGCCTATGAGGGTGAACGGCTGCTTGTAATGTTTTAATTTCCCGAGAATTCGGGCTTGCGATTCCTCCGAATGCACAGCCGTAACTCGATCGCGTGCAGCGGTAAATCAGAATTTTAACAAATAAAATTCGGTAAGAGAATTTAACTAAGGTTTTTTGATTATTGAAACGGTTTATTATTCATATAGAATCTTACACGAAAAATGGATTAAAACCTTTTCAAAGCGACTCACGTTTCGACATTTAATATTTTAACAGTTACCTTATTACGCACTCGACGCGAATTTCTTTTTCAATCAAGTCGACCTTTTCAAGTACGCACATTTTCAGAAGCATATTACAGTCGAAAATTTGAAAGCCGGGCCGCCCCTCCCTCCTCTCATTCCACAACACTTTCTCCCCGACGACCCGGACATATTCCATCCCTTGGCGAAAGCAATAATCAAGCGCTCTCTCTCCCTTCCCCCCGTCGGAGCCCGAAATCAAGCGTCGAAAATCGAGTCGCGCCGACAGGCAGGCTACACCCGAAACGCTCGCGTCCTTATTAAAGCGCAGCTGCGGATTTTGTAATTGCGCGCGGGCTTCAATTACGATATATACGGGCCTGTGACGTAATGAGGAGCGCTGATTAATCGGACGGCGCGCGCGCGTCCATTCGGAGCTCTTTACGTGTTGTGGCTCGATGCGCGGAGAGGAGAGAAAACGTCGCGTCGCGAACTCTTTGATGTACGTGTGTGGGTGAGGTGTGCGATAAGAGTAGGGAAGTCGATGGGGTCTCTGAGATTCAATTTTTTTCTTTTTCTTTTTTTTTTTATTCGAGTTGCTTGATTTAGTTTGCCGAGCAAATGAGAAAAGGAAAAGTTTTAATGAGTGTAATTTTGTGAATGGCGTGTATAACTTCGCGCTAATCATCGGACTGTAAATACTTTCCGAACGTGAACGCGACTGCCAAAAGCCAACCTACCATTTAATAAGTATTATACGGTAAGTAATTGAGCGTAATACAATTATTTCATTCGATGATAATCTTTCTCTCGGCACTCGAAGCGTAACGTCGTCTTTATCGAAGCGCTCCATCAGAATAAGACGAGCCGAAAGCCATTCCCGGCCCAAGTATAGAGAAAAGCTAATAAACGCAAACGAAGCGCGAAAGAAACAAAATCTTCGATCGGATCCAGCCAATCGCGTGTAAAATCATCAAACTTGCCCGGAGCAGCGGAAGAAGCCGAAAGAAAAAGAAATTAAACAGCGGGCCAGAAGCTCTCTCTCTCTCTCTCTCTCTCCCATACGCTCTCCTCCTCGGTCGCACCCACACACACACACACACACACATACACACACAAAGCCAAGATCCTCGCCGATAATTTCCTTTTCCTAATCCAAAGAGATCGACGGAAAACTTTCCGTTTACCCTCCCAAGTCGGACTACCACTGGTCACTGCAGTCGCTCGAACGCGAAAGAATAGGAAGGAGGGTGGAGATGGTAAGCGAGGCGATCGGTCTGCAAAGTTCTTTTGCAAAGTCCGGCGGAGCTTCCTCTGTCTCTTTTTCTTTTGGCTCTTCCTCTCTCTCCCTCTCTCTCTCGATATCCCGAAACCAATCGAGCAGAATGTAGAAGTCGGCTTAGGGACTCGACGTAATCTCATTTCGGGTTAGCCTAATCCGCTTCCATAAAGCTCTTTCTCTAGGCGAACGGGAAAGAACGGGAAATCTCTTTGTCTATCACTCGCGTCACTCTTTATGCTTTCCTTCGCGCGTACATGTATATATATATATATCACACTCTTTTCTATCGCGAGATTTTGCAGCCGCACACACGGGATTCCAGGGGGACGGGGGGGAATTGCCGGCGATGAATTTTCGATGCTTCGCGCCGCTATTCTCCCGCCTTCCATATGCTCTCCGAGTTTCGAGAGATATCCGATTGTTCGGATTCTTTTTTGCGGAAGAGTCACCGGGTATATGTGTGCGCGCGGGCTTTCGAGGAGGTCGGAAGAAATGACGGCTTGTAAAAAAGATTTGCGTGTACAGTGGACGGGTGAGATCGGAATATTATACCGAACATAAGGTGTCTCTGCTCCCAGAATCCCTTCTGATCGGCATTATTACGTCGAAATCGATTGCGTACAATAGAAGTTTGGGCAAAATCCCGTATGCTCGTGCACGTGAAATTTAGCAGTTCGTTTAGTCGAGGCAATAAGAAGAGAAGCCGGTACTTCCAAAGCTCTAAAAGCAAAATTATCGCCTCGCAACTTAAAATCCAAATTCGATTAAACTTTTCTCTCCCACTTAAGACCCGAAATTATCCGCACCCCCACCGCCCATCCCCTTAAACCTCCCCGAGTAACGATCCCCCGAAATAAACTTGAAAACTCCATTTTTCGCCGTAATAAGTAGGAAACGTATTGTACGCGAAAATCCCTCAGTCCCGCAGATGTCTCTCTCCCGGCCCTCCTCTCTTACTTTTAACATTTCTCCGATTCCGAGACAAAGACGGGCGGAAGATGCTTATAAGGGAGGTAGAGGAAAGTAGTAAGTTGTCTAGATGGAGGGGGGAGGGGGGGGAGAGCCAGCGAAAGTAAAAGGAAAAAAAAAAAAGAAAGAGACTTTTCCTGTTGCCAGCCCTTCGTAAAACTCTCGTTCTCCCTTTCATGCGTTTTTTCGTCCGACAAAATGCCGAGTTCCACCGCTTGGCTCTCTCTATATCTCGCGTCTATGCGCTCCGCGCGTCGCGCTTTCTTCTCCTCGTCTCTATTTGTTTTCCTTTCTCATCCCCCCCCCCCTCCCCGCGCGCTACGTTCAAAGAATTTTTAGGAGGACGACGTTCTTTAATCAGTTTTGGCCCCGATGTCTCGTGGAGCTCGAACCTTTGGAAGATAACGAAATGAGAATTTCTTGCGAAGGCTAAGTGTTTAGATTAAATGCCCGAGTTTCGTCGTGTCTCCTCGTCTGGAATCGGACGGAGATCGCCTTTAAGCGTCAAATGAAGTATATACATTTGGATTCTTAAAAGTGATCCCTCTCTTTTTTTGTTTCTTAAATAAAAGCATTAAATCGTTCAAGTTACGAAATACGATTCAAAATTATTCGCCCGGAAAGAGAGCGACTCCCACTCGGTGGCTTTTCTCCCGACTGCTTAGCGGCTCGCGACTCCCCCCCTTCTTTGAAATTCCTTCATCCTCGCGCCGTACTCTTTCTTTCGAGCTCCAGACGGCGATGATGTATGTGCGATACACAGCGGCTGCTTTGCTTAAACAACACCTCCTCCTCTCCCGCTCTCTCGCCGTAAAGCGCGAGTCGAGGGTCGCGTAAAAAAAAACACACTCTCCTCCCCCGCGAGTTTATATTATACCCCCCCGAGTCGCGCGGAAACGCGGGGGTAAAAAAAAAAAGATGACTTATTCGATTACATTCGCCGGCGGAGACTCGTCGAGGGGTGCATCGTAAAGGCCGCGGCTCAAAGATCCTTATTCTCGTCGTTTGTCACTTTTGCCCCGGATGAGAATTGCGCGCCGTGCCGCGCGGCGGTTTTGCAGCGAGAGCCTCGGCCTCGTGCTTTCAAATTAATTACTCGTGAAATTTTACCGAGCGAAATGTCACACAAAACTCCGTCTTGCTAAATAATAAGTAAATTGTGCGCTTCGGAAGCGGAAGTTTAATCGGACCCCCTTTTTTTTTAATTTTCAGCTGAAATTTTCAATTTCGAAAAGTATTTTTAGAGCCTCCGCGTGGAATGTATAAAATTAATTAAAAAAGTTAATCAAAACGTGCTTACGAATTTTCGTTTTTAAAAAGGAATTTAATTTAGCAAAATTTTTAAGCCCCGCGACGGGGGATTATTGAAAATATCGAAAAAAGATTAAAGGACCCGAGGAAAAGTACCTGCAATTAAGGACTGCAAAGTAAACATATTTGATGAATTGGGGTCGATTTAATTTATCGCCATTTATGAAAAATATCGGCCCGGAGAGCGAAGAAAATTCAATTTTCCGCAAAGCCTCGTTATAAAACAATGTTATTTGTCCTCGGACACGTTTTTACCCCCCGGCCGCGCGCCTTTAAAACTTTTAATTCGGTAATTTAATTTTTTTAATCCATCGAAATAATATAATAACGACGACCGAAGTATTTAATTTCCATCTTAAATAATGAACGATCGCCCATATAAACTTGGAAAAGTTTATCGATAAACTCTTCTTCGGACTCGAGAGACATTTTCCATCCTGATTCAGAACTTGGAGCCGAAATGCTTCAGCGAAGAGTCGTTAAAACTTCCAAGTGAAGCCAGCATTTATCAGACAAGCCGTGTACTCGGAATATAAAATTAAAACATGTAAAGGGGATTCTTGCTTTATGTTTTGCCGTTATAAATATTCCGGGTTACCTAAAGTATTCATTTAAAGCGCCTCCGATGGAAAAGTCCGGGGGTTTATTTATTTTACGAATGCGAGAAGCTCAGACCGTCAAGAGGATTTCAAATTTCGGGAAATCGATTCAGTTAGCTTTAAAAGAAAACGATTTAGTTTGTCTAGCTGTGCGGGTTGAAATTAAATATTTAAAAAAACAAATGTGCTCGCTGAAAGGGGGATAAATTTTCTACGATCCTGGGTAACACACGTCGAATCCATAGTGTAGCTATGAAAAATTTCTTGATCTTGGATTCGGTGCAGCGCTTTATCGGTTCATGTGTCAATTTCGTTTTTCGTCCTCCGTTAAATAATGTATAGCAAAAAGTTCTCACGCCAGTTCCCGATAGACAATTCTGGAGTATATAAGCTGGCTGTTGCGTAAGCTAACAATGATGGAAATATCAATAGACAAGGTATCGTAGAATTCTGTTTTCTAGAATTTTTAGTCCAAGCTTAATTATCAACATTTTAGACGATTATCTCGCCTCAGTTCTTAAAATACTCGGGAAGAGTAAAATAACTGTAAATACTTGCAGCGCTTCGACCTGGTCTTCAGTCGAGACCCAACAATTATATCTCGCACCGAAGGCTATGAAAAATAGTATTGAGAATCTCAGTTTCAAAACGCGACTCACTCCTTTTTTCTCTCTCCCCCTTTGCGTTTTGCTTCGGGGCTCTTTCGCGTTGCGGGATTTGCCTTTCAGATTTTTATCGGATTCCCGGGGTTTGGCTTTTCTCTCCTTTTTCTCTCTCTTCCCCTTTCTCATATTTTTTTTCTTCTTTTTCGTAATGACGAGGACGCGCGCGGTGGATTCTTGCGAGGGATGATATGAAAAATTTTATAAAAAGCTTCTGATTTAATGACGGATTTCGCGGCGGGAATCAAAGGCTTTTCACTTCATTTCTCACGCAAAACTTTTCACTTGGAGCGCGCGCTTAAAAAAAAAAAAAAAAATTAATTAAGATTCCGGCGTTTCCACCGTTTCTCAACCGAGTTTATTAAGAATCATTTGAAAAAGAAATAATTATTTAAAAGCCCAGCTGTTAAACTGAAAAAATCGCTCTATAAAAAAATCGCGGAAAATGCCCTTCTCCCTGATATTCCCCCGCCTCTCTCCGCCCCCGTCGGTCCGAACTCGAGAAATGACGACGCGCGCAAACATCTGAAGCGGCCGCGCTCTTATCGATCGCGCTCTCGCTTAGCGCGCGCGACAGAGCGGAACTCGTGCAAATAAGCGCGCGCCAACTGTATAAACCGGAGGAGAACGAGGGGTATTTTCGGCGCGGCCGCAGCAGCCGGCCGCAAAACAAATCACGGCGTCATCGAGCACCGGACTAATTCGCCGCGGCCGCGAGTGCGAGCTAATTGAAGAGGATTAAAGCCTACCCCTCCCTCGATATGACGGCTGCGCCCGGCAGTTTTTCCTCCACTCCCTCCCCCCGGATTTATGGCCCCGGCGAAACTTTAATTCGCAGATTAGCCCGGGCCGCGTGAATAATCGGGGAAAAATTCGGGGGCTCTCGCGGGGCTTTTGCGGAGGGAAGGCGTTGAGATAAGTGAAAGTTGAGTGTTTTATGCACGAGGTGGGAGAAATTTGGTGGGGAAAGACGGGCTGATTTCGATGTTTTCTAAATTTACTAGGGAACTTTGAGGAAAAGAGAGAGAGATTCAAAAGTAGTATTTTGATGATAAAAATCAAAAAGAAAATATTTTGCAAGCCGAATAAAATTTTTGTTTTATCAGTTCGCGAAAGGCGTAAAAATAAAGAGAGTAGTGCATAAAGCGTAGTTACGCACATTTTTATACGGTAAAAAAAAAAAAAAAAAGATAAAAGGGGAAAAATGTAAATGTTTACTCTGGCTCTGGCGCGGAATTTTTCCCGGTCTCTTATAACCGAATTAAAAGTAGAAAAATTTTTTGCTCTGGTAAAATATTTGATCCGTTTTTCTTTGCTCGCGTTTGCATTTATCATTTTGTAACGAAATAAAATAAGTATTTATTTTCGTGCTTATGGTGATAATTTAAAGCGAAATAATATAATACACAAGTCCTAATTTTCCTCGTTATCAAGTTTAATTATTAACCAAGTTAGAATTTTATTATTGAATATTACGCAGCAGTTACCACATAAGCTGCTTTAATTTGTCAAGCAATATTCTTGCAACCTCGACTAAATTTTCGTCTTGCAATCGGAAGCTCTCCGATCCGATCCGTAGGTTCCGGTTAATTTTACCCTTTAGTAAATATTTACGCACGTTCGTCTTAGTGCAGCTCCTTATAGTTCGAAATCTACTTGCAACTCAGTTCTACGTTAACACCGGTTTCCACGTTACATCTGTTTGAAGACGCAGAGGCAAAGGCAAGTGGAAGTTAACAATTTAATTTCGAAAGAGAATGAAACAGGAGCTACTTAAAATTAACTTCTAATGTTTGGCAAATTTTGATTCGAAATTTACATAGTGAAATTAGTGATAAGAAACTGCATTGTCGGTAGAAAGTACGATTAGAAAAGTTAAGATGCGAGTCGAAAAATTGATATTAGTTCAATGTCACATTCGAAAACAGCGCACTCAATTGATTAATAAAAAAACCATTTCCCATTTTTCAACAGAAAATCCTCCCACACAGTTATAGATTAAACGCGCATTGCCGAAATGGAAGAGATTTCCACGCAAATATTATACACGCTGAGCTTTTTCCTCAGGCGTCCCCCTCCCCTTCCCTTTCCGCTCGATCGACGACGTCGCATTCGGTCAGTCCGCCTCCACCTCCCCCCCCCCTCTCCCCCCGTCCGTCCCGGGAGGGCGAACAAGCGCTTATCGAGTTCGCGCGCCCAGACTTTTCTCGCTCGAGCCTGGCCCGGTTTTTCCTTTCCGCATGCGCGGCCACAGAGAATTATATCGGCGCGGCGGCGGCGGCTCCCGGGAAATTGTCCTCGAAAAAGGCGCGAGAGCCCGGATGAATATTTATTCGGGCAAGTTTCGCAATCTCCGAGGAGCCGTTAGTTTATTTGCATTTCGATGCGGCGCGGCGTCCTTTTTTCTTTTTTTTTTCGACCGTCGCGCGATCCTTCCTCCTCTCCGCCCCCCCCCCCCTGGTTTCCCTCTTAATGAATCGGACCTATTTTTGCCTCGCGGCTCTCGGTGAGAAAAGTTACCGCCGCGGCCCCGGAGAACGAAGAGTTAATTGATTGAGTTGGAATTTCGCAGCTTCGTATAGCTTTTGCTCGACTAATTTTTCGTGGGGAATTACCCCGGAAAGCCGGGAAATGGGCTCTGCTCCGTGGAAAATTATATCGTTTCGTTCGGCCTAATTTTTATTCTCAACTTTTTAGCAAGCCGGAATAGTCGAACTTTTTTAAAATTTGATCTACTTTTTAAAAGGGACGGGCGTCGTTACGATGGGTTTGTCATTACGATTCCAATAATACGGCTGTGAATAATAAATTGCTTTTATTCTTTATTACATCGTCAGACATGCAGTAACGTTTGTTCTAGATTTATTTTTAAAAAAAGTTCACTTTTTCAAAATAAGTGCAACGGCTTACTTGAAAATTAGGTTAGCAGCGATGTTATTATTCAAGTAATTACGTAAAAATAACAGTACTAAATGAATAAAGACCCGCTAAAACTTCTCGAAATGACAAGAAGTCTCGTTCCTCTCAATCAATCCTCCCATAATTTATTAAAATTTTTCGACGCTGAAAACTTGGAGCACCCTCGAACAAAAAAAGTTGAAAGCGCAGCAGAAACTAACTGCCACTTCCATTTAAACTCAGTAATTTTTCCATTTAAATTGTTACTCTACAAAAAATAACGCTCGCAAACGAACGAACGAACGAACGAGAGTTCGCAAGAGCGGAAGAAAAAAAGGCGCTTCCTCAAAGTTCGTGTCTAATTCGATCCGCAGGCAATTCCCTTCCGCTCTTTCTCTCTCTCTCTCTCTCTCTCTTTTCTCCCTTCCTCTCCCTCTCCTTCGCTCGGCTGAGAGACAAAACGCAATCGTTATTATACCCTTGTTATTACATCTTCGGAGGAGGAACTCGCGCCGCTCGGCTAACTAGCAAACCTCGGCCAGGATCACGCGCGCGCATACACAGATATTTCCGCAGCGTCAGCGCTCCGTTCCTCCATTTCCGCTGCCGTTTATGCCTCAGCCGGCTACGTCCGTCTGCTGCTCCCCGGTTTTCTCTTTTTCCGTTCGCGAGCTTCCGAGAAGCGAAAAGCGCATCTTGCGCGCGCGAGGCGTTCGACTGCTGCTACGTTCGAGGGAAAAGCAAAAACGCGAGGGCGAGTGCCTTTTGCTTTCAGGGGGATTAACGTAATACGCCGTGCGGGTCATCGATTTTGGGTTTAATCAAGCGTGATTGATGCTTTCTTTTGCTAATTTTATTAATTTCGTTAAACGTCGAGAGGCGACTTAATTGGAGCGGCCGGCATTTCAATCAACGTTTTGGCGCTATTTCGCGCTGACCTAAAAGCTTGACGTTTATTAGCTTGTACTTTGTCCGATATGTCACTTCACGCGATGATTGCGGATGTCTAATAAAAGCACAAAATAGAGACTGAACGATTGCGAATGCATTTTTCGATCGAAATAAAAACAGTTTTTATAGCCCCCGAAAGCGTATATCCTCCGCCGCGTCAATTAACCCACTTTTCCGCGCGGAGATTAAAACCCCGTTACATCGCGACACCGGAGTGCACACCGAAAGTTGTCGATTATTAAAAAAAAAAAAAGGGTCGACTAAAAACCCTGCATTGACAGGCAATTAAAAGAAGTTTCCTCGTTTGCGCGAGCGATTGGAATTATGACCTCCTGAACGGCGGCCCATCAACGATTCCGAGGCACTCTTTCGACATCGCGCGTTGTTCCAGAACGTTGATTGAGTACATCGAGTGACCGCGGAGTGTACCAAGAATTTCCGCAACCGGGAAGATTACGTAACAAATACATCGACGGCATTTGCGCGTAGGGCGACGCCAAAGGGCCGAAGGAAGGATTCGAGGAATACTGGAAATTATTCCGTCGTTATGCGAGGAGCTTTCGTCGGGAAAATTACGCGACGATATCGAAATCGGCTTGGAAAATCGTTGATACGGCGAACGAAGGTTGATTATTATTAGCGTCGTATCGGGAACGGAGCTCTGAGTACTGCACCGTGTGGCACGCCGGAACTCTGATATCGAAATAATATCGATATATGCGCGTAAGATCGTTGTTAGGGCAGAGCTTCGGTAACCCATCAGTAAAGATTATCCCTGTTGCGATTAACCGCAATTAACGCTGAACCTCCCGGGCAATTACGTCGTTCCGCGGGGGAAAATTGTAAGAATCATACGGAATTAAACGGTTTCATTTTTTTAATATCGCGTTTCTAAATAGTAATAGTAATTGGTAATCGATAATTTAATAAAATTATTACTGCCCGATATTAGGAATTTGAGCGAAAAGTCTTTGGAATTCTACGCGAGCGAGACGACGCGCGTCATACGCGGTTAATACCTCCTCCCTTAATCCCCCGCTTCATAGCCTTGAATCGAACGTTTATTAAACGCTTTTTTGCTGACCGGATCTTTCTCTTTTTGTCCCGGGCTCGGCTTTTTCTATCGGCACTTTTTGATTCGCGTGCTGTCATCGAGTTTCGAGCAGCCTCGACGTTTCGAGCGAAACGAGGTAGAACGAAGGGGGGAAAAAGAGAGGGGGAGGAAAAGGGCTCGCTCGCCACGGCTGCCTTCTGCAAAATCATCAAGCGTGAAAAAGACGTCGCCTCGGCAATTTATTGCTCCGAATTTTTTTTCCCCCTCGGTCTTGAATAATCTTTTTGAATTTCGCTCGGATGTGCGCGAACTTTTCCTACGTACTTTCCCGGTTTTTTGACTTTTGCAAAGCAAAGTTTTGGAGGTTTAAAAATGGCTTTTGCGCGTTAAACAAATGCGCATATTTTGGACCACTGGAGCAGCTGTACTTTTTCATTTCGAAAAGTTTTTTTTTTTAGGAAAAGTAATTTGTTAAAATTTTTATTTTTCTTCTGCGTTCATTAAAAGAAAAATTTTCAAAGACTTTGTTATAATTATAATACCTACAAAATTAAATAGAAATAAGTTCATATTATTTAAGTTTTTACAAAAAACTAACATACATCTATTGCAGTCGGTACTATAAATGCGCAAACTTTCGTCTCCATTTCACAAAATATTTGCAAAAACCGCCGCGTCTCGCAAAAAGCAGCCGGCACGTCGAAACAAAGGAATCCATAATCAGCACGCCGTACTTTATTCCATTTCATTATTGCAGCGAGCACGCAATACTCCGTATCCGCTAATCGCTGAGCAGACACGCACAAATCGACTTCTCTCCTCGACGCACGGCTCGAGTCACCCCCCCCCCCCCTCGTTCCCGTAATCGTTCCATCGTTGCACCATCTCCCCGCCATCGCCGCCAAGCAGCCCCGCGAAGAAAAGCCGCCCAGAACTGAGCAGGCCGAAAGAAAGCGCGCAAGAAAGCTAATTATACGCCGGGCGAATAGATAGAATCGCGCGATGTCGCGGCTGCGCAACACAGCGGGAAATAAGCGCAGCGCGCGGCTGCTTAGCTCGGCGATTTCAGCGGCGAGAGCGGAGATAAAAAGTGGCGCCGGGGAGGGAAAGAGAGAGAGAGAGATCGCGTAATTAAAGCTCGCGGCTAGATTAACCTACCCCGACAGATGCTCGTCGCTCTTTCTCTCTCTCTCTCTCCCTCTCTCTCCGCTGGCCGCTGGAGGAATAACGATAATTACCGGGAGAGACTCACGGGTGGGTGCGCGAGTCCCGCGTATTTCTATGCATATACATGCGACAGGTACAATTAGCCCACGTGCTGCCGTATAAATACGCCTGTACTCCGCCGAAATTTGTGTCGCCCGAGAGGTGCACAAGTTCTGCTGCAATTCCGCGTGCGTGCATTATGCAGCCGGGGTGTGCGTTTTTTTTTCGCTGTTTAGGGAAAATTGAGCTTCTTGGGAGAGTAAATAAAAAATTTTAGGGCGGTTAAACTTTTTTTTTATGCTCGTTTAAGAGATGGATTTTTTTTTTTCTATTGCAAACATATTATTGTTTTTGTCAGATATTATATATTCTAAATTTTTTATTCTAATTTTACGATTGTATAAGTGACAGTTTGTTCAATTCAATTCTGATATTCCGACAATATTTAATTTCATTATACTAACTGTCGACAAAGAAATAGTAAAATGAACGTCAAGAAATAAAATTAAATAATTCAACTGCGAATTCAAAGATTATCAGAGTGATAAAGTACGAAAGATAAAGGTAAGGAAATAAGAAAAGAAGGATCGCATTAATGACAGATCCGGGCTAGTAATTATGAATAGGGTTTTCCGGAATTAATTGTCGTTGAAGACTAAGTTTGTCAAATAAGTGGATGGATTAATTATAGAAAGCGGCACAGAAGTAGAAAGCAAATTAGTTAGACGACTTTGTAATTAAGAAGGACGTTCTAGAATTTCAAATGGGCAAAAATATTCGACAGTCTTGATGTTAATAAGAATAGCAGGAAGTATTGATTTTGCCTTATTTGTAGAAAATAACGCCGTTTCATGGAGTTCATTTTCAGAACAAGAGAAATTGAATTAAAACTTGTGCATTCGTAGATTCTTTTTGTAAAATTCATGAAAAATTATCCAGAAATACAGGTTGAACGTAAAACGTAAAGTTTTTTTTTTTACAAATAGAAAAACGACGAAGCAAAGCAAATCCAATTTAATAAATGATTCTAAAAGGTAACTGAAAGGCGAAAAAAAAAATTCGAGATAAGCGGATATTCAGACAGAAAGCCCAATAAAAAGAAAAACAATTTCGAGAGATAAATACAGTGTCCAGAATGGAGTACCTGCCTCGAAACATTGCAAATATAGACAAAGCACAAATAGAAAATTATATAAAGAACTTTGGGAATGGAAAATGAAATTTTCATAAAGCGAGATTGTGTATTTTTACAATGTTAACGAGCAACCAGATATAATATCCCAGTATACAGGCCAAGTAACTGTAATGAATTTTTAAAATAACATTACAAACAATGCACGAAAATCAGAACGAAGTGAGATTCATTTTTCAGTGGTATGACTATTTAATTTCTAAAGATTAAAACATAGAAGTTGATAATTTTAACTTAAAATACGCTAAAATATTCAGTATTGCAGTATTACAAAAGTTTTCCTCAAAATTTAAATTTAAAGTCCATTCGTGATTTATTAATGTATTTAAAACAGTACCTTTACAATCAAATTAAAATTAAAAAGTACTGAATATATTTTACAGTATTTAAACAGCAAATACAAAATTTATTTCCAAAAAAATAAAAACGTACCTACAAAAGATTCATACTTCCAAAAGAAATTCTTTGAATAAGCATATTCGAAACGCACAAAAGAACGAATCAATACCGAAGGTAAAGTAAAAGACGCAGAAGCACGTCGAATAAAGAAGCTTGCATAATGCAACCATTGAAGAATGCCAACATACTCGAAGAAGATTCCCCACCGACCCACGCGCAAAGATAAAAGACTTCCGTTACATAATTAAAAACAGTAAAAATCAACAAAAGCCGTCACTTGTTCCGAGGCTGGTTTCGCGGCTCGACGAAAAAAAAAAGAGGGACAACGTTACGGAGCCTGAAAAACCATACGCGAAAAAGCCCGGCTCACGAAAGGACAAATATAATTATGAAGTGCAACTAGACCGGAAGCAATTAAGAAGCGACGAGCCTAAAAACAACTAACGGAATAGTTCGATGCGCTCCTTAAAAAAAAAAAAAAAAAAAAGCGCGTCGGCTCTAATGGCGAAAAAACGCGAGGAACCGGAAGCGCGCACCTCAAAAGAGGGGCAGCGGGGGCGGGAGTAACACCGGATGTTGGCGAGAGGAAAAGAGGAGGCAGTCGCCTTACTAACGAGCATCCAGATAAAACGCTGTAATGTCGTCGAGCTCGCCCGTCCCCGACGTCGCGGGGGTGGGGGATTAATTAAATAATTAAAACGCGTAATTATATGCCGTGGGAGGAGTTGCCCTTGAAATTCATCCAGCAGAAGACGGAGCCGAGAGCGCCGGTTGATAAGGAGATAAAAATGCGGACGCCGCTTTGTATTCGAATGCACGCGCTATCGATTGCGGAATTAAACTCGAATACTTGGCTTCTAATTAAGCCGGGCATTACATTTAATTAGAAGCTCTTTTTGGAGAGAGGAGCGCTTTGCCGCGCAATTTTTTTGCTGGTCTAATTTGCATTTTTAAAACTCGTTATAAAATTTTCGGAATGCGAAATTAGAATTTCGAGTTTTTGCTGGGAACTTTTCTGGGGTTTTATTAGCGGGGAAATTATTAACAGAGTAAATGAACGTGGCAGTTAAAATCTCTCATCGACTTTCGAGAAATTAAATTGAAAAATATGAAGTGTAAAATTCTTAAATTGTAAATTTTACAATTTTAACGTCAAACATTCTCTGCTTCAAGTCTTCTATAATTTGCAGTAATTTAGCATTTAAAAATATTCTGTTATTAACTCACGAAGATTGCAGAGACTTTGACAGAAATTCTTACCTGCAACAAAAAGGAATAAATTTTATTGTAGTCGAAATAATAAATTATTCAGTTAATATAAAAAAGGCAAAAGCCATTCAAAATATTTCAAAGTGCAATTTACGCTTTGAAACGCAATAAAAGTCTGCTTCGTGAAAAGTGAAGTCATCGTTACGCCAGCGGGAATCCCCCTCTCCCCGATAAAATACACAAGCAGAGCCAGTCGTTCGCATCTTCGGCGCCGTTATTGTTAGTTATCTTAATCGTTATCCCACCGGAGGCAAAAGAGCCGACGAATCGCACTTTCCCGATCTCTCTTTTTCCGTCTCCCTCCCTCCTTTTTCAAATATGGAGCCCATTTTTTTTCTTCTTTACCGTCTTCATTTCACTTATCGCTCACCCCCTGGGAGAGAAGCTTAGTAACTCGGGAGGAGGCTTCGCGAGGAGGAGAGAGAGAGGAGCGAAGGGTCGTTATTGACATATCGAGGAATCCCTGTAATAATGTTTCTCCTACAAATTAGCTGGCTCGAAGAGAGAGAGAGAGAGAGAAAAAAACAGGCCGGAGAGCTTTGTGCCGAGGCTCTTAGGTTATTACATATCGGTATTATTTGCTCTTATTCGCTCGCTGCTGGTGATCGATAATAGAAGCGATTCGGCAATATCGTTACTTCGTAAAAATACAGTGTATTTTGCCTCGGCGTTAAAAGAAGCGCTAAACAAATAAACAAAGGATTAAAATTTTCAATTTGCTGCGCGTCGCGTAATCCAGTATTTTACCCGGAAAAGTCGGTAATTATAATTTCAAAGCTGCAGCCCGAGAGAGCTTTGTAATTCAATGCCCAAGCAATCACGGTAGAAGCACAATCCCGATGTCTCGAGAATCAACAGAGACGTAATATCGACGAGAAACGTACAAATAAGCAGCATCGGGAGGGAGATTCTCGGTTTATCCGCCGAGGCATTTTCATCTCGATGTACGACATCGATGTGCGTAAGCGGAATCCACAGGTTCGAGTACTCCGCTTAGGGTCAAACTAACCCCTCTGTTACTTCCAGCTCTCGAGATTGACATTTCGAGATACTCGATCGGTTATTTCATTCTGCGGATTTCTTTTGTTTGAGGCAGGAATGCCTTTATTCGAGCGTCCGCAGCAATCAACTTCATCGCATAAGGAATCTTTTGTATAAATCACTTACCATCCAACATTAACGTAAGTAACAAGTATGTGCAGAACTACTATGGCACGCACAACTACCTGAGAGCATTAGCCCCCGGCAAGACAAACAACGCGATCAATCAGTCATTTAATCCGGCCGGACCTTCCGAAAAAAAAAGTCAGATCTCCACGACAACTCCATTTCACTTATCACGCGGCACTGCCGCCTTCCCCGGAGACCCCCCCTCACCCGGGGGCTCCCCCTCGAATTGACATATCGTCCCGCTGCTTACCCCGGGCATTCTTATTTTCCACGTGGGGGGTGTGAGAAAGGGGACACATCTTCCGAATCAGTCGAACGTCCGCTCCCGACGAGAGAAAATTCTGCTACAGGTCCCCGCGGAGTCCCGGCGAATTCCCCGAGTGCGTGCCCGCTTACCGTTACTCCAATCACGCAGCTATACGTCACCGGGGCTAAAAGTCCCCCGCGGGTTAGGCTCCTCTCGCCCGGCCTGAATTTTAAGCCGGCTACTGCGGGCTCTCGCCGAGCCTACGTATATATACTTCGCCGAAGGTGTCGTCGCCGGCTTTTGCCCGCGGAGCTTGTGATTTATGGCCGGCCGAGTCGATCGTACTGATATATGGGGGGGAGGGAGGTTCGGAGAGGTGTTTGGAGAATGCCGCCCGGAGTGGACGATGCCTGGACTGCGGATTTTTCGTTTCCGTTTAGCGGCGATGAATTTTGCGCCGATTATAACACGCGAGGGTAATTGATAATGGCCCCGAAGCTTCTAGTGCAATGGTTTTGTTTCGAACATTACATTTAAATTCCGTTATAAACGTTAAAATCTAAAATTTCGTCCAAGTTTTGGGGTTGGAAAATTTTTCCAAAAATTGTAAAACGTAAGAAGGTACGAAAATCAGGGACGGTCCTATTTTCGCGAGAATATCGGGGATCTAAAATTTGGGCTTTGACGTCAACTGCCGCGATATCTTGGGGAGTTTGACACCCCTTTTCATTTCCTGATCCCTTTCTTCCAACCCCAATTCCTCTCTTCTCATTTCGATGCTAAGCGCCAAATCGGACAAAGAGCTCGAAAAGCCCCGCGCGAATCTCCTCTCGTTCGGCCCGACACTCTCTCTGTTCCGTCGATTTCGAGAAAGAAAAAAAAAAAATAAAGGAAAAGTCGGCGGTACAGCGACGGCGGCTGATACGTTTGTGCGTCGCTCGTTCTTTGGCGAATGACGAATGAAATTCTTGCCTCCGGGTGGCGACGGTAGGCCCTTGACTTTTCGAGATTGTCCAGGAGCGATATTTTCCCGGGGTAATCGAGAGGAAGGAACGATAGCCCCATTGGCTTCATGACGGGTCCACGGCGTTTCGCCGGGCTAAATTAAAAGCGAGAACAAAGGAGGAGGCTTTGCTTTAGATTCTTACGGTGATTGATGACGAGTCTCGTTTTGCTTGACAAGTTTTTCGAGGAAGAGGTTTTGCTTTCGAAGCGAATCTTTTAAATTTTAATGCGAATTCTGAGCTTATAAGTACCAGGGATTTGTATTTTGAGCGTAAATTTGATACTTTAAAGAATGTTAACGTTCAACATTTGAAGGTCTTTGTTTAAAAATAGTCCAGTAGGGATTTGCGAATAATGTTGTTAATTTATATAGAATCGGTATATTGACTCTGAATTTGAATCCTAACGCTATTTAGACGCCATACTTCCACGATAACGAAATCGTTATCAGTAATACGATTACCGTCATCAACCCTATTGAAGTTCAATGACTTCAATTTCCACTTGTAATTGCCGCAATAACGAGAATCATTCTAATTATCATCGTCAAAATCATAATTCAGGTTAGTGCGATCACTGCATCGTTTGACAATTTATGATACGAGCGAATATCCAGTTATTAGACGCAGCGGTGTAATTTTCTGGCTCCAAATAAACAATTCTATTTTAGCTGGCCGTAACAATTTCAAATCAATGTTTAATAGAAACGTAAATTGCTATTACTTAATCAGAAATATAAAGCAAACAAGTAGAAACATTCGGTTTTGGTCAGGCTAAACATAATGCACATAAAACAAGCACTATATAAAACGTAATAGACTTTACACTTGAAACTCTCCGCTTAAGACACTAAGAGAAAACGCCGAATTAATTCCACTCAGCGATACAATCCCACGCCAACGAATCGAAGAACGAAAGCCTCGAGCCCCGAAAAACTAGCCAGCAGTACAGCTGCCCTCTCCCAGGCCCGCAGGAAATGCTCTTATCTCTGGTTCGTCGCCTGAAAGATTCAGTCCTCACCTCCTTCCGGGGGAATCGAACTGCAAAGTCCGATTCATATTGCATGACGACCGGTCTTTGACGAGGAGAGAGGGAGGGAGGACCGCCGCCGTAGTAATCCGACCGAGCCGAAAGCCTTCGACAGCGGCTTGTCATTATGCGCTTACGTAGCGTCGGATTAAACCGCGGGGAACACCGCTGCCGATGGCCGCTCATCTCGCGCGCCTCGTCCGGCGGCCCTTTAAATGATGAATCGAGTGGCGATCGGAGCGAAAGAGGAAATGCCCTTGAAGGATGATGCGCGCCGCTTCCGATTATGGCGGGAGCTCTCGGTGACGAACGATCGGGAGATATTTTTTATATACGGAAGGTTTTAATGAAAATTCGTTGAAACGTCTTTTTGATGGGGATTTCAATGTGTGCTTTTAAATAAACTTAGGACGCCTTTTTGAGGTTTGTTTTTGAATCATTGAATAACGGCGTTACTAAATGTTCATGTAATTTATGTAATCGCGTATAATAAGGTTAACGTTTACAATTCAGAATTTTGTGCTAAAGCTCAATATTCAATTTCATTTTTTTTTGTACTTCTTTGTAATTGTTCTATCCACTAGTGCTTCAAATCAAAATTGAATAATTTAAAATTAGATACTCGCGCGGTTTCCAACAATCGCGCGATATTTCAATTAACAAGAATTATTTAACGAATAAATCCAAACGAAGTGCCCTCGCCAATTCTCGAAACTTTAAATCAAACTATATTGCAGCTCTCCCATCGACTCCCCGGAAGGGTGTCATTCGAAAAAATCCTTCGCACTCCCGAGCAAGTGAACTTTGAAAAATCCAGCCGTAAAAGAGAGCAGGAGAGAGAGAGAGAGAGAGAGAGAGAGAGCGGCAGATAGAGAGAAAGCACGCGAGAATATTGAGGAGACAGGGGCAGGACTGACAAGGGAGCGAGAGAGACGGAGATGTTTTCACCGAAATTCCCTGAATAATTCAAGTGCCGGCAAAAGTATCGCCCTCTCCGCCAGTTTATTGCTCTGAATTATTGAAAGGTCGCAGCAGCCGCGACGGTTGACGCGATTTAAGTTAAGCAGCTCTCTCTCATTCTCTCTCTCTCTCTCTCTCTCTACGCGTGCGCGTGACTTTTAGTGCGGCTTTCGTCCTCTCCCTTCGGTTTTATAGTTGTACCGTAGGGCTGCTCGGGCATCGGAATAGTTGATTTTTCGCGCTGATGACGCCGCTTTCGCGATTTATTGCCGCTGTTTAGTGCCGCTCGCTGCTCCGCTTTAAAATTTCTTTTATATCGATAGATTGGCTCCCCCCCGCCCCCGGCTTCCTTGTAGAATATGAAAAGTGCGGAAACGATCGCGTAAAAGGCTGCTTTTCAATGTGCGATGAAAAATGTCGAGCACTATTGACAAGATGTCCGTATTTCGCCCTTTTTCCCGAAGGTATTATTTGCCTTCTTTTTTTTTTGTACAATAAACTCATTAAATTGTATTTCGCGCTTTACCCGGAAAAATGAATTGCACTCGTATTTATTTAGCAGGCTCCATCGTAACCCAATAAAACGCCAATTGAATATCAAACGCAGGTCCTAATCGTCCGACAAGAATCAAGTGCTTTCAGCAACGACACATGCTCCCGCGCAGGGAAGTACCGCTAAAGCGACTTTATTTATACCGCAGCTCCGCCGGAGCAACAATAATTATTCACCGCGCGCGGCTCTCTCTCTCGGAATTTTCAATGCGAATCCATTTTTCCTCATGAAAGATTCATCGCTTCCTAAAGCAGCGGAGCGACAGCGAAAAAAAAAAAAAAAGCTTGCGGGAGCCTCGAGGAAACCCCGAAAGCGAAGGGATTTGACGAAGTTTCTCTAAAGAATTTAGCGGGCCGAGGCGAGGAAAGGATCTCCTCGGCGTCGTCAATAAATTATAAGAAAAAGTCTGCTCCCGGGTATTATCGCGTTCGAAATCAACGCGACCCAGTGAGAGAAGGGGAGCGGGGGGCGGGGGGGGGGGGGGGAAGAGAGGCGCGGCGAGGGTAAATAAGAAATAAAAATCCGCTAAGTAAGAATACCAGTAATCGCGCGCGACCAGGAGAGGCAGGGGGAGCGAGAAAAAGAGAGAGAGAGAGAGAGAGTGCCGCCTTTAACGAACTTTTCCAAGGGGCTACGTTAAAAGGCTTTTAGGAGCTTTTAAAGAGTTTTAACCCGGCGCGTGTCACGCGATACTCATCGCTCGCCGGACAGCGTTGCTGCGCCGTTGCTGCTGCTGCTGATGTGTTCCCGATCGAATGTAATGTTGATACCCCCGAGCTTGGATTTTCATATGCGGATGCTTTGGGTACTCGGGCGTTTTCAGGAATGCCGGTAATGGACGATTGAATCGAGAGTATTGTTATGCAGGGGGGGTATTTGATCTTGATGGGCGTGTTGGTATGAGGGTTATTTGCTTACGGGACTTTCAGATATTCGCGGAGGATAAAAAAGAAGAATGTTCGTTGTACTTTTTTTTGTTCGTTTCGGTTTATTGCGGTGAGAAGTCGTGCTTTTATATAGTATTCGAGTGAGCGAATTCATTTTCTGTATTATTATTTAGTATTTGTGGTATTTCGTTCTATACGTCATGAAATAGAATGTCTATGTAATTAAATCAAATGAATATCCTGGTGTACTATAAATCCCATCGAAAGGCAATCATTATCTTTATTTCCCTTTTACGATAACTTATTGTACTTGATTCGTATACAAATGTTGAAATATTTCTTGACTGAAATTGCTTTATTCATTCTCGGAAGGAAATACAAATAAACTTGCCATGCCGCTGTGACGCCTCTTACTTTCTTTTATTCAAGACGCAAAAATCCATTGTCATTATATTCGATTATGAATGGCATACTTTTTCGATCGTTCTATATTTTTCTATCCTCATTGTTTCTCTTTTTTGTTCGCGAGCGATGTCGACAATAACGCGTTGCACAATCTGATATATCGTCAGTCCTGCTTTATTCTATTGCTTTATTTATTTAACCAGAATAAATGTATTTTCTTTTATTGTAATAGTAAATATAACGCTGCAATGTATTTTATTAACTGAACTGAACCTATATATTTTCTCTTATCCAGTTTATTAGTTTACTTTTTTTACCTTTTCCTTTTAATAATATCTAATAATAAATTGTTTGCGAGAATACAGTTAAACCAGCTGCCCGCAATAAATCCAGGACGAGCATTGGAACCTCGATTTTCGTCCATTTTTAACTAAAACGCTTATAACCAAAATCGAACAACCCCCAGCAACGCTGTATCACTTAATAATTCAAGTAAGCGTTTATTTACTTCCAACACACTAGGCAGAAAAGTAATTAACCCCCCCCCCCCTCCCCCGCCGAGCTGTGCGAGGGGCCTCTCTCGCGAAGGAAATAAAATCCCCACGAAATTAGAAATATTGAAATATCGATATCGGCCCCTTGCCCTCAGCCTCCCCGCGTCGCATACATATATATATATAGAAAATACATCCGGGCCAGGAGAGAAAAAAGATGACCCGCACGAGCGAGAGCGAGGCGCGCGATAAACGGCCCAGCGAATTCCAATATTTTATTTTCCTACCCTTCTCCCCTCCTCCTCCCACGCAGATACGTTTCTCGCCTCTCGAGAAAGAGCCGGGGGAGGCGGGTATAATACAGCGGCGGCGTCGCTGGACTGTCCTCCTGCCCCCCTCCCCGCGGAGAAAATAAATAACCGCGCGCGCGAGTCTGATTTTCCTATGTATGGGTTTCGCGCGGATTAAAAAAATCCCTTTTCACTCGCGGCGGCCGCGTGTGTTCCGTTGCGATATACACGTGTAACGCTCGGCGGAGAGAGAGCGGAGAGAGAGCGCAATCCCATAATTTTGAGTGACGTTATTGAATGATTGAAAAATGTGGCCTGCGAAACTTTCCCGGGGCTATTATTTTTAATGAAAAGCCGCTCGACTCGCTATGCAGCCGCGGTAAAATATATATATATATAGTTTCGAGAGTTCCTTTTTGCGGCCGGTGGAAAAGTTTTTTAAATATTTAAAGTTGGAACTTTTGCTTGGGGCGTATATAATTTATAGAAGAATGCGTTTGGTATCAAAGTAATTGGAATTTCCGTCGATAGAACGATATAATAATATATTCCAGCCTAATTTGCCTTCTAATAATTAGAAATCAAAATTTTCTACTTACTTTTCAGCCCGCAGCGATCGCCAGCCGAAATTGGCGAAATTAGGGAGTAATCCCCGTATTTAAGATCGGTTTTTAAAGGCGCGACGACGGCGACGCCGGGGCTTCTGCATTAGTTGGCACTGACGCGAAAGCCCTTAGCATATACGCTTTGGGTTATGAATGGCCGCTCGCTCGGCTAAAGTTAACGCGTGCTTGAGTGTACTTAAACATTAAAGTGCTGGCAGCGGCGGCTGGTGCGCGCCGCTCTCTCTCTCTCTCTCGCGGAGATGCGCGAATAAACATGACGAACGGCGCCTCGATTGCGATTGTTCGCCGCGCCTTAAGGCGTCGTAAATTTTCGTCGAGTGCATTTTCGCGCTTTAAACATTTACAATATCCCGAGTCGGGGCGTGCGGCGCGGTTCAAGTTTTTTTTCTCTAATAAGGAGAGAGAGGTTTGCCGGGGTGGAGTGCCGGGGTTTTTAAAGCATTTGCCGAGAAGAGAAGTCGAAAACTGCCTAAATGATGTAGCATTGTTTTTATTATATAATCTATAAACAGAATTTTTCTTAATTTTCCTTACTTTCTAAGCGTTTAACAATGTTCCAGCTTTCGTTAAGTTTTAGTAGTAAGGGGCATTATTGCCATCCATTTCTGTCTCTTTCGCTCCCTAAATTTCTTCTTTTTTAACGTCACAAAATACACATAAAACAAAGTTCCAAACTTGCCCGCGACGTCTCGTCGCGCGTTCAAAAACTCACCTCCCAACGATCTATCGTATTACAGCTCTCGCGGGCTTTGTTATTTTTTCATAAAAGTAACGTCGAGCAGCGGCTAAACGCGCGTGAAAACAAGCCGCAGATGCCGTCGCACCTCCATTACGCGGAGAGAGGGAGAGAGAGAGAGAGGTTCAACCGAAAAGCCGAAGAACGCACTTATTTAGAAACACAACCGAAGGCACTTTCGCAGCTCGGGCGCGCAGACACGTCAAACTCTCTCTCTCTCTCTCTCTCTCTCTCCCCGGCTAATGTAAACAAGCGCGCGCACACACAGAGCGTCACGTTCGAAAAAACACTAGACTCGCCGAGACGTTTTTTTTTCTCGCGGCGCGCCTTTCGGGCTGATTTTTACGCGCGAGCGGAGTCTCGCTCGCGTTTAATTCGCTTCGCTTCCCCCGCTGTCCTTGACTGCCTCTCTCTCTCTCTCTCTCTCTCACTCTCTCTCTCTATTTAATCTGCGCTGCTCTTTCGAGTTTTTTGCAGGCGGGATTCTCATCGAGAGAGAATTTCTCGCGAGGAAAAAGCGCACAAGTGGGGGGAGGGCTGCAAGCTCCGCAGGCCTTTTAATTCGCTGCCTTTTGTTTCGGGATACTTCCGTCTGTGTCGCCTGAGCTTGTAGTACTTTCTGTTTTTTTTTTTTTTTTTTGTTGAATAAAGCTGAAAAGCTATACGTTGTACCCAAACGTTCTTCTATAATCTAAATAATTGAAGCAGGGCTTGATTCGATAAAGTATGCAGCAACGATGAATTATTGAAAAGCATAATGAATTTATGTTGCACATTAATGTAGCAGAGATAACCAATAATTATAATTTTAATTGATAACTGACATTCAATAATTTCGGAATTATATCATCATTTCGCGAAAATTCACTTTTCAATCAAACTTGTACGATTCTGTCGGACACGCGAATTTACAAATTTCACGAGCGATCGATAAATTTCGCAAAAAATCTCCACAGCCACTTCTCGAATTTGAGTTTCGAATAAAAACCCATCGACGATTATTTCAATATCGTCCACACCGCGACTGGTAAAAGAGCCTCGACCAAAAAACTACACGTCATCCCCTCCGAAATCTCGAACCCGGCGTTTTCAGCCCGCACTGTTGCCCCAACGCGCCGCTTTCTTTATCCCCCCGCGCCGCAATCCATCGACTCTATAGGTCCTCGAAATTTCATAGCCGCTCGCCGGGGCGTGCGTTAATCCCTCGGCGGGCGCAAGTACAGCCGTAAACACATGTGCGCCTCGAAGAGAGAGAGAGGCGGCCCCGACAGAGGGAAATATTTTTCATTAATCTGATTATTTATCGGCGCTTGGCGCGCTCTCGCCCGCACATCCTCTTACAAGCCTGTAATCCGAGGCGAAGGGAGAGAGAGAGAGAGAGAGAGGGCTGCCGAACCCCCGGCGACTGATTATGCGCGCCTGCGTGTAAGTCGGCCCCACTTGTGCATGTTACTCGGCTTATGCATTAGCGTTATCAATTAAGGAAGCTTGTATAAATAAATTGGGGAAGCGAACTATTATCTTAATTAAAAGATGCTCCTTTGACTGGGGTCGAACAAAGTGCGCGCTGGCCTTGTAATTTCAATGCGATAACGACGGTTAAAACTGGGTTTGTGTTGGTCGGGCGGAACTTTAACTGGTTCCGTAAAATTAAATTCGAATCGCTTATATTTATGAAATGAAAATTCAACAAGTCGCATTTCTAAACAAACGAATTGCAACTACAATGTTATTGTCGCTCGAGTCTGTAAATAAAAGCTTAAAAAATCTTCGAGTAGGTAAACTAACGAACTGTAATTTTAACAACCTTACTGTTTTCGATGCTGTATACTATATTTCATTCAATCCAGATAATACATTCAATTTTCAATTTCACACTCAGCTCGTTAATAACCTAAATACAGAAAGCTCCTCTCCTCTTCCCCTCGAAATCGCAAAAAAATTCTGTACTCCCGATGCGCATCCGCGCCATAAATCACCCGCTTCAAGCGATAATGCTCGGCCCCGCCGCTAGGCGGCTGTCAAGCTCGCCTCCGCCCGCAAGCGACCGTGCATTCCGCGGGAATTCGACTCGCGCTCGGCGGCAATAAGTGCGGAAGGAAGGAAGAAAGAGAGAGAGGGAGAAAGAGAGAGAGAAAGTAGCGACGCACAGAGCAGGGAATCGAAGAAAATTAAGGGGTCGCACGCGGCGAGTACGAGTGCCGGCGATTATTAACGGGAGATTTACGAGGTGCTCGTAATCGAGCCCCTCTCGCTCCCGCGCTAACGAGCACGTATGCGCCACCGTGCAGCGCGGCCCCGCGGCCAGAGGAGGAAAGTATCGCCGGCGAAAAGGAGCGGGTTACACGGCTCGATAATAAAGAGCAAGCGTGAACGTGTGCTATTATTTCTCCCTTTTTTTTGCGAGGATAGAGAGATTTTTATGCCGCGAGAGCGCGGGCACGTAAGTCCGACGCTGCACTTGTTCGTGTCGCTGCGGCATTTCTGCCTGTTTAGATGCTCCGCGAGGACTCGAGTATGTGGAAAAAAAGTACGCGTGTAAGCGTCTTTGCATGTGCGTAAGGTATTTTGTGCTTTCCTTTGCTATCCTTACGTACTCGAATGGTTCAGAGTATTTTGTAGGAAATTCTAGATTTTGTTAAATTTTGATTTTTTTATTCACTAAGTAATGTACGCGTTTTGTTCTTACTTGTATTGATATGCGATTTTAGCAGAACATAATAAATATATGCGTCTATCAATATGTGCAGTTACGTTACGTTATTCAGGGAAATTTTGCAAAGTTACTTTGTTTGTTATATAGATAGGTAGATGACTGTGTGGCCTCAATTTAATACAGTTTTTATTTTATGCATCCGGTTCTAGACTTTATACGCATAATTAATAATGAAATTTTGATGAGGGTAAAATTTAATTAAAATGAGTAGCTCTTAAACACAAATTTAAAAACAGTATATATAAAAACTAATATTATTACATATATACAAGTTCAAAAAGAATATGTATAAAAGATTGTATTTTATAGGATTGAATCACTGCCCTGGATGAAATTGATAAGCAATTGAGCCTAAAATCGGATTCATAAATATCGAAGGTAAGTTGTTTACAGTATTTTTATCAGTTAACTATCCCTCTCTTTATTATAGATAATAAAAATCTGGTTTTAAGCTTGGTTGATTATTTGAATATTTTTTTTTTTTTTCGGACCGGCTCCGGGGCGTAGAAACCATAATTTTTATGATCTGCATCCCTTAAACGGTGCGCAAGTGCTTAAAGCTAAACTGGAATTGCGTTTACAAATTCAATTGCCACCATTGCGTTCCTGCATTTTATTGGGCTGTAAATTTGAGATTTCGTTTGTGCCGTAAATATCAGGGCTGTAAATATTGGCGATTCTTCTTTTTAAGCCCGATTTATGTTAATGACGAAAAATGAATTACTCCCGTCGTTTATTTTGTTAATTAACTCGAAAGATATTGTTTTAAAAATATATTTCTTTCAATATTTCGATCGTAAATAATACCAGATATCCGAATTCCGTTTTTATTGCTTTTTCATTGAGTACCAACAAAATATAAAAGATATACTGATTAGTAACAAAGGAATGATTCTTTTCTTTGAATGAGATTTTAGTATTCAGAAATTACATGCAATGATTAAATAAAAGGATTTAATAAAAATTAACGTTTTAAATTTGCGTTTGAGAATGTAATATTTTTTGTTTTAAATACCAGTGTAACTCCCTCGTTAATTAACGTAAAAGAATTGTTCTCGCGTATAAATATTCATCAGCTAAACGCGTGGACTAAAAATATATTAGACCGTAAATCACGCTTCTCCCAAGCCGAAATCTCCGGCCAAAAAATGGTTTCACTATTTTTCAAAGCTCGTCAGATCGATAATGTTTCTAAAAGCGAAAACCTCGTTCTATTACCGAAGGGAGATAAAACAGCGGCTCCTTTGCCTTCCGTCGTCGTATAAATAATAAGCGCGGTCCAAGTAGACGAAAAATAAAAAAAAAAGCAGCCTCGGCATAAGTAAAGAGTCGCGCGTCCCCGAGCTTTTTATTCTTTAATTTATTGCAGAAGCCTTTTCTTTCTCGCTCCTTTTCCTTCGCCGCGGCATTCGTCATCCCTATTTATGCGTCCGTCGCTCGCGAGTTTCCGTCCCGCGCGAACCTGGAAGTCATCTCCCGGCTCGGGCGCATCGCTCTTATTAGTTACTTCTTCGCTTTCGACCTTCTTCTTGGAGCTTCTTCTTTCGCCTCTTCGTTTTTCTTTTCACTTGGAGCCGCTAGGCTTTTCAATCATTCTAAAACGTATTGTTAGCGCTTGCGTATTTATACTTGGTTTTTTTTCTTTTTTTTTTTTTTAGAGAGCTAAGTTTACGATTGAAAAAAGGAATGAATGCTATGCGTAACTGGGGCTTTTATTGTTTAAAATTATCTTTTTAATTAATTAATGGCTAAAAAATTACAATTAGTAAATATTTGCAAAAAGTAAAGAAGTAGTTTTAATGGATATGTATAAAAAAAATGTTGATAAAGATAAACGAATTCCAGAAATATAAAGTAGCTTTCGTCTAAAAGTATGTTAAAAAGCCGTAAATCAAAGCCACGGCACCGTAAAACATAGTTTCCAAAACAAATCTATACATAAGACTCATAACACTAATTGCTTCATCAAACACCGTTCTTTACGTCTCCTATGTCCCGGAAAAAAGCGAAAATTCCCCCGTCCCAGACCAAAATGCCGGTCGTGCACCGCCTAATTATAGCCCGCTCCATCTTCCCCGGGCCTACAAAGCGCTCCATTAAAAAAGTATCCCCGCGCGCCGTCGAGTTTTTGCCTCGTCGGGCTGTCACGGGGCGCACACGCCGGCCGTCTCGCGCCGTCGCTCATTCAACACGTGCGGTATACGGAGTCGAGAGAGAGAGAGAGAGAGAGCCGGGCGTAACATATGGTCTATTAGGACTAATAATAGTCGGCCCCGAGACGTGCCGCCACCTTGCGAGAGAGAGAGAGGGCCGGGATGATGATCTCGAGGCTCTTACTTTTTATTAGAGGAGCGGCAGCAGGCGCGGAAGCGATTTTTCTCTCTCTCTCTCTCCTCTGGCCGCAGCTTTTCTCCGAGGAATGGAGAGGTAAATTTTGGTTTGCCAGATCGAGGATTCGCGTTATTTGGGTTTATGGCCTTTTTTTTGGAGATGGGGAGAGAGAGCTTTTTTGACGACGAGGTTGGTATTTTGATTATTATCGGGGCGATTTAGGAAGATAGAAAGCATGAGTTGATTTGAAACTGGTTATTAAAGGAGTGGAGAGTCGTTTTATTACAATTTTCAATTAATTTGAAATGAAGAAACACTACTAACAATTGCGGAAGTTGAACGAACAATGTTCTTTTAGTAAAAATAGTATACGTACTTGAAATTAAAAACTATTTGTGCGGAGAAATTTTACTCCATATACTTGAAAAAAAAAAAAAAAAACGGTTAAAAAAAACGGAGATACCTGAATGCACTAGAAGTTTGTAATTAAAGTTTTAGAAAAACCTTTAATATTAAAATACCGGTATAAAACGAAATATTTAAATACTTCGGTAGAATGAGTAATTATTTGGGAAAAAATGCGGCAAAAAAACTTCTGGAGTTAAACGAAAACATATACCACACTGTTTGCATTTTTAAAGCTTAATTCTTTATACAGAATCGAAAACTACAAACATCCGAAGAGAAATCTAAATTTAACCAGTCACTTCCCCAAATCAAACAAGTCGCAAAAAGCTTCAAAGACCATTCGAAAAACACACAAATCCATCCACCTAACTCAAGCCTCTAATCCGCCTTGTCCAAAACGGTCCAGACAATAATAGCTCGCGAACGGCCAGTCCCGAGAGTGTAAAGTCTCGTTCGCGGCATCGTAGACGATAATCCATCGCGCCTCGACCGCGAGAATAAACCGCGGCTAATAAAGTCCCGATTCGTATTGAGAAAGCCTCGTCGTTTCGCCGTTTCTTCGCTACCCGCGGCCATTGTCGCTTAATGCGCGGCCGCGAGCCGCGCCGTTCCGTGGCGTAATAAGCGGCAAGATTGATGTCGGCTCGTTGAAAGTTCCTTATTTTTTTCTCTCTTTTTTAACCGCGCTCGCGTGCGCCTGATTTTCGGAGAAGTTTTTCATCGGGGGGGGGGGAGGGGTGGTGGCCCCGAGGCTCGTTATTACGCGAAACGCGAAAGCTAATTTTACGGAAAATTGCCGTCGTCGTCTAGGAATTATTATAATGCCCTCGCCGGATTATGGCCTCGGCTCGCTGTTACGGCTCCTTTGTTTCGCCGGAATACTTTGTTTTCCTACGAAAGATTAGAGCTCTCCGCGCGCCGCCGCTCCGTCAATTAGCCACCCGAGATAATTCGATTGGCATTTCCGAAAGCAAAAGCGGCCAAGAAGCGATCCATCAACGAATTCAATCCCCGAGGAGCGCCTCGGCTCGTATTTCTTCGTCTCCGGGGCTCTAAAACGTTAGCTTGTCCTTACGTATACCGTTTCGTAAACTCAAGACACAAACAGAGTAGTCGAGAGAGTAGTTTCGTCGCAGCGTTTGACGCCTGCAGTAGCAGCTCAGCGGCAGCAGCAGCCTCGTAGTCCCCGACTAGATAGAGACTCGTGTAAATCAGTTGGCGTTTGCACGCTTCAGTTTGACGTGGATGGATCGACGATGCTCGACTATCTTGTTTCGCCCTAATGAAAGCGGGACTCGCGAAAGAGGACGCGGAGATAAATAATAAGTGCCGTAGGACGAGTGCAGAGGCTCGTTAGGCCTTTGAAATCGTAGGCCCCAAGATTGATGACGCGGATCTCGCGCCGTCGCGCTCTTTTTTTCTTTTCGCTTCTCTAGACTACTGAACTCGCCTCGGTTTTCGACGTCGTCGCCTTTAGCCATCGCGTGGAATTCATTTGCCGGAGTAGTTTCGCTATTTGTAATGCTTAAGCCCGGCTGAGATGTTTTTGTAAAAGTGTTTTTACCGAGTTGGAGCGAAGGAAAACAGGACGGAGCGACGTTTGTCGGGGTAATGACGTCGACGTTGGGAGCTGCTATTCATAGGGATTTTAATTAATTTGATGGTTTTCGAGAAGCGATTAATTATACTTGGGATGCTAATTCATTCACTTCAATCATTCATATATGATTATTAAATTTACTGTGCTTGTCATCGCAATTTTTTTAAATAGGAGAGAATTGTAATACTTTATAATCTACGTAGCTCATTGTTATTAAGATCCTTTCATCAATCGAATAAATAAAGTCGACACGAGCGAAATGTTATACATCCAATGAACGATGCTTTTAGAAGCAACATTTCAAGTATTTGTAGACATAAAATAATAATATTGCATTCGAATTATAGTTAGTAAGTTAAAATGCGTAATTATTTCAGCGAATTTTCTTTTGATCTCTCCTGAATGAGGCATTTAATGCATTATTTCGGGCAAAAAAAAACCCCCCCAACTAAAAAGACATACCCGCGCTATCACAGCGAAAGCACTAATTCAACTAGCAATTACACAGCCCCACCGTAAAGTTCCACCGAAGAAATCATCACGGCGCAAATACAAAACCCAGGCAAAACAACCCCCATCCCCGTCAGCTCCTCCGCGCGAAATTTCTCACCAGACAGCCTAGAGATGCATTTAATAATTCAGCTCGCGCTTGTCGCTCTCTCTCTCTCTCTTCTCTCTCTCTCTCTCCGTCCGCGTGATTCCGCGCTCCGCTCGGCAGAGTATATAGAGGCGCAGGGCGCTGTGCATCGTCCCCGGGTGTGTTTGCAGACTCGCTGTTTGTGTTTGTCGGCGGAGTCTTAGGAATATCGAGCGCCGCCGTAGGATTAGGATGGCGCGCCCCGGCTTTTCCTCCCTCCTCCCTTTAAGTATATGCGTGGCTCGGGGGGAGGGGGTGGGAGGCCGACGCTTTAACGAAGGTGTCGCTCTCGCCTCGTCGCCCTGTACGTGTTACGCGTAGATGCAGGAGGAGAGAGAGAGAGAGAGGCGCACATAATTTTCACGGACGTTTAGGAGCCTCTGTGTTCCTCTTTCCGGTGCCGGCGTACTGACACGGGCGCGCCTAATTTCCGTGAATATTGCGTACCTAGCGTTGATTGGTTGACGCTGCAGCCACCGACGCCGCCGCTGCCGGTGTGCTACTGCTAGTATGCGAGAGAGAGAGAGAGAGAGAGAGATAGAGAGAAATTTTCGGTTGCCTCCTTTGAGAGATATGGATTTCGCCGACAGCAACTGATTTGTCTTTTGCTTCGGGAGTGTATTATTTGTTTGCCGAGACGTTTGGAGAATGTATTCAAAGAAATTGAATGGGCTCGCTGGTATTTATAAAGTATATAGTTTTTTTTTTATATATATTTATATTCAGAAGTTTGTAAAAAAAACGTTAACGTTAAAATTCACTATTAAAAATTTATAGCCGAAGATCCTTTTAATAAAATTCTATTTGCAACATGAAATATGCAAAATTGCTGGGCGAAAAAGATTTATGCTACACGCGGGTAATGCAAATTTATTGAATTTTTTGTTGATTTATTCAAAATGCACCTCACGCACACACTTAAATCCCAAAATAAAAAGAGAATCTGAATATGGAATGAATAAAATATTTTAATTAATATTTCCCTACTCCGTCCGCCAAATCGACTAAAAAAATCATCCAAAGAAGCAGCACCCCTTTCGCTCGTAAAGTACTATATAATCCTCTGAAAATTGGCGCAATATTTCTTCCCATTTAAATCCCCGGTAAAGAAGCCCGTCGACTTCCCAGAAACGACGCCGAATGCACTCCGTTTAGACTCCGCGGCAAAAAGGCGAAACTTTCCCGCGCGCATTATCAGGGCGCGAATCAAAGTGCGCCTTCGAGTATTCGCTCGGCGAATACGAGCGGAACGAATCGCGGGTCTAGATTTGGGTCAAGTGCGCGCAAGCGGACGTCGTCGCCACCGCCGAGCGAGTTGATGGAAATTAGCGAGAGCGAAATTAATTCGCGCGCGCGGCCCGGCTTTGTGCGCGAGCGAAAAAAAAAAGAAAGCGTAAGCTCCGAATGAAAAGCTGAAATATCAACTTGGTAAAACGGAAAGGCAATACCGCCGCCGGGAGAAGTCGCGGCGAAAGAGGGAAAGAGGCAGGCCGCGTCGAAAGAGAGAGAGAGAGAGAGAGAGAGAGAGAGAGAGAGAGAGAGAGAGAGGTGCGGCGTAAAGAGCGTAAAGGCTGGATTTTTGCGAGAGATATCGTATTATTTCGTTTGTTGGGAAAAATATTTGCTTTTTTCTTTACCTCCCCCCCCCTCTCTCTCTCTCTGTCTTTTATTTGCTGGAATTGCTGTAGGTGTTGTTAGGAGCTTCTTTTTAACGAAGGAAACGCTGCAGGTAATAAAAATATGTACTGCGTTGCTTTCAGCGTGTAAACGTATATAGTGTTCTGTTGCAATGTAAAAGCTCCATTATTTTTTAATGAAATTTTAGTTTTAGTTATAACAGTGTCTTTGTGGTAAAGATAAGCTGATGCTCACGTATAGGAAATATTAAAAATATTTGGTGAACCCTTTTGTTATATAAAAGTGATGAAATAAAAATTTGCTCTTCCAATTAATATTTTCATAAATTATAATTTTTATTATTAGAAAATTCTATCAAGTTTTGTAGAATAAATGCAGATTTAAAGTAATTTTTCATATTTATAGCGGCATGAATTCCGCTTGAAAACGTTAAATCCGATTATCGACCGTCCTCTTTCTAAATAAATGTCGTGGCCTGCGAGGATAAAACGTAATTATTTTTTTAAAATCTTTCATGAAAAATGCAGTTTATAATTTTCCTCATTATAACTTTTCTCTAGAATCTATTTTCTCTATAGTATCCGTTTTTTTTAAAAAAAAAATAAACTATAATTTTTTAACAAATATACAACTATTTTTAAAATCGCTTTTCCAGCATTCATAAAAACCCAGCAAACCGACTTTTTTTTTCTCTATTAATTCGCGTCAGGTCAACATTTCTATTCTCGATTTATATTTTTTACCCGGCACAATGAAAGTTAAGCAACGCAGCCGCAAGCTAAGAAAACAAAGAAATCAGGCAGAAGGGGAAAAAGCCCGAGAGCGCTAAAAAGCGTCGTTACATTTAAAAACATCAATAATCCTAACAATAACGAGCCCACGCCTTCCGCATGATCATTTAGTAAACTTTCCCTAACGACCGCCATTGTTGCCGACCCTCGAATTCTCGAAAATAAAGACAGCGGCAAAAAGAAAGCTCGAGGAAAAAAAAAGGAACAGCCAACGACTGCCGAGTCGTAACGTCCATTCGTTCCGAAAGCGAGAGAGAGAGAGAAAAAAAGGGAGAGAAAAGTACTGGTATTGCGAGGTCGAACGAGATTTCTCGCAATCGCTTCTAAAAGAGTTGTCTAAAAAAAGTAATAATGAATTTTTTGTTAGAAACGTTCTGCAGCTTCGATTGCGTAAGTCGAGGGCTGAACGCAGAGCGATTGAGTCTCTGTAATGCCGGACGTGATGTCAAAGGGTTTAATTTAAAATTGATGCGCAATATATATTGAATGTTGGCATTGCAAATATTAATTAAGCACTATCCGCGTTTCTCGCGGAATAAAGAATGAAATAAACAGTGCTCGTTACATAATGAACTTGCTAGAGTACACTTTTTTTGAATAATTTATACTGTTTACATATGAATCATTCTATTATTAACGAAATAACATTTTAAATATTTATAAGATCTTGAAAACGAACGCCTGATACGTATAAATTCAATATGAAGCTAAACTTTCATCAAGTCTCAGATCTCTAAGCAACTTTCTAACTTGCGATCGCTTCCACGTGTTATTATACAAGTATAAAAAAGCGTACACAGTTTAATCAAAATCCCTCGAAGCAGAAAACCCTGTTACCCGATAATAGCGCCGAGAACAATTCAACTTTTGAATCCGATTGTAACACACGAGGCCGCCTTGAAAGTGCGCTCACGTGCCGGGTTATCGAGGCGCAAAGAGCGCAAAAGGAACGGGGGGAGAGAGAGAGAAAGAGAAGGGCCAAGGGGGCGCCATATTGCGGGCCGCGTGCGCGAGAGACCGGAAACGCCGTTATTACGGGCTTTTATTTTTTTTCTCTCTCCCTTTCCTCCTCATGCGAATTACCGGCCGCCTCGGCGAGAGGAAGGGCCGACTCGATCTCGACTCGAATCACTTACGGCGGAGCTGCCTTCGCTCTCTCTCTCTCTCTCTCACCGTCGTCGCGCGCACCTTTCTCGCGCTCGGGACAGAATCGGGGCACGTAATCCCTTTTTTTTTCGAGCTGGGCCGACTAAGAATAACACGAGACTGTTTTTTTCGCTTCGTATATTTTCCCTGCAGGCGACGATGCTCGTCGCGTGTCGCGGCGCGACGCGACTCGCGGTGTGGATTTTTTTCGGTTTTGTTTGCTCAATTGGGAATTGCGGGCCGCTTCAATGCGTTGACGTTAACGAGGAGGTGTGCTTAATTCGAGAGAACGTTTGGCGCGTCGCGCTAATTAATTGGGGGGGGGGGGGGGGGCTCCGTTTTTAAAAGATAATCAGAAATTTACTTAAGTTAATTATGCATTCAACGCGAGAGAGCGGCAGGGGTGGAGCAATGAAAGGAGACTTCCATTTTATACAATGTGATAAAAAGCCTGATGCGCAGGAATTTACTTCTCTTTTATAGAAAGATAATGATCGGACTAAGGATTTTTAAAATAGAAATATATATATAAATTGGTGATTTATTTTTAAAGCAGAAATTTGACTTTATTTCAACACGAATAAACTATTCTAATCTGGATTTTTTAATAATAGCTCTCACGAACGTAACGTATAAATTACAATCCATTACCGGAGAAATCAATAGCCAACGAAAATTCGGCAATTAACCAAGTCATTCCGTGGCAAGAAACGCATTTGAAACCAACGTCTGCCTTTGATTTATCTCCTTCGACAAGTTTAAAGCTCGCTCCCAAATGAAATTCTACAACGGTAATTTATTTCCGCCCTAACATAATCCCGCTGTTAATTTCTCAAGCAACTCCGCCAACTTTTCTCTGCCCCCGTATGCTCGCCTTCTTTTCCCTCATTTTCTCGCTCTCTGCCAAACTCATCGCACGACTACCCACAGAGAGAGAGAGAGAGAGAGAGAGGGAGAGAGTCAAAGCTCCGAAAAAAAAGGAACACCTCGGGGTTCCTTCGGTGATTAGTTAAGCTTCTAATCGTCCCGGACGAAAGCCAAATTAAAACAAAAAAAAAAAGAAAAAGAAAAAAAAAGGAAAAAACGAGCAGGGGAGAAAAACGCGAGGTAAACAAAAAGTAACCGTGACAGAGCTAAATAAGAAGCACGGTTGCAGCTCAGCCTCGGTGGGAGAAGCTCTTTAAAGCTCGTCTCTCGCCCCCCCCTGACGAAGAGACTCGTGTTTACGCTCTTTTTTATCTGCGAGAATAAGGAAAAAGGAGGGGGATGTTAGAATTCTCGGAATGCCCGGGTCTTTTTCATTACGACGCGGGGAGAGAGGATTTCTGGCTTTAATTCACCTAACGAGGAAAGTACACCTGGTTATAGAAATTGAGAGACGACGGATATAAGTGCGTTTCCGAGCAGGAATAGGCGAAAACGTTTACTGGTTGTGATATGGAAATTAATTATTCTGTTTGTTCGAGACGAGTGTTTAAAAAAGAATTACAGTTTGAGTATTCGTTTGTTCGAGGGGATTCTTTTTTTTTCGATTTTCCGTACGAAAATATATGCTAATGTCGGAGTCGTAAATTTCATAGGATTTAGATGATTAATGAGCTTTCTTTCGGCGAACGAAAAACAGAACGAAAAAAAAGAGAAGCGTAAAAACGTGAGCGTGACGAATCCGCGCGCCGCGTCCAAAAAAAGGAATACACCCCTCGGCGCAGCTTTTTAAAGTCTCTCGCCCTTCTTCCACCCCTCCTTTTTTTTTTCTTCCGTTTGTTTCGAACGCGCAGAAGAAACTTATGAGGCCGCTCGTCGATGAACTTTGCGGAATGCAAACACTCCTCGCGTTTGCTCCCCTCGAAAGATACAGCAGCCAGAAGAGGAAGACAAATTTTAGTGTCTAATTCGCGCGGAAATAACTTTTTAATGAACTTTTTTTTGCCGAGCTGCGACTCGACTTCTGTAGGGTTCTCGGCTGTAAATCATCTATTTTTCGAGCGATCAAATTATTCTTCCAAAACAGTCGAAATGTGCCCGTAGAAAGTTCCGCACCTAAAACTATCCTTCGTTAATTTCCCCGGTTAACGCGAGGTAAAAATGAAATTGCCCCCGAATCTAATTAAAATTCAATAAACGTCTTTTCCAAGATTCAAAGGTGCTCTCTCACCTCTCCTCTCACCCCACAGCCTCTCAGGCTCGCCTCCAATATCCCCTCGCGCTTGTGGAAGAGCGAGAGAGACAGGAGAGAGAGAGAGGCCGAGAACGAATTCAAAATTCTAATTCAATTCTCGCGAGCTCTCGAACTATGCTATGCGCCTATTTTTACAAGAGGGTCGAATAGCTGCTCCTCTCTCTCTCTCTCTCTCTCTCTTCCTCTCTTTCTCGCAGCGGAGGGATGTGTACGCAGCTCGGCGCAGTTTGTCACAGTCAAGTACTCGCTAAGTATGCGAGGCCATTTGTCTCGGCCGCCGAGAGGGAGCGAGAGAGCTTCCATTCTGCCGCGGCGCATCGCAGAGAGAGAGAGAGAGAGAGAGAGGGCCGCCGAGTCATTCCGCAAACGGAATTCGACTCGCGAGTATTTCCACTCTCGCGCGAGCGTTTACTCGCTCCTTCTTCCCTCCCCCCCAGCCCCCCTTACTCCTCTACTTTTCCCTTTCGACTTTCGTGTTGCACCCGAATTACGAGCTTTCCGCGCGCGCGCGAGACCGCTTTTTTAATCGCTGCGCCTCGGAGTGATTGACGGCGGATCCGTTTTTTTTTTTTTTTTCCTGGGACTGGGCAGACTTTTCGACGTGCTAATTTCGACGGTTTCAAGGATTTTAAAGTTTGAAGGATCGGCCCAGAAGGTTTGGATTCAGTTTTAAAATAGATTCGCGGTATTTACGTGAATTTATATTCGAAAGCTCTTCCTCGTATTTAGGTTAAAATCGTTTTGATTGACGGCGCCTCTTTAAGTTACGTTTATTAACAATGAAACGAATACGGTCGGCGATTGTAAAAAATAATTGGCGAGGCTTAAATCGACTTATCCCCGGTGTATTTTGCCGTCAACGAGCTTTTTATCCCGGGGATGAGTATTTTTAACTTTTAATTCGGGTTTTATGAGGCTGTAAGTAAGCTTAAATTCTTAAATCCTCCCGGATTTAAATTCTGTTTTTGTTTTTCTTTCTTCTTTCTTTGCCGACCCAGTTGATCTGCCCTGTATATTTTAGAACCTCTTCGCCACAAAGTTGAGTAACTTCGGCGAGCTTATTTAAAGCCCATAAATTTACCGGTGATCCATTGCAAATGATGACGTTCGGTGCCACAGTTGTATATGTATAATTACACGTAAATCGAAAATGAGCCCTGTTACTTATTGTTAATAAAATTACATTTATCATTTAATGAGCCTCTGCAGCATCTCATCGAAATGTGTGTATTCATCAATGACGTACGAACGTCACAGTAAAATATAAATGCGCGGGGTAAGAAGCAAGTAGCTTTCCACGAACGACAAAACACTTGTAACCATGAAAAAAAAAATTTCCTTTTTGCGCGCGAGTTACGGTGCAACAACGAGCCCTTTGAAATATCTGATTAACAATTTCTATATGTATTTGCTTCAATGGTAAATTCTGCGAAATATTATTGAAGATTTGAAACATGAATTGAAAAACCTTTCCCTAAGATTAAGTTCACCTCGATTTAGGTCCTATCGATATTCCGTCGTTTCGACGACGAATCCAGAAGGTAATAAAATTTCTTCCCGTAAAATACTTACACTCCCGTCCGCGTACGTTCCGTCGACTCCAGAAACTGCTTGTAATTTAATCGGCCAAACCGATCGCATTCCCGTCCGAAACTCCGTAGCTCGGGGCAACAATCTTTCGCGAGGGCCTGTCAAAAGAAGCTGCGCAAATAAACGGCCACCTCTCTCCGTGCCTCCAGTTCGGCTAACTGCGAAGTGTCTGCAGGAACAAGAGAGGCCGCGAGCGAGAAACTCGTCGTTGCATTTACAGCGGAAATTCAAACATTAGCACGGGGAAACTCTCCCGCATCTCTCAGAGCGAGAGAGAGAGAGAGAGAGAGAGGGACTCTTCGCCGAAATTACGCGAAAGAAAAACAGATTAATTACGTCCATCACTCATGGGAATTCTCGGTAACTACTGGCGGCGCCGCGTCCCGACCACCAGCCTGTCAACTATGCGCAACTCGCATTTGTCTACTAGGCCATGGGAGAGTCGCCGTTGCCGCTGCTGCTGCTGCCGCTCTTTGTTCCCCGGGAAAATGAGCCAAAGACGCCGCGGAACGAGAAAGTAATGAGGAGGAGGGACGCCCGAGCGCGGATTTCGAAAGGTTTTTTTCCATTGTTTTTGGGGTGGGGGAACGAGTGTATGACGCTTGTAAGTTGATTAGGCGCGAATAGTGGGCGTTTCGACAGGATATTTATAGATTTAACTAGGTGTGCGGGTAGAGTGACTTAGTTGAAAATAACGGCTTGTTAAAAAGGGCTGAAAGACTATAATTGCACGTAAATAAGTTTGAGGAAATGATTGACAGATACTTACAACGCTCAAAAAGTTGTCTAGATTAAAAAGCTGACATGATAATATAAAAATTTTCTTCGTACGCGAAGATTGCGTTTTATTAATAGTCATAGTTTTCACCACCTTCGTGTAAGAAAACGAATTTAACCATTTGTTTTCGCACCTGTTATTTACGAGTTTTCTGATAATATTTGTCATAAAGATTAAACCGGGCACGCGAGTAACAACCACCTTAGATTAATGAAGGTCCGAAGGTAAATGCATCGGCGGACTGCGTAAGAATTTATCAAGTGAAAAAAAAAAAACTTACTTATCTCAAATCTCGAACGCGTTACTGCATCGTTAAAACTTGTTGAAGCAAGGATTATAAATTTTTTTAACGCCGCTCTCAACCGGACTAACAATCGAAAACTTTGCCAAATTAAAAAAGCCCTCGAACTGCACTCGTTTCCCCCTTCGAAATTTCTAAAGAGTCCATTCGGCGTCTCCTCATTGTTCGTTTTGAAGCACAATATTCTCGATACGTTAAGGAAAGCCGATAAGCCACATTACTCCTCATCACGAGCGCAAATAGCCGCCCTCGTCTGTTTACCTTTGTTTATCGTCCCAATGATTGTCTCGTTACCTCCAGTCGCCTCGAAAAGCTCTCTTTCTATACTTAAAATCATTATTTTTCAGCTCTCCGATCTCTCGGCTTTTCCTTTTTTATTTCTCTCTCTCTCTCTCTCTCTCTCTCGTAGCTGGTCGTCGCTTTTACGTTTTCTTAAGCGCCCCGCCTCGTTCCGGAGCTTTTCTGCGGAGAGAGGAGGAAAATTTTCGCGGATGCTCTCTTTTGACTGTTCGACTTTGACGAAGGAATACCCCCGGAAGTGAATTGTACTTTTTGAGCTTCGAGTTTCATGAGTCTTTGGGCTCCGCCGCAGTGACGGCTAATTCAGGAAGAGGGAAATTTGCGAGGTAAAGAGGCTCTACTTGGAGCACCGTAGCGATTTTTCTCTTTTGTTTTAAGACGGTAGATTTTTAGGAACAAAGGAAGGAGCTTGAATTTTATTTTGAGTGTATAAAATTTTACGGTAATAACAGCTTTTTTTTTTATTAATTAAAGAAATTTGTTCTTGAATTGTTTATAAGTAAGATGATGAAATGACTATTTGAATAATCACATTTTTTTACATTAGTATTAATTAATTAAATTTGGAATATTTACATTTCATTTAAGTAATTTTGGTTAATGCTTTCAGGAGCTCTCTTAATTTGGAGTAATATCATAATTAAATTCAACAAACAATCAAGTTTTAAGGGCATTAAAATAACATTTTCATTAACAATTCAAATACCAACATTTAAGAAATTACAATTAGCTCTACAAGTCAAAAAGCACGAGTGCGCAATTTTTTTTTATATACAAATCCAAAAGTTTACCGCGACTTTTAACGACGCAAACACGGCACATTGTTTCGGGCATCGCGAGAAGGGACAAGAAAATTTCATTTATTATCCCTCGGACAAGAGTCGCTGCGTGTAAGCCGCGCTTAAAGAAGATAAGAGGATGTAAGTAGAGGAGGAATTTAGACTAACACACAGTCCGGACTTGGACCAGCCTCATTACCATAAGTAGATTTAATGAAAATTACGTTAATATATAATGATAATGGAAATTAGGACGGCGCATGATGCGGTCCGACAATACTGCGCCGCGGAAATTCCCGGCCAAACTTTCCACCGAATATCAGCGAAACTTTGACATTATGCTCCGCTTCGTATATATATATATATATATATATATATATACACATTAAAAAAAAGCCGCCGCTAAAGCAAACTTTAAAATTAGCCGCGTAAATACTGGAGCGAGGTTTAATTATCAATTAAGCTAATGCTACTTTGTAGGCATTGCTGTTAAATTAACGGGGGAAGTATATGCGGCTGATTTTTTACGTCGGGTTTCGGGGTAAAAATGCGCGCCGTTAAGTACGCCTCGCGCACTCGAATTTCAACCCCCCGAAGAGTATCAGGACTCCGCGGGAATTAATTCACCGAGAGAGAGAGAGAGAGGCGCAACTGCCGCGCGGATAAAAGGGCAGCACCCCTAGAAATTCCGCCTAATAAGCGGCAAAGTCGCCGACGACAATTAAAAGTCGGCGGTGGCCGCTCGATAAGCCGATTAAGGTAGTCGTCCCGCTGGAATCCGGTTCAAAGGTTGCTTTTTTTCACGACAGCCACGTCGGAGTAACGTCTCTTGTATCTGAATTTCTTATGGACTCGAAAGCAGTCGACACTTATTTTATCGTTTAGATAAATACACATTTCCGTAAAATAAACTTGTAAATAAAATATTCAGCTAATTTACCGCAGCATAATAAAACTCCAATTTCCATATTAAAATGCATTAGAAAGTTTTTGATCTTCCCCTCGCCCGACAAAGTTTTTAATGCGCGCGCGCGCAATCGTAAAGCGTGCATTAGCGCATCAATCATACTCCGCATTAACCATCACCTGCCCCGCGAGCCCAATTATAAAAGCGCGTTCGTCTAGATTAGATAACCCGCGCGAAAAGCAAAAAAAAAAAAAGATAAGCCGCGTTTCCGAAGAAAAAAGAGAGAGGCTCGAAAAAAAAAAAAAAAATACATCCCGTCAAAATAAAGCATAATTCAGCCGCGAGCCGATTACAGAAACGAGAGTTCGACACGCGGCGCCCGAGGACTCGAGGATACGAGGCTTCGAGGGGTTCTCGCTCTCGGCGCCTCGGAAGGCAATATTGCGCACCGAGTCGTGTGTGTGTGTGTGTGGTCACTGCGGTCGGCACGCGAGCCGGCCATTAAAATTCGATCAGATAATCTTATTTGCTCTGCGATTAGGCCGAATATTCTTTTCGCGCGGCGGCCGGGGGATCGGTCGAAGATAGGGTCGGGAGAGGAGCCGCGCATAAATTACCGGGCGATTAACATTTTCACTTGCGATGGCTTCCCCGAGGCGGCTTAGTCGCGCGGCGGCGGCGGCGGCGGCCTTTTTTGTCTCCCGTGTGCTTTGGCGTTTTGTTAATTAAGCGGGAGTGTGCATCGCGGTCGGGATCGTCGAATGATCGTCCTTTTATTAATTGCTGTGTGCGAACGGCGAATTAATTTTTTTATACGGTTTTCACGGCAATATGGAGACGGGCGAGATGAGTTGACGGCGGTTTCGTGCGGTTTAGAGAGTCGGTAAACGTTCGAAATTAGAGTGGAAAGACGAGAGAAGTGTAGTCAAGAAATATGCGTTAAAAATTCAATTGACCTTATCTAAACTTCACCCGCACGACACATCTTAACAAAGTACTCTCCTTCAAAAAGCAGGCCAATTACACTTCTGAAAAGGTAAAAGCGCGATCTGCGGCAGCCTTTAAAAACGACCGCAGCGCGCGGCGCCCTGAAAATACCCCGCGGTCCAGAAGCAACTCAGCCCCGTCGACACTCTCAAAAAGTGCTTAGCAGCCTATAACCTTCGGGTCTTTTATTCAGCAGGCGCTATAGGTATAGTTATAGGTATAAGTATAGGATTGTTTGACATCTCTCACCTTTGTTGCGGGTCGCTCGGGCGCTTCCCGCGATGATCAGAATGAGCAGCGGCGCCCGCAGTAAGCCTGCCAAGGAGGACGGCATCTTCGCGGACGTGGGGATGCTCCTCCGCCTCTGCTGGACTGGCTGATACTAGCCAACGCCCCTCATCACCGGCCGAGGCCTGAAACCGAAGCGAGGAAAGAGTTAATTGGGGTTTTTGGGCTCCTGAGTTGGTATTTTTATTGGTTAACTTGAGGCACACGGGACGGGAGGATGAAATTGGTTGTTGCGCAATAGGAGGTAATATTTAAAAATAAATTAACCTGTTTTTGGATAAGAAATTATAACAAGATCAAAAAGTACATGAATTCATTTGACATTTACGTAATAATTTTAATGAAAACTGAAAAATACAAGTTGTAAGGACCTCTTAAATGCCGTACAAGGTTTTAAAGTGAAACTTTCCTTTGTAAGACTAAATTTATATTAAATTTAAAGTTTTTAATTAAAACCAAACTCTCGGGAATAGAAAGAAGATAATTAGGATTTTACATATTAGAGTATAAATTAAATGCCCTTCATGTAAGTAAAAGTAGGTTACACTATATTCTTAATGATCGTCTTCCGCCGGTTTGCCTCGCCGCGAAACTTTGCTGACTTTTCCCCCTCCCCCCCTCCCCACCTCCCCACCGCCGAAAAAGATTTTCCAGGCAAAATTTTGAAGCTCCAAACTAGAACGCGTATAAGTCATACCCCAACTTTTCCGCGAAAATGTTCGCGATAATAATTAGAATCAACATTCGCCCCTTCCCCCTCCCCCCCCCCCGAGCTTTTAATGAAAAGCAGAAATTGCAGCTTTAATCGTAACTCAATTACTCGAAAGCCAACCATTACAGCCCGGATTATCGCGTCTCTTTAATCTGCCGTGTGTACCAACTAATTACCACGTAGCCGGAGAAATTTACATCGGCAAAGTACAGTGCCCGCGCATTCCTTTCTTATCGGCGCGCATCTCTCGCCGTCCGGGCTCTCGAGGCGCCCCCCCCCCCCCCCTAATTCGCCGATTCCCGCCAGGGGTACACGAGGAATAAAGAATAAAAATGTTAACGAGGCGAGGCCGTTGATTGCAAAGGCGTCGGGAGGAGGATCGCGGGGAGGGGGATCTCAAATTGATAGTGTCCTTGGAAATGCGTGGCGGCCTTTGACGATTCCTTTTGCTCCCCGCCCCGC
Organism: Ormyrus labotus; assembly: GCA_035582975.1. Classification (NCBI taxonomy): domain Eukaryota; kingdom Metazoa; phylum Arthropoda; class Insecta; order Hymenoptera; family Ormyridae; genus Ormyrus; species Ormyrus labotus. Next base: position 11,033,788 of record JAWWEO010000001.1, on the reverse strand, counting down.
CTCGCTCGCGGCAAAAGCTAATTGCCCGCTCAACGCCGTGGCGATGATGAGCCGCGGGAGAGGCTCTGGGAAGGAGTTGAAAAAAAAAAAGAAGGGTGTCGGCAACTTTTGCAGGCGAACGGTTCGACGAGGGGGTAATTAGTGTTTATTGACGGGAGGCTCAAGTTTCGACTTCGCGTTTAATTCGATTCGACTTTAAATATTTTCAGATCGTGAAAGCGAATTATTCATCTGGGTGGTGGAAAATTTATTTTTGTAAAAAAGGGGATTTTAAGAAAGAGCTGAGTTTGACGTAATAAACGTTTAAATTTATCCTATTAAAAAAAAAGAGAGATACAGGAATTGTTTTTAAAATTACATCATTTTCCATAATAAGTCTTTCATTAATTTTTTCCAATCCCAATGCGCCGCGCTAACAGTTAGCAAAAAGAAACGCAACAAAACGCCACTACTCAGTAAATCAGAGCGCGAGCTTCGCATTAGACCACCGACAGCCGATAACGATCGCGCCTCCTCGCACTAATTTAACGAAGAAAAAAAATAAAAAAAAATAAAGGCTCTCGAGCCGCGCGGACAAATTCGCCGTAAACGCCGACACAGTGACAAAGCCGCGACGTTATTTCCAGCGCGCGGTTCCCGAATCCCCCCCTGATCGATTCCGTTATATTACGAGGCCGCGCGCACGAGGCAATAAATGACTGCGGTCGATTAATTCCAGAGCCCTCCCCCCTAAACACAGTCGCCGCCGGCGGCGGCCTACGAACACACGCGTGCATCTGCTTGGGGATTTACGCTTTAGCCGAGAGCTCCGGGCACAATGGCCCGATGCGATAATATTCGCGGATTCTTCGGCCTCTCTTGGACTTTCGTCCGAAGCCCAGCGATTGCGCGATGCGCGAGGAATTTCTCGGGCTCCTGTAATTAGCAGTTTTTTTTCGCTCCCGGCGCTTAATGCTTCTTTTGTTGTTTTTTTTCGACGGGCCGTTTGCGCGACCCGTCGGCGCGTCTCGGATACCTGACGCCTATTTATTGTTACGGCTGGTTATTGATTTTATATATTTAATTGCGGCGGATGAATTTTAATTAATGGACTTTTTCCGGAAATGCTGCCGGACGTTGCCGGCAACGGGGAAGAGGGGGGATTTTTTTTTCGTTTATTTGTACTGGAGAATTTTAATTAATTTGACTTTACTTGGAATTTTTTCGGGCAGTGCTCTCGATGTTTTACTAATAAAAGTAATTTGTGAATTACTAGAATGTTTTTGGTCTTTTAGTTTTAGGTAGAATAGTTTTATCTCTTTTTAACATATTTTAATTGGTATGAAATTTTGGTATTATTTACCTCTCCCAGCCAAATAAATTGTTAGTCGCGACATTCGTCTTTCTTTTCATCTCAAATCTTGTATATCTAAAAGTTACGAAACGTCGAAAGATTAGACAACGATTAATTCCGCAAGACCCCCGATTCAACCTAATAATTCAAAACTCGCTGCATTCGCATAAATTCTTTTCCTCGGCAATTCGCCGCAACTGTCCTTAATAATAAGCTTTCAACCTCCTTAGCGCACAATAACCCACCATAAATACAGAAAAAGGCAAGGAGATCGGCACAAAGAGCTTCGCGCGGCCGACGCATTGAATCCTCTCTCTCTCTCTCTCTCTCTTGGAGGCATCCACGTGAGATTAAAAAGCTCCGCACCTCGGCGAAGCAAATTTTCTCGCCCGCCTCCCTTTTATCGGCTTCTCTCCCCCCTCCCGCCGCAGCCGGCAAAAGGATATAAGAATAAGAAGCGCGCCCGGGAACACGGACTCAATGGGAATAAATAAGCCCGAAGCGCGCCGGCGCCGGATCCGCGACAATGGGGGCCGAGGAGCTTGCCGAGAGATGAAAATACTTCCACGGACGATTTTTCATTCTTAAAACCGCCACTCGAGCGGCGCAGTCGCGACTCACCGACGGAGGAGGCTTCATCGATCTCGCGCCCGAAAGACCCGCCGGTCTTTACCTGTTGATATACAGGGAGAGAGAGGGGGGGGGGAAAGCCAAGTCGAGAACTGCAGCTGTGTATGGAATTTTTTTCTGCCCCCCCCCCCCCTCGCCGTCGGTCTGTTTTTGCACCAGAGATGCGGTTAATGAAACGTGCAGTGCGCAGAAGCTTTCGCCGCAGCGGATTTAACTGCGGGCTTTATAGCTCTGATTTCTTTGTTTTTTTTTTTTGCCTTGTTCATTTAACGTTCTGTTGTATAAAGAATATTTTCATTTATTTCATTACGAAATTTTAGTTATTCAGTTTATATAGCATTTATTTATTTCACTTTAAAGATATTTTTGAAGTGAAAATTAAATTTAACTGTATTTAATTACTTAAAAGAGTAAATACAAAAAAATTTTGGTTGAAGCAAAATTGGTAAGTGATTGCAATGTAAAAAAGAACGAGATTCGCGCAAAGCACAGAGCATTTACAATGAAAAGGTTTTGCTCTTTGAAAAGGCAAATCGTAATCCTCAAAACTGAAAATTCAGAGCCTCCCCCGCCGCGGAGATAAAATAAAAAAAGGTCAAAAACGAAAGTAGCCATACCTATAAGAAAAGCTCATATCGCGTCGAGGTCCATTCCGAAACTCCGATCGGACCGTGAAAGAGGAGTTTTCAGCTCCGTACATAAAGGGGGAAAAAAGAGGGAGCAGAGCAGAGAGAGCAGCTCCTAACCGAAGCATATACATAAAGAAGAAAGAAAAGGAGAGAGCCCCGGCTCGAAGCTCAAGCGAGAACGAGAAGGAGAGTCGAGTGAAAAATGGGGAAGGACAAGCGCCGGTAGCCCCGGGCTCTCTCTCTCTCTCTCCCTCCCACTCTGTCCTCGAGTTACCATTATGCTAAACCGCAAATGGAGTCCTGCGATCGAGTGTCTCTCCTAGGCGCTTGCGAGAGCGCAAAGCGACGCGACGGCACAATGGCCCCGGAGGCTCCCAAGGTGTAACGTTACTCAGAAATGAAATTCCCCCCACCCCCCATCCCCTGTCCTCCACCCGTGCTCAACTCGATTGCGTGGGCGGCGCGCGAGCCGAGTTCTGTCACCTTTCCGCCCGCGGAGAGAGAAAGAGAGAGAGAGAGAGCTGGTAATGATAAAGGAATAATAAAGATAAATTCAAGGAGATATGGATGTTCATTTGCGAGGGCGCGCAGGACCGAACGACTGTATTCTGGCCCAGTTCGCCGTCTGAATACGCGCTCTTTAACTCGCGCCGGCAATAGACTCCTGGCGGAATTCTGCGCGGACCTTGCGGCCCGGCCCTTCCCACCGACGAATTAATGGATTCCGATGAAATTTGTTGAACGCCGTCGCGGTCGTTTTGACCTCCGGCGCAGGGCTCTTCGTTTCGCACTTGCGAATTTTAATTTTCGAGCCGGTCTTTAGCCTTTATTATTAGTCTCGTTTCGTTCTTTGCAATCCGCGTGCGTAATTATTTTTGAACGAGTAACGATTTTGGTTTTCAATTTTTTTTTTTTACTTTTAAAAGCGAGCAATAAAATTTTCAGTTAATTTTTAAGAACTCTGACATTTCGAAAGTATCCGGGCAATTCAACTCTTACGGAGCTTACTTTCAATTCACACCGCCGAATAGTGGGGTCGAAAAAAATTTCTCCAACTCCGGGGAAAGAAAGAAAGCAAAAAAATTAACGCGCGTCTAGACGCCGTGCGTCAGTCAGGTGAAGAAAAGGGCAAGCCAGGGTACAACGAGCCCGCAAGTTTTTCTGCCAAGTCCGCGACTTGCGCAACTCAATTTTCACGCGACCGTCCGAGATATTCAAGCGTCCCCCTCCCACCCCCCTCCTCCGTTTTTTTTTTCAGGCTCGTTGTGTTTCTTTTCCACACGCCCTCGAATGTCAGCGGGCAAGGTTTCAAGGTTGCCCTCGTTATTGTCCTTTTCCTTATTTTTAACCCTCCGCTTTGCCCGTTTGCCTCTTTTCCGCCGAAAATTGCGTTTGGCTGTTTCTTTTGTTGAGAATTCACAATGATATTGTTACCCTTGCTTTTTCCCGTTCATAGGCCGTATTGTCATGCGGACGAAGCGTTCCCCCCCCCATGAAATTTTCATCATCAAATCCTGAGGGAGGGTTGCCACTGCCTTTGTAAACCAAGTTTTTGGTATTTCTTTATCGATTGGAACAATTTACCTTGTAATAAACAGGCGGAATAAGTAAATAATGACAAAAATAATTTGTATACCAACGGATTAGTATCTTAAAAAAAAAAAATTGTTCAATCAATCATTTAAAAATTATCATAAATTAATATATGCATATTTTTTTGCTAAAACGCCATAGCCGATTTTGTTGTTCTAGCCATTCTCGAGAATCTGTGGACACACTAACTTAATATTAAAATGTAGCGTAGTCAGTCTTTGTACCTCCTGACGTTATAAAGATATCGATACGAGGCTTGTGGCATAATTTGTTGCTAATTTGTTGCTCTTCAGAGGTGTAACCATCAATTGCTAAATCCCACCGTAATAGGTGAGGAGATATAGAGTGCGTTAAGTTAGCGTATCCATTGTTGGCTGGAGAAACAAAGTAAAAACGAATGGGCTTTTTGACCAACAAATTAGCAACAAAACATGTCACCAGTCTTGTATTGATATCTTTATAAGGCCAGGAGATACAGATTGTGGATACGCCAGTTTAATATTGAGTTAGCGTACTCATTGTTTCTCGAGAACAGCTGGAGCAACAAAACCGGGTTCGGCGTGACAAATTAACAACAAAGTAGTAACAAAATATGCTGTTGGTTTTATAAACAAATATTAATTAGGGTCGGAGTTATAAACGTGGCTGTGCTAGCTTAGTTTTAAGCTAGCACGAGCTACGTTTCTGGGAATCGGCTGAAGTAACAAAATAAAAACCAGCGGGCTTTTTGAGCAACAAATTAGCAACAAAATAGACACCAGTCACGTATTGATATCTTTATAAGGCAGGAGATACAGAGTGTGGCTACACTAGCTTAGTAATTTGTTCCTAATTTGGTACGGCATAACAAATTAGGAACAAATTAGCAACAAAATATGCATATGGTTTGACCATGGGCTTATGAAGTGAAATTAGGTATCTATATTGATTTAAACTTAGCTGTAAAATGAATGCCTTTTACTTAATGCAATTTTGTACACAAAGGATTTTTCTTTTGCTAACAGACATTTTCTTGATATTAAAACTGAGAAGAAATTCCTCCAATGCCGGAAGGATTTCTCTTATTGTAGAAAGATCATTTTTTGAGTTAGGCAAATAACTACAAACTCTATTGAATATGTAGTAGCTTTTATAAAATTTGTTCAGAAAAAAAAATATAGGATTGAGATATAGGTGTTTCAATCAATTGAAATTAATAATTATAGTTCGAATCGTTATAACTATAGTACTGATACTTTCTTTAACCTATATCACAAATTTTCAAAATCAGAAACATAATGGTACTGAAAATAAAATATCATGCAGCGCATCGAGCTTCAAATCCAACATTCCCCGACCTCGTTCTAAACAGCATTACGCAACAATAAAGCTCGATCTCCGAGATTACAATGGCTCCGCTTGCCGGTCGTATCTCAGCAATCGAAAAAGCTGGAGCTACGAACGGCAGAGGAAAACGGCGCGGGGACATAAAACCTCGCACCGAGGGGCAGATAGATACCCTTTCCCCAAGCCTCTCTTGTCTCCAGCTCGGACTAGAAAAAGAAGCGTATAGGTGGGCTCTCTCCCACGCGCCGCGGGCGAAACTTGTTTGAAACTTTAATGGACAATCCTGACGCACACCGGGGGGAACAATCATCGCGAACCGAAGCTCGGGGAATAAAGTATGGGTGTCACACGGCGAGAGAGAGAGAAAGAGAGACGTATATACACGCGTCCTCATAGAGTAGTTTGCTTTCGAAGAAGTTTCTCTTTCTCCCGCGCGAAAGAGAACTCTCGTCGCCGCGCGCTCGAACGAGGATTTGCCGCCGCCGCCGCCGCCGCCGCCCTTTTGTCCGCCTCTGCGACGGGGCCAACTTTCGAGAACACGCGATTTCTTTATCAAGTGCTGTTTCGCGAATTTTTCTAACTTGTATAAGGAGCCCCGCTCTGACGGATTTTCTGCGCTGCGGACTGCCTTATCGGATCCGAGGCTGATGGAACAAAGGCGGTACGTGAGGCACGGAGGATGCGAGTTTCTCCGCACTGGATTTCCAGATGAGTTTTTAGAATTTTCAAATTTCCGGAGTAATCTACATCCGCATTACGCGGCGTAAGTTCGGAATTTTAGAATTTATTCCAACTTTTCCAAAATCAAATCGTTTAAATTTACTGTACGCCCTTTGAAATAAATCTGGATTTATAATATCCGTGCCTCATTTTGCAGATCGTAAATGTAGATAGACTATTGAAACTACGTCACGTTCCCGAGGAGACAACGTCGCATTAGATATGCAATCATATAATAATCTGAACCCTCCCATCCGAGCCCCTACCCCCCTCCAAATGATGCACAGCGAAATTATTCCGATCGGAAAACGGCATGCAGCGTACCACCCCCCGGGCGAACTTAGCACCTTACTCAAGACAATAAACCAGACTATTCCCATCCGTAGCTGCAACTCATTACTCTGTCTTAGTCCTAAACAGGGCGCTTAGTTTCGGCCGAGAACTCGGCTTGCCGAGGCTACACGGGGTTGCGTCTCGCGAGAGAGAGGAATATGAAAGTGCCGGCGAAAACCAGACTACAACTCGATATCTCTCTCCTTCTCTCTCTCCGGGAGTTTCCCCGGGATGATCGCCAGGGGCGGCCGTCACACCCTCGACCCCCTGGGGGGTCGCTTGTTAACCGCTCGGCAAACTGAGTTAACGTTTTCTTACGATCCGCGGCCGCGCATTTAGTTAGTATGCAATCCCGGAGGGCGAAGTCCTATTTATGATCCCTCCGGCAAATGGATTCCGCCGGCGAGGCGCTTTATTCTAATGTGGGTTAATTTGCTATTTTGATTCCGCGGCACGGAGAGGCGCGGGAAATTAGGGGAATTAGCGGATTCTTTGCCGGGCGCGAGAGCGCCGAGCTTTGTTTTGGTCTTTCCGGATTCGAGCGGACTGGATTTTCCAGACGGGGTAAGAATTGAGTTTAGAAGATCTGAGTTGGACGCTGCCGTCTGGAATGAGGAATTATTTAAGTGGAGACGCTTTTGATATTTAAAATTGCAATAAAGGCTGGGTAAAATTATTGTTGGCAATTAAGTCACTACTTTTATCGATACTAAAACGATTGTTATAGATTATTCATTGGGGCAACGAAACTTATTAGGTTTACATGATCCAAATTATAAATTAGCATTGAGAACTCAATTTTGTGTTTATGATACAGTAAGTGCTAGTAAGTATATCGTAAGTTAGGCTATCCGAACTTGTAAGTAAAATTTGAAATGCTCATCTTAATATGTAATTTTAATCTCGTAAACGTTAATCAAATTTCAAATGCTTTTAGTGAACTAACGTAAGACGGTAACGATCTATAATTTCTGCTTACGTAAGCGTACTATAACGGTTGCTTTATAGTAATTTCAATATCGTAAAGGACAATTGGGGCTGCATTGCATCATAAAGGATGGTCAGAACCCTAAAAGTAATTTTAGATGTAAAATGCTGATAATGCGAATTATATTTACCATGTACTTGAACGTGTCACTTATTAAGTATGAACATTTGGGCATTTACGGATTATAGCCAATTCTAGTATCTCTTAACGCTTGTCTTTGTTTACAAACCTGCTGCACACAACAAGTAAAAATATTTTTAACCGAATTGAAAGCATTGGCAAGTATAATTTTAATACGAAACCTTCCCAACACTCGAATCTATCTCGACTTTTCCCCGCAAAAGCCAGTCCCCAATATGGCCCACTTAAATTCACTATACCTCCCTATTTAAACAAAAAAAAAATAGCCATCGACCTAACCTTGAGCATCCCCGAGCTTCGGGACTGCTTCGGAATTCCACGCGAAGGCCATAAGGCAGCGGCGGTAGCGCGGCAAAAACGCTCGACTCCCTCCCGCGGGAGCGGACTTTCGGTGGGGGGGCAATCAATAACGGGAGGGAGCGAGGAAGCGAGGAACCGATCAAATATTCAGAGGCATTTGGGATATTAACGAGCCGCGCGGGATAACGCGAAGCGTGCGGGACGTTCATCAAGTGGCCGCCGCTAAGCAGACTCCCGCAAAGGCTGCTGCTGTATGCTGCTGAGAAATTTCGGGGCTGCTTCGGGCTTTTTCGTTTCGCTGATTTTCCGGGCCGAGAGAGGAAAGGGGGATGGTAAAAATAGCGGCGACGTGGGCGCTTCGGTTTTTAATGGACGGTCGTTATTGAGATGAGAATTGGGAGAGGGGGATTTCCTGATTGAAATGCTGAATTAAAGTTTTTAATTATAATTTATTTAATTTATGATTGGAAATTATTTCCAATTTGTCTTTTAATGGACGTTTCACGTCATAATAATCTGTGCGAAATGCAAGTCTGAAATTATGAAATAATATGATTAATAATAGTATGTCATTATTTTAGTATTACATTTGAATAAGCTTTATTCGTGGAAATAGTGAAAGATAAGTTTGACAAGTCATATAATTTCGTCCAAAGTAGAATAAATTTTCAACAGTTTATTGCTGCAGAATTAATAAAAAAAAATATCAAGTAAAGACAATGAAAATTAAAAATGAAATTTTCTCATCCGAATCTTGAAATCTTTATACAAAATTATAACTTGCAATCCAATTCGACGCTCGGGCATTGTTACAGTAACTTTTTAAATGCATGCTAAAGCCTTTTACCAAGTTCATCACTCTAAAGCAGCCTCATCGTTAACAAAAGTGACCGCGGCGCGTTTTTTTTTTTTTCCTCTTCAGCAACGCAACGCCAAAAAGTTCGAATTCATTTCGGCGCCATTGTTAGGTAACAAGCCGAGCTTTTAATAATAAAAAAAGAGAACGAAGCCACTCGGCAGGAACCAGCTTAAGCCCGCAATAACACAATGGCACACCGAGCGAGTACATCCCCTCCTCCCCCCCCCTTCCCTTCCACCGCTAAAGTTTCGCTGCTAATTACATTCCGCGCAACAACTTCTTTCCATGGCAGCTCCAGCCCCGGCCTATCTGCGAGATCTCGAGATGATTTAGCGCAAACGAGGTCTTTAGCTCTCGGGGTTTATAGAACCGAGGCGCTCGGATTCTATCCCCGCCCCCCTCCCCCCACCCTTCCTTTATTCTCTTTTGCATTTTCCATTATTTTATGTCGTCCTTTAGCCATTGTTATTAATGCGACTTTTCTTGTTAATTACGTCGCATTGTTGGGCGATTGAAAAAATTTGCGTTATACGTTTCTGATGGGAGAATGATTATTGTAAATTACGTGCAATTATAAATGCTCTCGCAATCCGGCTATAATTAATGATACTTTTGAACCGATGAATCTTATTTTATTCGTTTTTAGATTTATTCTTTAAGGCGATAATGATCAGTAATAATAATTAATTAGCGTTTTGTACTTCTATTTCTCATTCGTGTAAAGGATTAAGGGGGGATTTGCATTATTAAAGGATGCCTTTGGTACCGCTACGATACTGCTTTGTTTATGGGGGAGAGATGTGGGAATGCGGCGACGCGAGGAGTTTCTTGACGAGAGCTGCAATTGACGAAGCTGATGGTTCGATCACACAAAAGTATCGCTTTATCGAAGATTCTGCGAAGTGTGCAGAAAGTAAAAGTCACACAAGTAGATTAGGCAACAACCAGTAGATAATGACATGCAGAATAATTTCATTATAAGATTAAATATTTTAAGAGTCTGCATTGCCGATATAAAGTATAATTTGGACAGGTAAAAATTCTTAATTTTAATTAAATTTTTATCATAAATCTTGTCACGGATGATGTGTGCGAAAGACGATAAGCACATCCGTAGACATATGAGGACGACTCGAAATAGGGATTAGCATAGGCATCGCTAGCTCAGTAGAAAGAACATATCCGTCGCGAAACGGAAGGTCCCGGGTTCGATTCCTGGCCGAGTAAAGCCATGCCTCTTTTTTTCGAGTCTTACCAAAAATCCTGAATCAATCCGCGTACCCACGAACAATCTAAATTCTTTTAAGAATATTACAATCTTTTCACACTTGAGAGGTACACTGCCGGCCAAAAGTTTGGAAACACTTCGTTCGGATTTTCGAATTCACAGTGTTTTCAAACTTTTGGCCGGCAGTGTATATACTAGATAAAACGATATCAAGACTTTATTTAGTTATCAATTTTCTTAATAAACCAATCAAAGCGAAAATCTTATCATTTTAGCTTTGAAACATTAAATGAATGAAAATAACATCCATATCTTATAAGTAAAATGGATAAGCCTTCTGCATAAAATTATTCATTTTCCATTAAGTGTTCTTAATACTTTAATACTTTGTGTGCATCTGAATTAAATAACGCGTGATAATATATTTCAATTATCTGAAAAAAATGTATCTAAGTAAGTCTTTTAACGATACTAGCTACCATTATTTAGAAATTTTCACTAAGAATAATGTAATTTTTTAATAGAAAATATTGGAATACGTCATGTGATAGTGCTAGTATTATTTTTGGGTCATGCGATAAACCAAGCCATGCGTACACTTCTCGCCGTCGTTTTGATCGCAATGATGAACAGCAAATCCCAGGTTTTCGACAATTCCGTAAGCGCAAATATAATTTACAAAAATTTGTTGCAACTACACAGAGAGAAAGGATTACTAATATTTAATCCACGTTGTAACTGTATTTTATACCACGAATGCCGAAAAATCATGTTAAAGTCGTGATTTTCAGGTTAGAGTTTCTCTCAGTGTAATTGTGCGATGGAAGTAATTCCATTCATTAATATTTAAGCCACGAATTCTTTCAGAGTAGCAAGTTTTCATTTGATCGTATTTTAAATCCACGGTGGATTAAATATTAATAATCTTTTTTCTCTGCGTACATAAAATTAAAAAATTAAGATGTAATATTTTATACTGTTTTAGATATTTGAATGGAGCACGCAAAAGAAGGCGATAATTTTAAGTGCTCCATATGCAATAGCCGTATTATTCAAAATACCTACCGGCTACCTGATGCAATATCACAGTGCGCACAAAAGTTTATTCATTGTCTGTTTATTTTGCAGTATTCTTATTATTGCAATACCAACCGTTGCAAATTACATTGGTTGGATGTCTATGCTCGTTTACATTCTACTTATAAGTGCTATTGATGCCTTTATTTGGTGCGCTACTCAAGTACTTCTTCCAAGGTGGGTTCCTCCTTCTGAAAAAGCAAGACTCGGTAAGCGTGTACTTTCGTCATCCCTATACGTTTTGAGTAACTTCAACTTTTGTTTCCGTCTTAGCGTCTTTTGTGTATAGTGGAACAACAGTCGGATTAATTTTGTCAGTGTTTATTTCTGGACTATTATTGAAATCAGGATTGGACTGGCCAAGTATTTTTTATACCTTTGGTGTGTCTGGTTTAATTTGGTCGATTGTTTTCTATTTATTGTGCGCTGATTTCCCATCGACACATCGGATGATCAGCTCCGCAGAGAAAACGCACATAGAAAGTAGCTTTACGGGACTGGAAGAGAACGTCCAACAGAAAGTATTTGTTCATTTTTATATAGAATTCCGTTAAAAACATGTTTTTATTTTAAGCTATTTTTGGTTCGTCAAGTTTCCATGGAAAGCAGCATTTACATCAGTACCAGTTCATGCTTTGATAATAACAAAATGTTGTTCGAAGTGTGTAGATTCTATTTTCATAACCCAGATGCCATCTTACATTTATTATATCTTACATTTTGATATGAAGGATATAAATTTCACGTAAATGATTTTTATATAAATTTATATATAGTCTAGAATCTTAAATGGAAATTAAAAATAATCTATGTCTTTCAGAGTAGCCTAATATCTACAGCGCCTCATTTAGCAGACTTTTTACTGACGTTTGTGTTTGCTTGGTTGTCAGATTTCGCTTTGAAAAAGAATATTCCTGTAACAGTGATTCGAAAAACAAGTAATACCATAAGTATGTGGGGTATTGCAGCCATCCTGATTATTATGTGTTCATTGAAAAGTGCAGATCAAAGTATAAATATTTTAATGTTGGTATTATCATCGAGCTTGCTAGCTGGTTTGACATGCGGTATTGAACTTAATGAATTGGATATTTGTCCAAATTTTGTCATGCTGTATTCCGTCACAACCACCGTAACGAAACTTAGCACATTTTTCGATTCTCTTTTCGTTGGATGGATCGTCACTGACCTGGTAAGTGACAGACCACGATTTTTTTATTGTCAAATAAGAAAATAATCGTTTATTGTGTTATATTAAACTTAGGAAAACCCAAATCAATGGTACAATCTATTTTATCTGACGGCTGGCATGTCATTTTTTGGAAATCTGGTATTTATTATTTTTGGTAAAGCTGAAGTACAGCCCTGGAATAAAACTGAATATTTGAAGAATTCAAGAGAAAATAAAAAGTTGCCAATTCAGTGGCGCTTAACTTCCTCCTAACTAATTTATCGTTCCAATATTACCAAACAATCGATTTCAACAACATAATTTAAAACTATTCTATATTTAATTACGTATTTATTTTTGTGTTATTATTTTATTTTTCTGTCCAATTTAGAATTTAATGAACAGCAAACAAAATTTAAATAAAAATTTTATTATTGGAATATTTGAAGTCCTAAAAAATAGAATTTTTGAAACTCCAAATTTTTATTATGCAAGTCTATAAGTAAAAAGCGAAGAATAAAAAAGTAACTATATCTGAATAAAGTATTACAGGTAGCTTTAAATAAATTAAACGAACTTTAGCGTTTTATAAAAAAAAAAAAAAAAAAACACCACTTTAAAATCCATTACAAAGTTTAAATACCAAAGTCCCAAAGTAAATAAAAGAAAACTCCTTCCAATCCTAGTTACTTGATTAAAAATGGTAAAGATCTTGAAAATCTGAAAACCACATTACAATCGCTCGACTTCCTAACTCGCATCAGCATCAATTTACATTTTCCCCGGCAACATTTTTACTCCATTCTAAACTATACGGAAGAAGGACCGAGGGAAGCGAAAAGAAAACGAAACAACAAGTATATACCACCGAGAAAAGTAGAGCTGCATCTTAGCCGGCAGATATCCGGTGGCCACGCGAAACTCGCCCGACGGCAATGTATGAAAGTACAGTAGGTATCGCATACCTCAGGGGAGAAGCTTGAAACACAGAGCGGGTATAGTTTTGCTAGAAAGGGGAAGGGGGGGAGGGGCGGGGGGGAGAAAGAATGATCGCTGGTAGGGTCGTTGAGTTGCCGGAATGAACAACGCAGCAAGTAGCAAGAGCCGTCCAGGTGGCACTGCGCAACTTTGGATTACCGAAATCAACTAACTTGGGGCGCGCGCCACGAGGAGAGAACGAGCAAAGTGGATGGAAGCGCCGGGACAGATATATATATATATATATATACACATGCCACGCAACGCGGATAAAGAGGGATGAAAAAGAGACGCGGGGAAAAAGAGATTGGACTAAGGCCAGGTTAAATTGTCGAGAGAATATACTTTGTCCGCAGTGCACTGGTCACTGCGTCGGGCGGTTTCTTTCGCCTCCTTTTTTCGACGAGCTCTCCTACACCGCCCGGCGGACTCTCTCTCCCGAGCCTCGGAAAAGCCCCCCGCCGGGCTTTTAATGAGATGCAGATTGCCGAGAGAAATATTAAATTCCGTACGTGGTATACATTTACGACGCCGATTCGCGGACTCGGCTAGCTCCTCTTGTGAGGAGACGGGATTCCTGTACTGCTATTTGCCCGCGTATTTTCTATATATTTAGCTTTATGCCACTTGTATTGGATAAAGTTCAAAGGTAATGACAATTATTATTGCTAAATTTTTCAAGATATCAGTGTTGCACTTCTGAATATCCGACAAGAGCGCCCGTCCGACTATTTGGCAAAATCGACTCGCAGGAAATTACAAATTTCTCATCGAAGTTACATTTCGCAGAAAGTTGGCTAACTAACCATCGGCAGCTATACCCGCGCGCTCACCTCTCATCAACTTCGTGTAACATCAACGTCCGAAATCAGTTCTCCATAACCGAGGAGAGAAAAAGGCGCGCTTTCGAAAAAAAAAAAAGAAAGACACTCGCTCCGCGTTCATCTTCGAAAATCAATTCGGCAGGAAATTGCTCAATTCCCAGCTCTCGGCTCCATCCAAGGGAAGCATTCAATTAGCGCAACATTCGCCAACTTCGGGGCATTTCAATCATCAGTCCGCCCCGGCACACTCCGTCTCTCTCTCTCTCTCTCTCTCTCTCTCTCGCTTTAAACCAAATCAGAACTTAATCGTTCGTCGGTGGCCCATCCGGCGCTGCTTTTGCTCGTCGGCAAAATTCAAGCGAGATGACGTCAGTCCGTCCGACTGCTGGCTCTTCCCTCTTCTCCCGCAAAGAGAGAGGGAGAGAGGGAGGGAGGAATCATCCATCGCGGTCTACGCGAGACGGATGGATGGATAGGGTTCGGCCTTATCGGGACTTGGCCAAGACGAATCCTTATCTCCCGCCGGAGGGGTTAATCTCGGGGATTTCCTCGGCTATCTCGTTACTTCTCTCGCTTCTCCGGCGAGATATACCGGGATTTGACGGACCGGCCCCGGTGTCCCGGGGTAAAGTCGAGGCGCCGCGTGTGTTTGCGCGACACACGTTGACATTTCTCCTTCTTCGAAACTCGCTCTCTCTCTCTCTCTCTCTCTCTCTCGCCTCCTATAAATCTCGGACTCGCTTTTTGTTCGGGCTTATACGGCGCGCGGGGGCTTTCTGTATGCGGGTGTACACGGCGCGGCGGCTCTCCGTGTGTCCGCGGGACTTTTAGCCTTGGCGGCTGCGCCGACTTTCCTCTCCCGGCTGCTTTTATTTCTTTTCGCTTCTGTGTGCGCGCGGCCGCCCCGAGCTCGGAGCTCCTTCCTCCACCCGCGCCTTGTTTCATCTTTTTACGCAGCCGCAACCCACTTTTTCACTCGCGCGCTTCCTCCTCCGCTTCTCTCTCTCTCTCTCTTACTCTCTTTCTCTCTCCAGGCCGAGAGCCAAGGAAAGGCGGAAGAAGCGCACTGCCGAGTATTGTGGTTTTATTAGGCGAGAGGGAAATCGACCGGCTTTGCCCCCCCGGAGCGCGCGGGAGACTGTAACGACACTGTTTCCTCTTGATTTCGTCCTCTTTTTATCCTCCCTTTCGAGAAAGGGTTGCATAATGCCGAAGCAAGGACCGTGAAATGCCATTTTTCGTCAGCGAGCCACCGGGGTTCCTTGACCCGTCAAGGAATCGGGGACTTGAGCCAATCGTCCCGTTTGACTCGACGTCACTTTGCTTATCGTCTATTTCGAAGAAGCTGGAGTCTGGATTCGATGGATTGTGTTCTGCGAAAGTTCCTCTTCGATTTCCTGAATAGAGTGCCGTGGGATAGACGAATTTCTGTACAAGTTCTGAAATTCTTTTACAAAATCTTTTCTTAATCTTTATTTTCAGAAAAAAAAACTCCTAATCCTTTTGATAATGTATAATTTACTCTGATGCGTAAGAACTCCAGTTTAGGTGTAAAATATTACCAAGGTTAACATAAATTTTTGTTCGATAAAAACCAGCAGTGCTACGATCACTAACGATACCAAACTGTGACTAGAAAATAATTACGCTTTTCACTAACCGCGCAAACACCCTATATCTGCCCAAGATCTAAAACGTTTATATCCACTTCTTTCCTCGGAGCATAATTCCAGAAAAATACCCAAAGAATATCAAGCGCATTCCGTCTCCGCAACAACCGCATTAAAGCACTGCATCTCCCGTCAGCATCTCCATCGGCATCGATCTTTTCCCTCCCGCCGTAATATTTTATCGCTCTCGAGCCGGGAGACTCTCCCAGTTTTCCCTTCGACTTATAAACTGGACATCCGCCGGGATATAAAGCGGCGGCCGGCAACGATAAACAACTCGATCCTAATCCCGCTCTGTCCGTCTTCGCGTTGGCGGCGCTGCTGGCCGGGAGGAGGGGCGACGATTCTTTCGTCGCGGCGCCTCCGACGGCTATCGGTGTAAGCGGATTTCCTTCGGGTGGCGACGGCGGCGGCGGCGGCGGCGGGAAAGCCTCACCTACTTTCCGAATTACGAGTCGGAGCCAGGGATTTCGAAGCCCGAAGCCGCGGCGAGCGTCGATTCCGATGCGCCTGAATCTGTTCGAGTGGAAGGACATTGGAAAGTTAATATCGCCGGCGTTCGATCGCCGCGCCCGAATTTCACGGTGCCGCAGTTTTACTCGCTGATTTTGCGGCCGCGGCGTTTCTTTCTTACTTTGCACTTGTTCCATGCTCTATTTGCTGCTTGACGGAGCTCTCGGGGTACTCGGGAAGAAGGAAGTTATCGCGAAAAAATTATTATCGTTTGACGTATGTGGAGTACAAGTTTTGGAATACTTTGGGTGACTGAAGATATAAATTTCTAAGTACGAAAGCTCTTAAAAAATAATGTGTTATCAGAATTTGTAAAAAAGTCTCCTCCTCACTAAATATGTATTATAAATGAATATTATTCAGTTGATTACAAAACGAAAATACTTGAGGTAGTTCACTCAAAAATGCTATGTATTGCTAGGCTTTTGCTTTTAAGTACGTTACAGTTGACAATTTAACGGATACATTGATATTTTTTTTAGGGTAGCAGGCGATGCTTGTTTTTAAGATATTACAGTCCAAACTTTAAGCTTTTAACACAGCAATATATGGGGGACACCCCGCGTAAAAATAATTTAGTTTAGCCCAAACTTGGGCCAAGTTTCCTATGGCTGAACTTTGGGCTAAACGTGGCC
>JAWWEO010000001.1:10999964-11016802 GCA_035582975.1 Ormyrus labotus | reverse complement strand
TGTGGCGACTTTACTAGACAGTATGGTAATTTTTACAAGATTATTTGTAATTTTTACTATACTTCTTCTCTCAGTGTGTTAGTAATTAAAAATTTTAATTAAAAATATATGTTGTTCTACGTTTTCATTTACGTATATATTTTAGTCTGCTGTCGAGAATATTATACTCAAAACTTGATCGACCAAGTCATCCGCACAAAACTCCTTTAAAAAAAAGTTCATTCAAAAACTCGGCGACAACTCGACAAAACAATAATACGACTCGCGATTTCGCGCGGCAGTAATTCAAGTCGTCGCTTATAACTCACATTCAACATTCCGGAATGTGCACAGATGAGAAGCTGATTCGTTAGAGGCCAAAGTGAGTGAGGCGCGGGGGAGGAGGGAGAGTCAAAGTCTCTCTTCAAGACAAAGGGGTGCGCGCGTAGGATGCGAGGTACAGACCGAAGGTCGAAGATTTACTTCAAAATTGAAATTCCGACGCTGGAATTGAGCCTCGCGCGCAACCGCGTTTCCCCCCCCCCTCCTCCCTCTTTCCAAAGCTGTCGCTTTGCCCTCGTGACTCCTGATGCTGCTCGCTCCTGAGTGGTAGTTTCTTCTGCCCTCTGCCTCCTGCTTGCCTTCCGATAAGTTGATTCTGGCTTCTTCTTTTTCGTCCGTTTGGAGACTTATTTCGATTTAAATTAGGAAAGTTGCACAGCTCGTTTATACCCACCGAAGAGGAAATGGAACAAGGGCTTTTTTCTTAAATGATATTTTTGACGCATTTGCTTTTCTCGCTTATTAAAACTGCAAATATTATTGAATACTTTGTTGGAATTAAGAGGTTGCAGAAAAGGAAAAATTGATTTAATTTTTCTGTAATTTTTAAGTTAAGTCACAGAATTTGATAAAGATTTAGATGCGTAATAATTGCTTTGAATCTTCCTTTATTTCCCTTCAAAGTACTGACATTAACTTGACAATTTTAATGCTTTCCATCTTACAATTTTGTAATTAGAGAATCATTGTACAAAGTTCTGACAGTTTCAACTATAACTAACCCAAACATTTAAAAGGGTCTGTAATACTTTGCAAGACTTTACTATGGTTCAGATAATGATACAAATCATGAGGAAAAATCATTCTCTCTTTAATAAATTCTTTAGATTCGTTCTAATGAAATCCAATTATGCAAGAAATTGAAAGTAAATACTAGCTACACAAAACGTTAAAATCGCAAATTACCCGTTTTTTTTTAATTTTATCGATGCATTACAAACATTTAAATTTTTACAATTGATATAGATGAAAATGATTATGAATAATTTATTAATTTTTAAACATCTAGGAATATACAATTCAAAATGTCTACTACCGATACGAAACGGCGACGGAGACCCAATAACGTAAGCTAAATGTTGAATTGAAAATCAGTAAAATTTTTACGCATATTTTATTTATTTATTTTTTTTTTTATGTTTCTCAAAATATAAAGTCGGAAAAAAATAATGAGTTAACGGGACCCGATGAGGCCGTTGCTAATGTAAAAAAACTAAAAAGAACGAGAACGGTTCCAGCAATAAGTAAAACAAAGTTAAAAAATTTAACCAACGGTTTAATACCTGCTCTAAGTTCTACTCTCGGTCTAAATAATGTAACAGTAAAACCAAAAAAACCAGCAGCAGCCAAAAAAAAAGTGGTAAGCTTGCTCACATTTTTTTAATAATTTTTTAATCAAGTATTTTTCTATTATTTTTCTATTAATTACGAATTTTATAGGAAAATAAAAAAAACGAAACAGCTGCTAAGCGTCAGCCAAGAAAAGTCGTTGTAAGTTTTGTCTTTAGTTGAAATATAAAATTTAAAAAACTGCACTAATTACGATTTCTAAAATTTCTGAGTATTTTAATCTTAATAATTTTTTGTACTAAATATACTTATCATTTACTTCATATTAAAAAGTATAAATAAAATTAAAGTTCCTTAAATTATAAAAAACTTTAAATAATAACAAATTTATGATCCAGAAAAAGACAGAAAATCAGGCAGAGAATAAGCCAACGACAAAAATTACAGTGCGACAAACGAAAAAAAATAACGTAAGTGATTTTGTGTCTTTAAGTTTTAAATTTTCACTAGTGATATGTAATGATTATTTGTTTGAAAATTATTTTAATTTATTCATTTTTTTTTTAACTATAAATAAGAATCCAAAGACAACAAAAGTAGAACAACCGATTAAAAGAATCAAAGGTAAATAATTAATATAATATTTATCAATTGTTATTCATTTTCATTATTATAATATTCGTGTAATACTCACAAATCTAAAAAATATTGTGTAATAGCCGAACATGGATTAAGCAGCTCAGTTGAAAGTCTAGTCTCCACATTTAATTCTTTATACAAAATGGATATTGAAACAAATATGATTGAAGCGAAAAATAAAACGGAAAACAAAATTATTCCAGAAAAGAAACATGATGTAAGATTAAAACTTTTTAAATTAAAAAAATATTGATAATTTTTAATAAATTTTAAAACTAAAGATATCGAATAAGTAATATTTAAAACATACCCTGTTTGTAGGAAAATAAAGAAAACGTCAAAAAAACAAAAATTCCTGCACCAAAAAAGCATGTAGTAAGTATTCTTATTAATTTTTATATATATTTAATATTATATATCGAACGTAAAAAAATAATTTAGATATTTTTACAGAATTTTGAAGATGGAATTAAGATGCCTAAAAAAGTTTCAATTCGGCAACCAAAGCAAAATAATGTAAGATTTGTTTATTACAATTAATAATTTAGCACGTTCTATAATGATTAATTCATTTAATATAATTTTAGAATTTAACAAATCCTGCTAAATTAGAAGAAAATGAGAAAAAACTTACGCGGCCAAAGAAAGCTCTGGTAAGCTTAATATAAAGTATAATCAACGCAAATTATTAAAAATTATTAACAAAATTTTATTGTAAAAGGTAAAACCAGAAGAATTGGTAAAGTCTGATTCCAAGGTGAAACCATTAAACAAAACTAAAAGTAAGTCGTAATTTTTAAATTTCCTTTTTATTTTATTTTAATATAATGGTATCTACTTCACAGCTGCCAAAGTTAAAACAGAAGAATCGATTAAAAACTCTGTTACTAAAAGTACCAACGTACCAATAAAAAGACATGGTAATGAGAAAAAAACCACTGATGCAAAAAAGACTGAGGTACAATTTTTGATATTTTTATACCTTTTTTTAAGAAATGTACTTATTTTTACTGTAATATATTTTAATTATTATTTAAGACGAAATCAGAAAAGAAAACTGAAGCTGTAAATTTAAATTCTGATGCGAATATCGTTGACTTAATAAAATCAATAAAAGTAAAACCAAAAAAACCATTGGACAAAAGTAAAGTTAAATTAGAAAAATCAGTGAATAAAATTGAAATGAATAATGTAACAATACGTGATCACAAAAAAGAAACTGTCATAATAAAAGAGGAGGTAAGCTGACACATAACATATAAATATAAATAAATTAAACATTTTGAATAATTCTTAACGGATTTTCTTTCATATGATGAAACCGAAAAGCCGAAGGAACCTATCAATTCCAATTCGGACAGAAACTTTATGGATATGATCAGTTCAATAAAAGTAAAACCTAAACAAGAGTTAGATAAAAGCAAAGGTAAACTAAACTTTATAATTATTGAATTTTCACTTTTGAATTCACTAAACAAATTTGTCAATGTTTTATAAATGAACATTATATGTAATAGATAAAAATAAAAGCAAGTTGGTGAATTCCTTAGTTACAGAGAGAAATGCAGTTAAATGTAAAAAACCCTTGGTAAGTTTTGACAGTAACATCAGCATTTTTTTTTTCAAAAATTAAAAATAATTTGTTCTGACATAATTGAAAATCGAGTCTAATTTGTAACAGGTAATACCAGAACCGGAAAGCAAAATTCTAGACGCGCCTTTAAAAAAAGAAAATCCATGCAATTCGTCGAAAATAAAAAAAGGTAAAAAGAGCAAACATGACAAACATGAGAACCGTAAATACAAAAAAGATGCGGCAATGGTTAAAGTATTGAGTAAGATGAGCAAATATTTCTCACATGAAGCAAACAATTTGCTAAACGGAGGTATGTAAGCGCATATTACATCTCAATCAAGGATATTTGAATTTCTACAAATTTTAGTTTCTCCATTTATGCTTATAGATTCCACATTAACTGAGTCAGATTTTGATTGTTCGAGCGAATGTGACTCGTCCTGTTCATGCGAATGCCACGACAGCTCTTCAGATAGTTCAAAATGTAATTGCTGGCAATGTCAAATGGAAGATAGCTCGTCGGCCGAAGACGATGAGGTTCCAGCGTGCCGTTCAAATCTAGGCTATTTTTAAGAAAGAAAAATATTGTATTCGTTGACGTAATGACGTATTTTAATTTACTTTTATTGTTATGACTAAGAGACATTTTACAAATTGAGATTAATTAACTTTTACTACTGCAACTGGCTTGCGATTTTTAATTTTGATAATATACATTTAACGATTACACAAAGAAACGTCGTCGATTCTTCTTCAAAGCCCCCAAAATTCCTTTAAAAATCAAAATAACTCGTCAGGGCTGCTCGCAGTGCCCTGATTCAGCAGTAGTATGTAACGAGGTGTTTACACTATCCTAACAACGTTTACCTATTGGATACTGCCGTTGGGTCGTTAATATATACATTGTAGCCCAGGATGATGGCTCTCTTGAAATTTAACCATCCTGGACTCAAGAGAGTCAGGAGAGCACCGACACAAGTGACTCCCGCGGTCGACATCGAAAACCCAATCTGTAGATTCCTATCGAATGGGACCGTATCGATTTCATTGTTGTATTTTCGTGCCGGCTTTCGTTTAAAATCGAGAGTTTTCGGCGCTGCGGTTGCCGCAAATTTTTGATTCCAGTTTTAGTCCTTGCCCTTTGAAAATATCAAGAGTTTCTTCCTTAACGAAAATGAGCGTTTGTAGACATATATTTATTCGATTAAAGCTGTTTGGAAGAAAATTTTACGCTAACGAAAAATCATGCGAAAAAAAATTAATATTTTAATTTAATTGTAAATTGGTTCAATCTGTCTTTTCGAAACTTCGCCTATCTTTACTTTCACGAAAATGGTTACAATCTCGTTAAAATTTTATTGCTTGTAAAGTTATATTTTCATTTTGAAGTTTATGTTCATGTTTTGAATCGCTCACGCGAAGGCTCTTATCGATAAATTCAAAAGCAGGTTTTTAAAATATTCTGTTCATGCAACAATTTCCTTAAATTCGAGTAAATAATAACTTTAAAACTTTAAATTTTAAACTTTATATCTTTTAAAATTAATTATGCTACTTGAAATTTAGTTTCATTTTTTACAAATAGAGAGAAGTTTGAATGGTAAAAATGTAGTTATACCAATTGAACCAATAAATCAAAGTGTAAAAACCACTTGAAATTAAATCGGCGCGCCAAAAATACATACTTCAATTTCGCTTCAAAATATGAAATTATTTTCAATAAATTTAAAAACTCCCGATTTGATTGAATGTATCCTAAATATAGAATTTTAAACATATATCTGCCATACAGTTTATTCCGAAAACTAAAACTCTTTCCAATATTGTGGCTCCATCGGCAATAACAACAACATTTCCCAAACACGCCGTCGAGAACAAGAAAGGAGAGGAAAAATCCCAAATCCACTTTCGCGAAAATTCGCGACTTCGCCTCGTTCTCCAAAAAAACAGAAAGGTAAATATAAAACGCTCGTCGAGCGCGAAGGAGAGGAAAGGGAGGCGACGATCCGATAATCCACTCCCAATCTGTGTCTATCAAAGCGTTTTCATCTTCAGAGAAGCCTCGCCGATGGGTGGCAGCATTGTCTATTTCTCCGTCCCTCTCTTAGCTTTCTTTTCCCGGGCAAGGCCAAGTTTTAAGAGACTCTCTGCAACTGTCTCTCTCCCTTTTTTTCTCCCTCCGATTTTCTGCCCGCAAAATAATCGCATTTGCCTCGTGGCCAAGGCGATCTTCGCTCGCAATCGCTTGTCGGGGCGCAGCAGCTTGCGCCGCATTGTCAGGGGTGTAATTGAATTAGCAGCTTTTCTCGTAGAATAATACTTAACATTTTGCTATCGACAGATAGATCAATGAAAATGAAAGTTAGTGTGATACCCACTGCATATAAAAATATTGCCTATTTAAACATTTTATTTGTATTTTAAAATAACAATTATTAACATGTATTTATCATAAAATAAATACAGAATTTTAAAGAAAACTCGTAGAAGTCATCGTAAAGTTAAATTATTCGAAAAACACTTGAAAAGTGAAAACAAACTACAGAATCAAGATGAAAATTTAACTGAAGGAATATAAGAAGTAATTATAAATCTAGTATTTGATGAGGGAAAATTAAACGGCTATAAATTCAAATGGAAAGCCGACCAAATCAAACTACGAACTTCAAACTCGAATAATATCTTGAACCGCAATGAGGAGTAGTTACATTGCAGATTGAGTTTGACAATCCTCCAATAATTCCGAGAAACAGTCGCCTTAACTAATAATATTCAAACCGAACGTCTCCCTAAATTCCCCTATTGGGTCGTATAATCCATTTGGATAGGAGTAAGTGAATAAACAAAAATACGTAAAAAAAGCAATCTGCATCTGTTTAATTCACACGTTTTAATAAAAAACCAACAGCATATCTTTCCAAATCATCGAAACCTCTCGCATACTTAAAAAAAATACTCCGTCTGTAACAAGTGCACTCGATAATTAAAAACAAAAATTGAAACCTTCAAAGCAAGTGCACGCAACCCCCGCTTCCCCAATAAGCCAAACTCCTCTTACCAGTCTCGAAAACCCTCTTTAAAAAAAGTATCCATAAATAATTCATCCTCCCCGCGGAAAAACGCAGCGAGGCACGCTTCCTAAACTCCAAATAAATCGAGAGGGGCGCCCCACAAAGCTAAAAGTCAAGATGGGAGCAAACAGGCAGCAAAGAGTAGGCAGCCGACGGAGTGGGGTTGGGGGGTTGGGGGGGACGGCAAACTTGCAAATCGGCCTATACACCGGTCTATCGAGCACAGAGCGCCGCCGCGCGCCGCCATCGAAACTCGTTACCGAATCGTCGAGTGCGGTTTTCTTTGGCCTCCCTCTCCTCCCCTCCCTCCTTCTCCCACTTTCGGTCCTCTTTCGCCGAGTATCTCGTCTTATCGAGGCCAACTTGCGCCAAGCATGCGAAACTTCCAATTGAAATATTAATTGCTCCGACGGGGGGGAAGAGAGCGGCTCGCCCGTCGAGCTCTTGATGCCGAGGCGCAAAGTCATTACGCGTACAGTTATGTAAGGAGCCGACCGCGAGCGAATCGGTCCAGGTTTTTGGGGGATGGAAGCGAGGCGGCGGGCTGATAGGTTTCTTTTGAGAAAAGTTCGTCGGAAGATTTGGTTGAAGGTTTTTTTATTTCTGGAACTAAGTCTATTGACAGAGCTTTGAATTAGAGTTTAATATAATAATTCTAACGAAATTCTAAGAAAAAGCGAGTCATTATGATTATTAATCATTTGAATTAGGTTAGCAACTTTATTGATTATTAGAAATTTAAATAAACATAAGAAAATCAAATGGAATTCTATTTCGATTCTACAGGATCATTCCATTTCTAGGGTACAAAAGGCAGTTCTCTCCCAACAGATTCTTTCTTAGCTGCAACAACGGCAAAGAAACGGTCGTAATTTATCGAACACATCGAGTGGAGAGAAGTGTACTTCGTTCAATATTCAACCCTCGCCGAGTCCTTCCAAAACTCCCGGCCGCTCGTCGAAAAAGCCCACGAGCGACAAAAGGCCAAGAGTCAGCGGCGCAAAGGCAGAAGGCGCAATTGTAATTGCACCGGCGTTGGCTCCTTAAACTGGGCTGTCTCGCTTTCTCCCCTCGGAATTATTCGGGGCTGCGGCGCGGAGAGGCGACAGTAGGACGGTTAGGCGAATCAAGTCTTACACGTTTTCGTTTAAGATTAATTATCTCGGGAACAAGTCTCGGTGTACGGCGGCGCGTCTTTGGTCGCCGGCAACTTGGACTCTCGCCGGTGCCAAGTTGGGAGTCTCTCTCTCTCTCTCTCTCGGGCGGGCAAACCTCAGCTTCTAATAATCATCTCTCTCTCTCTATCTCTCTCTCCCTCTGACACTGTCGGTGTTTCTGTTTCTCCTCGTCTTCCGCGCAGCTGTGCGAACCGTCGGCTCTTCTGCCGCCGAGAATTAATCGAGAGACAGAGAAGGAAACATCATTAAGGACAAAGAGATTCGCCCGGATAGACGGGGAGGAGACGGCGGAGGCTTATTAAGCGCTGCAGAAAATATACTGATTTCCACAGCTCCCGTTGAGATTTGCGAGCTTCGTTATTGACAGATATAACTGTTGACGTTTGCTCCGGAGATTTCTGTTGACTCGCCTCGCCTTTTTTACGTTATTCCTCGGGTTATATCATTTGTTTAAATTGTAAAAATAATTTGCTTCCCAAAAACATTGTTCCGTTCGCGGTGCAGCCGCAAGCTTAAATCACCGAAAGTACGTTTGCGTTCCAAGAGCCAAATGCGCTTAAAACCCACCGCACGCAAATCAATCGGCGGCCTCCTCCAATAACGGGATATATCTTTCGCCGAACTCGAGGGGGGGAGGGGAGGCTCCCGGCGGCGAACCGAGACCGAGAGCAAAGATCGGCGCCGCGCGGGTCAACCGCTCGGCTCGCGCGACTGCCGAGTATAAGCCCCGTAGACTTGACCTAACCCCGATCGCGGCGCGACTTGCTCGCTGCTTTGGCCGCCGCCGCCGCTGCCGCCGCCTTCCCGCACCGCGAAAACCGCTTAATTAATCCGGCGAAGTTGAGCCGCGCTAATTGCGACCGTTCGTTCGTTCCTTCGTTCCTTCGTTCAAAGACAGAGAGAGACAGCTGCTGCCGCCGCCGCCGCCGCTGGCCTTTCTCCCCAACTGACGGCCCGTAGACCAAAGCGGGATGCGGGAGGAGGATATTAAACAGTCCTAAATCTCGAAAGGACTGACGCGAGGCTAAACCCTGCACCGGCGCCCCGGCCGAGGCTCGCCTGGATTACGCGAAGTTGACGCTGCTTTTATTTTCTATTCGAGAGGGTATATACGCGTCGCTGATGTTTGCAAGGATATTTTTTGCCTGGCGGACCGAAAGTATTACTTTCTCGCCCGGCGCCGGATTAAGAACGTTGTATTTTCGGCAGCGCTAGGCAAAAAAATAGTATGTACACTCCTCTGGAGGATAAAATGGCAAACCCATTAGCTCGTGTTTGACACCCTCGCCTTCGGCTCGGGTGTCAATTTACTATTAATATACTATTTAGTTGCTGGTTTTCGATTGTTCTAAAACCAGAGGATTGATAAGGGAAGCTTTTATCAATGCAGGAAGTTTCGTTTAGTGGATTTTTTCATAGTAAAACAAAATTCAACCACATTAAACATATATAACATCAGGGGCCATCGACGACTGCACATCCGCACTTAAACTCCAATGAAATAATTACAATATATTTACTCCATCCGCGTCTGCGGATTGAATTAAAAGGGTAAAAGCCGGAGCCTCAAAGCGAAACAATATCCCGGCGACGCGAGACAAATCAATTTGCCGCGAAGTAAACAACTCGGCGTCGCCCGGGACACTCGAACGAGAGGGAGCCACCACCACC
Organism: Ormyrus labotus; assembly: GCA_035582975.1. Classification (NCBI taxonomy): domain Eukaryota; kingdom Metazoa; phylum Arthropoda; class Insecta; order Hymenoptera; family Ormyridae; genus Ormyrus; species Ormyrus labotus. The sequence goes on along the minus strand of JAWWEO010000001.1, from coordinate 11,007,056 downwards.
CCCTCCCTCCTCCCACCGGCGCGAATTCCATCTCAGACTGCAGAAATGAAAAACCACTTCCGCCGAGTTTAATCCAATCGCGCCCACTCGTGCCCCCCCTCCCTCTTTCCCTCCCTCATGAATTTCGTCAAATCAAAAAGAAATGAGAGGCGAGCGAGGGAGAGAAAAATGTCGAAAGCTCCTCCGTCGCGCGGCGAAGAAGAAATGTCGTTTCAATCATGCCCGCAATCGCTCTGTCTCCGTTTCCCCGCGAACGCGGCGGCCCTTTTTGCGCGGAGTTTCTCTCTCTCTCTCTCTTTTTTTCACCCACACGCAGCGCGGCTGGCTTCTTTCGCGGGCGGGGAATTTTCGGAACGGCGAGATCCGCGAAACTTTGTTAAGTTGAGCTCGGGTGCGTGTTCGAGGTGAGCTCCGGCGGCGGGGTGAAGTTTTTTTTTGCGGAAGTCTTGATGGAAATTTGCGGTTTTGTCGAAGAGCGATGTGTTAGTTACTACCTTTTTTTATAATTTTAAGTTATTTAAATATGATTATGAAATTAATCCATCTGAACTGTAAATGTCTTCTTCCGAGACAATAGCCGGTAACACTTTTCTTCCGAAATCCCAGCTCTCGCCCACTTCAACAATACCGCTTCAGACTCCATAGATCCCTGATACCTAAATACCTAATCGCATTCCCCTCTAAAAAAAACCATCGAAAATCAAGTCAGTCCCCGAAAGCTCTCCCGTCCCGCCGTCGAACTTAACCGAATTTCACGAGACTCCGTCTATTTTCGAGATCGAGCGGCCGGTCCGCGGTGTAACGAACCGCGCTCCCGTGACGCGATACACCCGCCTCGCGGCCGAGATCCTTCCCGCGGCGGAATTCGATCCACGTTCCATCCGCTCGAATAAAAACCTTAACGAAGATACAAATGAGCGAGGGGCGAAGGGGGTCGAGAGCGACGGATAAACGTTCGACGCGCGGGAAAGACGTCGATAATTTTGCGCGAATAGGGCCGTTAACGAGTCACGGACCAGGTCGGGCCGACCCTCGGAAGGACGCGTAATTTCCTGGGCGACCCGCGACGATCCTCGAGGCGGCTGGGACTTTCGACGGAGAGCGACTTTATTTTTGCGGACGCTCCGCGGAGGATGTTATTAATTGAATTGTCGGAGCTGACGATTGGCGGAAAAGGCGGAGTCTGGGGGAATCGATTCGGGGTCGTTAGACGTTGGGTAAACGTTTAGGTGCTTCGTACTCGGGGGAAAATTTCATTAGGTGAAGAAACCTGAGAAATATATATATATATATTTCTCTGTATATCAAAGTAATACCATAAATTTTTATCCATAAAACGTACGCGAAACGCCCGATTTATCCTCGGCGGCGTCGCAAAAAGTTAGCCTCCCGTGTATTATTAGAATAAACCCCCCCGCCAATATGACTCGACAAGCCTCTCAAAACAGGCCATTAAACCAGACAAAACCGTGCACTCGCAAGAGCGGCATCAGCTTTGCCCGCTTGATCAAGACCTACGCCATCGCCTCGGCAGCGGGGGAGGAAGAAGACGGAGAGGAAGAAGAAGCAGAAGAAGGCGGCGGTGACACCTCGCTGAGCATCTTACGCCGCGTCGCGAGGCTCTCGCCGCACCTTCCGTCTTCTTCTCTCCTCTCTCTCCCTCGTGCCTGGCTGCCTCCTTTCGCTCGCCCGAGCCTGAAACGCGCTCTACGTGAGCCGGCGCTCTAAGACGCTTTTTTCCTCCGGGAGGGACAAACGGGGGGGGGGGGGGAGGGTAAAAAAAGTGAGTGGGGGCAGAGGGAGGCAAGAAAATATGAGGGCGGCGCGTGCACGCGCGCGCGTGTATTCTCTCCGGGCTTCCCTCCGCGTATTCCTCCTCTCTCTCTCTCCGCTAATCAACTAATTCCTAACTTGTAAAACACACAACGCGCGCCGACGGCCGCGGCGCGTCCGTGGACGTCTCGCTAACGAGGTTATCCCTTGTTAGGCATCGAACCCTTTCCGGCCGGCCTGGCAAAAAGCCCGTCTCCGTCTCTCTCTCTCACTCTCTCTCTGTCTATCGGCTCTCTGTATCGCCATTGGCCGCCCGCCCGTCCGACGACGACGTCCCCTCGTTTTGTGAACCCCGCGCCGACGACGAGTCCTAACTGCGGGGAATTCGACGCACACGGCCGAATCGTCGCTCGTCGCTCTGACGTTTGTCCTGGCTATCGACGTGAGCTCGCTCGTCGGAGCCTGAGCCTATGTAAACCGAGATTTTAACGAGAGCCCGGATAGGAGGGGCGGGGGAGAGGCCTTTTTATATGAAGCGATCACGCGACGGCCTGCGCGCCACTTAAAGAGTTATACCTGCGCGATTCGGGCGCCTATGAACGCCCGGCTGCCGCGCGGCTCGGGATTTCGAGCTGCCGCCGTATAATGCGGAATTAAAAGCGCCGCTGCGCTTTTCGGAAGACGAAAAATGCGAGAGGTGAGAGAGCCGCTACGTGAATTATCTCTTGGAGGGAAATTACAGAGGCTCCGAACTTGCCGCTTCATCGGAATGAATTTGCCCGTTGGATTAAAGCGAATCTGGGATTCAAAGTGGATTTTCGTTTTATTTTCGAGTGAAACGTACAGTTCTTACGTTATTTGTTTAAATTAATTTACTTTATTCTGCGAGCGAGCGAATATTCATTTTAAAACGATAAAGCTGCTGTTTTACTGCCGTCAGTGTACATTTCTAATGGCTCATAAATTCAATCTCAATCAACGCGTTTCCAATTAGTTCGCCAACTAAAGCAACGACTAGCCCACTATACCTCTAAATAATTAGCAATATTCATTCGAAAACGTCAAGCCCGGCACTTAAAATCGTTAACGAGCCCCAATCTGCCAAATCACAGCGGAAATCGTTCGCCGTACAAACAAGGGAGCGGCGGGCGCGTTTAAAGAGCGGGACTTAATCCCCGACGGCGTCGTTACCTCCGCGTAAAAAATCATAAGATCCGCGGCGGAGGGCTCGCGAGCGAATCGGTGTATATAAACTTAAACGGGCGCGCTTATTTCTCATTAGATCGAACGCGCAAAGCGCCGGGATTAAGTCCAATCATGCCGGCATTCGCATCCTTTTTCCGGCTCGTTTACGCGGCGTATCAAAAAAAAAGAAGGAAAAAGGAAAAAAAAAAGAAGGGGGAGGAGAGGAAAGAATGGGCAATTGCGATTAAGCAGCCTACTGCGCGAGTGCAAAGTGTTTTACGATAATTGTCCAAGCCCGATAAAAGTCCTCCGCACAATCGTCAGTTCTAATTACGTTCTCCAACCTTTTATCCGTTTCTCCCTTTCCTCTTAGGCCGTCCACGGCGCTCCTCCTTTATCTGCGCTCCTTACCTTTTCCTTTTGCCCTTATATTTTTCGACTCCTCTTTATCGCTTGTTCCCTTCGTTTTTCTTAAACTCAACCCGCTTGTCTCTCGGTGCTGCCTCGTCTGCTTTTTATTTTTCGTTTCAACTGAATTAAATGCGTTTTATCAATACGCGGAGCTTTCTTTTAAATCGGTGTTCGAGTGCTTATACGGAGGCTGTATTTTCCGTTGATGTTCGATAATTATGTAATACTCTTACAATATAGTTTTAATAATAAAAAAAGCCGATTAATAACGCAAGTAGAACAATTTCAAGTCGAACATTCTTCAGCTCTAAACTTTTTTGATTAAAAAATAAAAAATAACAGCCTTATCTAGAATCGAAAACACGTACAACGCGACGTTTCTCCCCCTTTCAAAGTCCAATTAACATAATCCCCCGATAAAATCAATCGTTCCGATAAAGAAAAAAAAAAAAAAAAAAAAGCCCGGCAGCCCGGGCAATCGCAAAATCCGTCGTATCGCGCAACGGAGTCGATAATCGTCCTCGCTCTCCCTCCTCCGTTTCTCTCCTCTCATATATACCATAACCTGTATCCTTTATCTTCCAACCTTCTTCCCCGTTCCTTTTTTCTTACAATCTCGTTCGATTCTCCGCCCCCTCCCCCTCTCTCTCTATCCCATTTCAATCGAACAAAATGTTTCATCCACTCGAAGTTTCAACGTGTCAGCGAAATTTCCTTCAACGCTCGACGCGCGAGAAACTCTAGACGAGAGAAGAAGAAGAAACTCTTGTTCTGGTCGCGCATCGCGCAGGCAGAAGGAGTGTAGGAAAGGCGGAGGGAAGAAAAGAGGAGGAGATACGGGAGACACAGTCGTGCGCGGCACTCGGGGAGCATATACACAAAAGATTTCGGTTCTGTACTTCGACGAGAGAGATGTGCCCGCAAGATCGAGAAGCTCTTCGAGTGCGGGCTTCCGAAGCTGCGGGGGAAAAGCTCTGCGCCTTTTTCGGCGTTCTTTCGTCGCAAACTTCAATCGGAACGGTGGACCGAAATTTAATGTTTCTTTTTTTTTTCAAAGAAAGCAAAGCGCAAAGAACACTTTTCAAAGAAAAACCGACGACTGTTCCGTCCTCTTTATTTTCAAGCGGCGTCTTATCGCCGTCCAATAAATGCACCGAGGAACAACCTCCATAATTGTCCCATTCCCGCCAGCGGCCCCCGTCTCAATTCCCTCCGAAGCAGCAATAACAGTCAATCCGGGAGGACGATCCGATTTTAATTATTCCCCGAATAAAGCACCGCGCGCGGCCGTCGGAATAAGAGCCTCGGCGCGTTAAAGCAGCCTCTCTCTCTCTCTCTCTCTCGGCTCCGGCCGGAATTCGACGCGGCCGACATCCTGTTTACACAATAAGCAAGCTCGAAAACAAAAGGCCGCGCGCACGGGAGCATAATAATAAAACGTCGATCAAGAGCGGGGCGCGCGCGAGAGAGGTTGGAGGGAGGGGGAGAGAGAGAGAGAGAGCGAGTTCGTGCCGGAGGAGAGATAGCGGAGAGCGTTCGCCTCGCGCGCCGAGCAAGATAAGAGGGTGAAAGACGACGAGAGAACGAGGAGAGAGCGGAGCGTGAGCCGAGTACAATTAGGTTCACGCCCTCGGGCCTCGTTCCTCTTATTCCTCTCCCTGCTGCAGAAGCGCTCGCCCACCTCTCTTCCCTCTCGCCTTCCTTCCGCCGTTCTCTCTCTCTCTCTCTCTCTCTGTCCTACGGGGAGGCAGACTCTTCGTCGAGAGACTCGCGGATTACGTGATTTTCCTTTTTTTTTTACCCGAGGAGCCGGAGCTCTCCTTTTCTTATTCTTCGACTTCTTTTTTTAATTTGCCCTTTGATTGCTCTCTTTGGTTTCGCTCGCTTCCGACGGCATGTAAATTTTGTTGCCGCGCTCATTTTTATTGCGGCGGTTGATTTTCGAGAGCTCTATTGGGTGTTGCAATATTGTAGTACGTACTTGGCCGTTATTTACTTCGTACGACTCTTAACCAACTACGTATACTGAAATAATAACATTTGTTTTATAAATTTCAAAGCACAAATCCGTAACGTAAGAATATTCAACTTCAGAAATCTATAGAAAATATGAAATTCCCCTCCATTACACCGGCGAACTTGAAAAGCCGCTTCTTTTTATTACCCGTAAACCGTCCGCGAAAGCGCATAAAGCCGCGGGGGAAACTCGGCGCGCCTAAAACCGATCCGGCCGCGAGTCAAGGCCGCCGACACGGCCGCGCGGCCCCAAAACATATTACAACCGACGCAGAGGATCCCGTTAAAATCGGGAACGATCGGAGAGCGCTTCCCCGCGTCTCCGCTCGTCGGGGCGGTCCCGGCATCCATGTCCGGCAAATATGTGCTCATACATTTATGCGTCGACGTGCACACGAGCGCGTCTATATTTGCGCGCGAGTCCGACTGGGCTTCCCGCCCCCTCACCTCCGTTCCTGTATATTCAGCTCGTGTGTGCGTACGATCGTTAACGTGTGTACCGGCGCCGGGCAATATGTGTACCTGCCACCGCGACGTACATATATATAACCCGAGAAGCACCGAGACGTCTAAGAGGGGAGAGAGAACCGGCGGGCGTGAATTCCTTGCTTAGCGGGGGAGAGGCGATGGATGCGCTACTCCCGCGAGCGTGAAATTGCGTATTAAAATCGGCGGGGCCTCCGCGGAGGCTTTTTGACGGCCGAGAGTCCGACGCGGAAGCTTTGCGTCGCGCGGCGCCGGGAGGATTGGCTCGGGATTAAGTAATGAGGCTATTTTAGGCCGAGAGAACCCCGGTGAGATATGCGCTTTATTACCGGCGGCGGGCGGGCGATGGGCCGAGAGATTTTTTTTTTCGAGCGGGGATTTGCGGGGAAGCATCGCGGTTTATTAATTTTCCGACGCTTCTCGTTTTTTTTTTCCGTTGTCGAGCTTTTCCTTTTTATGTTTTATGTATTATTTTCTGACCTAAATGAAAAAAGCTACTGTGTGTATTAGATACCAAAGCCTCTGAATGATGAAAATACTGAAATTTCGGGCTTCGCATTCGTGTCTGCTCAATATTTTATCGTTCTTTACAAGAATAAAACACGAAATAAACTCTAAAAATTTTAGCTAAAATACGATTTTCATCTGAATAATTTACGTCAACATACGAAAATTTAGCCTTCTCCCCAGAAGCTTTAAAATACACATATATCTCCAGCATGATCTTTAACATGACAGCAGTACACAAGCAACCCCGTTTTTGTTACCCAAATCACCTCTTCCGTCGCAAGTACCAATAAATTAGCCAATAAAAGACGCGTCGCCCAAACCAAAACCTCCTCGACAATACGCGCCGCGCGGCGTATCGTTTGTTCGTAAAAAGCCCCCGGTATTATTATATACCTTTTACCCCTGGTTTGCTTATACAAGAGCTCCCGGGCGGGTACATAAAAACCGAGCGAACGTCTCGAGACGAGGACTCCCGAGTGTAGGCCGAAATATCATCGAGGACGGATCTCGCTCGTAAATTCGAGGGGTAAAGAAAAAAAAAAGGAGAGAGAGAGCGAAAAGGCGCTCGCTCTCGCACTTTATTTATGCCCGGGCATCGGCCAATTCGTCCGAGGCATCGCGATAAGTCGCTTTTTCTCGGGGGGGGGGGGGGGGGGGGGGGGGGGGGGGGGGGGGGGGGGGGGGGGGGGGGGGGGGGGGGGGGGGGGGGGG
>JAWWEO010000001.1:10981139-10999864 GCA_035582975.1 Ormyrus labotus | reverse complement strand
ATTTTTTGGGTTTTGACAGTCTGTGGCGGCTTTACTAGGCAGTATTGTAATTTTTACTAAACTTTTCTCTCAGTGCACGGAAAAAAATTCTCTACTAAAAATTACAATAGTCAATCTTAATTTTTTCACAGACTGACATTGTTGGAAAAATTACAATAGTTTGTGGTAAAATGTATCAGAACTATATTAAATTTTACAAAAAACTATTGTAAAATTTGTTGGAACTATAGTAAATTTTCAAAAAACTGTGGTAATTTTTCCAACAATGTCAGTCTGTGAGAACATTAAGATTGACTATTGTAATTTTTAGTAGAGAATTTTTCTCCGTGTATATTCAACGCGTGCACTGCAATTCTCTCCGTTTTAACAAGCAAATCGAAAATCCCATATAATTTCAAGCGCAAAAAAATGCAATCCATTGTCAGGTCGTAAGCTCCAGCCACGACGCGCCAATCGGTGGTGCGTTGCGCTTTAATATTTTTTTTTTTTTTTAGTCCGACCTTCAACCAAGCAGTGACTCTATAAATGGCTCAATATATTCTCATGAGGTGTGCACTCTCACGAATATAAACTCCATAAGTTTGAAAAGCGTTTTAGCTTTAATACTTTCGGAAAATATATAGCGGATATATTTTACGCAGGAACGACTAGAAATATTTTTTAGCTCGCGAAATTTATAATCTACCTGAATGTCCTATCAGAGTTCAACAATTTTTTCATATAACCTATTTTAAAACGAGATTTTCCAAGTTGGACAATCTGTTTATTAATTTCAACGCATCCAACAACGCTTTCGGATTCTAAAAAAATGTCAAAAAACCTTCCTATACAAACCCCTCCTATTCGCGATCCTATATTTCATTTAATCGTAAAGCAACATTCTTTTTTGCCAGTCAGCGCGCCCCGCCTCGGGGCATTAAATTACCATTAGGAAGGAGGCCGGCAAACAAATGCCGGCGATCCATCGAGGAGCGATCGCAGGAGCGAGTCACACCGCAGAGCCCGGCAGATAAGCGGAATTCGCCGTAGCTACTAAGCACCCTCTTTAACGCAAAACCAGCGGCAGCAGCAGCAGCAGCAGCCCCTCAGGCCGCAAGAGCATCGCAGAAGCGAGAGAGAGAGGCGATAGCGAGAGGCGAGCGGTTAGATGCAGCCGGCCGATTAAGACGTCGATAAATAATATTAATTGCCGAGCGAGCCGAGCCGACCTGAGTATCAAACTCCTCCTTCCCCTGCCCCCCGCCTCCCCCCTCTCGCGCACTTGCACGTTTAATCAATATCCGCGTAATACGAAGGAGAAGCCCGTGTTATACGCGCCCCGTTCGAAAGCCCACCGCAGCACCGGAACACCCCTTCCCCCGAGGCGCCCCGACGATCGACGCTCTTTTCGACGGCTCGTTGGGAGTGATTAAACATTCTTCCGTACATTTGATTTATTTCGTTGAACCTGAAAATATGGTCTGTAACGTTGGAGAAACTTGAAAATATGTACATTTTTTTTTTTTTTTTAAATTAACATGTTACGGCGCACAATCGTTTTCTCGAATCTTGAAGCCCTTATCTGATTTTCTTAATAACAGCCGCCTCGCAACAGTACGCACCCCGATAATTAGTCGAACAAAATCAAATTCCAGTAATTAACATCGAACCCGACAGTTTCACTGTTTACCCCCGGTTATCTCCGCAGATCTCCGACGAATTTTCAGCCGCGCGCCACGCATCTCGGGATCCCGGGTAAACCTGACAAATCACCCGATTTCGTGCTCGTTCCCGACGAGAATTAACTTTCGAGGAGTGCAGCGGCGACTCGGCCGAGTCGCCTTAAAACTCTCTCACCCGGCGGCGACTAGCCGCGGAGGCGGCGAAGCGCGAAGGTGACACCGCAAAGGCGATTACAATCCGTCGCGCCGACGAGCTTCGCGCGTGTGTGTGTGTGTGCGTGTTTTTTTTTCTTTCTCTTTTTTTTTCGAGGGGGAGGAGTTGATGAAGCTCGCAGGCGGGAAGGATCGTTCCGAAAGGTGCGATATTGATTTTATAAGCGGCGCCACGCAGGGCTCGGGATTAAAAATTTACGCTTTTTTAATCAATCTTCGTGAAAGTTTTACGCGAGCCTTTTTTTCGCTCACTCTCTCTCTCTCTCTCTTTCTGTATCTGCCTCGATACGCGGGGGAGGACTGAATTGTAGGCGCGAAACGCCGAGCTCGAGCCGCTCTTGTTTTAGGGTAATTTTTTAAAAGGCTTTTAAAATTTTTTTTTTTTTACCGGCGGCTAGTTTCACGGAAGCTCGTAAAGGAGAATCATCTTTATTTATGCTTATTCGAACAGCTTCTGATAGTCCGAGGACGCGGCTTTTATTGCGGAAGTCGGGCATTTTTTACAGGTGTATTTTTTAATGGAGGCGGAGAAGATTGGGAGGGCCGGCCTGCTGATAAATAATGCATGTAAAATTGATTTTTTTTTATATCCGGCAAAGAAACTGCGACGAGTAAGATAAGAAATCAGTCGTTGATAATCTTTTTAGAATTTTTAATTCTTTTATAAACTTTTTTCAGAATTTTCCTGAATGGATAAAAATTGGCTTAATAAATCATTAACTTTCATTGACCGTTCTCAATTTCGAATATAATCCGATTTTTATCGCAATTTAAAAAAAAAAAAAATCATCATTAACAGAAAATATATGCGAGCTTTAACGTTCAAAGGAAATAAAAGCCCAATAAAAGTCGCGAATAAAACCGACAGCTAATGAGATTCCATATAGCTACGCCACGGAAAGGGGAGGGGAGGGAGGGGGAGACAGGGAAATAAGTACCTATGCGCGCAGCGCCGATTCAACATTTACTTAATCGGCATCATTAGTTCTCGACGCCGGCAAAAACACAATTCTCTCGTAAAGTTGGCAAGCGAAAATCCGCCAAGTGCCGTAGGAACGATCGGCTAACTCGTTCGTTGACGTAGAGAGAAAGAGAGAGAGAGAGAGAAGGAGGTGGAGGGAGGTGCGGGGGGGGGGAGAAAGAGCGAAGTCGCATTGAATTCCGATTGAATTTGGTACGACAAATGCCGAAGGGACCTTCGACTTCGGCGAAGCGTGCGGCGCTGCGGGAAGAAAAGGGCAACGGCCCGCCGAGAGAGAGAGAGAGAGAGAGAGAGAGAGAGAGAGAGAGAGAGAGAGAGACGAGAGAGCCGAGCGCCCCGAGGAAACGAGCGGGAGAGAGATTAAGAGAAAGAGCGAGACACGGCCGAATTGAGAAAATCGGGAAATTTCAGGACTGCTGCCTTCAAATAAATTAATTGAGCCGAGAGAGTAACGGAACGACCGAATGGGAGCTTAACAATGCCGGATTTTCGCGTTTAAACCTCTCTCTGCAGCGGCGTTGTTATTGAAATTTTTAGCGGAATGGTATCGGAGCTTTTAATTAAAAAAAATTTCGTTCGCGGAATTTCGGAAATTTAGAAAATTTGTAAATTATACGAGTTCCCCGCTGCCCTCGACTTTAAATCGACACTAAAAACATTTTCTTAACAATATAATTAATCGAACATTTTCCGACTTGAAAAAAAATCCAAAAATTCCCCATAATACAAAGTTTAATTCGGCGCTATTACCAGATCGAGCTGCAGTTTCCCTCGAGTTTCCAGCCCCCCCCCTCCCCTCCCCCTTCGCCCCGAAGCAATTTTCGCCAAGCACCTCATCATCAAGCATCCGCGTCCTCGCAAGTAGCCGTAGCCATCCGTCGAGACAGCTCTCCCGCGGCGGCTAAAACTCGAGCTTAAGCCAAAGGGGTAGCGAGAAAGGTTAGGAAGTCGCGGGAAACTTGGACCGATAACAAATGGGTTTTGGGCGGGTGGCGCGGCTGGCCGCAGCGCAGACGCCGCCCGCACGCATACAGCGCGAGAGAGAGAGAGAGAGAGAGATCCCCCAAGAGGAGGACGCAGTTTCCGGCTCGACCGGTAATTCCGGGTGCGCGATCTCGACAGGCTCGTAAGTCAGAGGCTCAAACGAAGCGGCGCCGGTATTAATTACACTTTCAAGCCTCCCCAGGCCGCACGATCACTTATCGATACCGCAGCGCGCCGCGCGGCGCTCGATTGCGCAAAATTCGCGCGCGGCTTTAAAAAAAAAAAAAAAAAAACAATTTCGACGCGTTCCTCTCGATCAGTCGTAAAAGTAGGGCCGATCGCGCGGCTATTCCGGGAATTCCCGAAAATAAATTACGCGTTAAAAATCCATTAAACGCTCCGCGGAAAGTTGCCGCGGCGGCGGCAGCCGTAAAAACCTGACGGAAAAGTTAACAGCGCCGGAAAAATAAAAAGCCTGCAAGCACGGAGAGTCGAGCGGCATTCAGGGGAGACGGAATGATTGGTCAGATTTCAGCAAGAGCTTTTTTCGCAAGCCTCCGCGCACGCTGGAAATGAGAACTTTCTGGGGAAGCTTCTTTCGCGAAATACGCGCCTGGTAAAATGTTTTTTTTTTTGCAGAAATGCAAATGGAATGTCAGAGGTGGAAAAAGGCTTGCTGAATATATTTAAAATATAATTTTTCCGCGACTCAAATTTAGTGTAAAACCTGCCGTATTTACGGAAAATAATCAAACGCCCGGATCGAGATTCGTAAAACGGAAAATTGAAAAGCGTTTTGCGTGTAAATACCACTTGTTTTTATCGTCCCCGGACTAAATGTTCAAAATGCAAGTTGCTTTACGCTCTTCCCGGGTCATTGCGCACTTTATCAAACGAAAAATAATAAAACCGAAACGCTTTAAATAAAATTCGCATTACAAAAAAAAAAGTGGCAAAGGTAAATAATTACCATAAAGAGAGCGAACAAAAGAATTATCGGCGCGCGTCGCGACGCGCGCCAAACGATCGGACGCGGACGCGTTCGCGCATTCCGAGCCAATGGGCTCGAAAAACACAAAACAGCCATCGAAATCAAAGATTTCCCGGGCACACAAAGCGACAATGATAGCGGAGCGAGCAGCCGTGTAACTACGTACAGAAGCCACGTGGCGGTTTTCGCCGCTCGCAGATAAAAGAAGACCACCGAGCGGGACGATGAAATTTCCTCTCTCTCTCTCTCTCTCTCTCTCTCTCTTTCACCCCCCGGCAGCAGCTGACTCGCGATAATTGAAGCAACGAGCGCGAAGAATCGGCGGGCGATCTCGCCCGGAAATAATGGGGCGGCGCGCGTGCGCGCGTGGGAAAATCAGGCGCCGTTTCAGGCGGCTATCGAATTCAATTGCAAGGGAGACGCGGGGATGCTCCCTCTCTCTCTCTCTCTCTCTCTGTCAAGGTCAGCGGCGCTCCCTCTAAGCCGCCGTGTATCGTGGGGCTCCGCCTGCGATCGCCGGGACTCGATGGCCTATTTTGATTTACCGAATTTCGAGGGCTTTTCTTCCGACGTGTTGATGCCTCGAGACGTGAATTATGGATTTGTTTTGATGCGCGGGCAGGTACTTCGAGTGAGCGCTTGTGTTTACGATTGAAAATTAATGGACCGACGTTAAAGTCGTGGTTAATTGAACGAGATTTTTATGCAAGCTTGTCGATTAGCTTTAAACGCTGAATCTTGTACATTTCATAAGTATAATATAGATTAAAACTTTAATAACTAAATTTTCTGTTGTACAATTAATTTAACGTTATTAAAAATTTATATTATGATATATAATGTAATTTTTATTTATATGTTTAGTATTTTTAATAGTTTAGTGTTTATAATATTGTAGTATATATTATAAATATTACATTAGCGAATGGTTAATTTGAACGAATGTTTCCATTTTACGCAAATTCTAAACATAAATAAAGATTACATTATACATTTGAATATATAACGTGTAATACAATATTACATGTATTATTATAATGTAATATATTAAAATATTGCATTAGCGAATAGCTAATTCGAATGAATATTAAATATTTTACGCAAACACTAAGCATAAATAAAAATGTGCATTATCGTTATATTTTTAAGAAGATGCCTTGCCAGCGTTAAAAAAATTTTTATTTAATTATTTTAAGCGATCCTCCATAAAAACTTTTTTCTTCCTTATTCAACTGGCCCTTTACGATGTCCATAAAATTTCTTAGCACTTAAGTATTGCTCCGAACCCTTTAGCACTCGACGTAAAAAAAAAATATCGAGCCATGACGCCAGAAATTATCGTTAATGACCCGAAATCGTTATTCCCTGAAAATTTAAGCGGGGCAAATTTATATACAAAAAAGCTCCCCTGACTTTTTTTTCAATTTTTCCAAGCCCTCCGATCGAAATCAATCGCGAATTCCCAGTTTAGCGCGAGAGAGCGCAAAATAAACCCGTAGCCGTAAACGGCCTCTTTAAAGCGGCGCTGCGAAAGTATATACAAAATTCCTTTCACGATCTCGGCCGGTCGCCGCGCGCTACCTGCAATTTGCAATTCCGTCGCGCGTTTATCCTCCGCGGCCGAGTATCTCCGCCGGCACTGATTAACTTATATATATATATATAAAAAGCAATCTAATCTAATCCCATCTAATTCCCGTCCATCCTCCGCGTCTATCTCTCTCTCTCTCTCTCTCCGGCTGGAGATTCGCGGGCTTTCTTTCACTGCTCCCAAAACGATCGATTGCCGAGAGGCGCTTTGCCTCGAAATTCCTTCCTCTTTTGTGCTCGCCGTCGTCGTCGTCGTCGTCGATTTTCCTTCGCCGCTATACTTTCGGCTGTGTGCCTTCGGCCCGCGGAGGAAGAGAGATTTATGAATAATAATTTCTGTTATTTACGACGGGTTTCGTTGGAAAAATGGCCGCGTCTGATTTACGTTTTTGGCTGCGGCTGGGGGGGAAAAAAAAAGCGACTGCCTGCCGTTTCACGTCACGATACGATCGAGTTAAAATTAATCGCGCAATGATTTCGCGATTGCGACGAAAGGGCCGCGCTTGAAATATTAAAGGAAGCTCGGCGCTGGAAGGAACTGGTTTCGTACGGCAGCGGAAAAAGAAACGAAGCCCGTTGATTATCGCGTCAACACCTTTCAACTAATTTTGTGGTGGATGAAGGAAAATAGGTAAGAATTATCGAAAACCCGGTTATTTGCAGTTGTTAAAATTAGGGTTTTTCCGTCTAAAGGAAGTCGATGATGTTTGAGTATCGTTTAACTGTAGCGTATTTACATAGACGGCTACGATTCGCGGCTATTTCAGTTGTCTACACCAGTAAATTCAATTTCAGTTTGTCAGTTACCGTTTGGTTATACTGTTTAAACAAGGATTAGTTACTCGCCAGTTTAGGAAATGTTGGGGCAGCTTTACACTCCCATTGTGTTTAAACTTATTTTGCTAATTTTACAGCAATAAAAAAGTAAAAAAAGTTTCGATTGAAAAGTAAACCGACATGCTTCGATCCGTTAACGTTTAAATCGTGTCACATTTTTACTTTATAAACAATACAGCTCATCTAAAAAAATTCGTTTAAAATTATACGCCAGTATATAACAAAAGCCCCAAAACAATAACTCAACCCCGCGCAGTTTATCCCCAAAGCGTACGTAATGCACGTACTTACGGTCAGTTCGCCGACAGCAGCTCGAAAATTATCCCGCACTTATACCCGGAGAGAGAACACTACTGAATCGCCGCGGACGAATCGGGCCGACTATTAGCGGCCGGGGGAATTGATTCCCTCTGTTTACCGTCGCTGTTACCCGAGTCGCTCGGCAGTCCCCGGCCGTGTACGCGCTCCTAGCCGAATTAGGCCAGCTACATTTTATCAGGTGGGGTTATGGGGAAGCACATTTTCGGCTAAGATCGTGGATATATCGGTGTGGGGGGAGGGGGAGGACGTTTGCCGGATTTTGGTTTACGGCTACGTAGGCCGTTCGTTTGTTTTTAAATTCTCGTTTTTTCGTTTTTAAATAGGGATCGCTCGGAAATATAGCGAAAGGGATATACAATATTTTAAATCGGCTAAAAATGTGAAGCTTTTTCGCGAATTAAACGAGAACGTGTACGCATCCTATTTCCCGCATCGCCAATTAAACGCTCTAATTACTTTCCCGCGGTTCTCGATATTTTTTTACAAAAATCCCGGGCGTTTGCAGTTAAACAAACGCGCTACTCCGCCGTTGAAAAGAGAAGTACATTCTCCGGGAGCAGAAGGGCGGCTCGCACGTCATCCGGCGCGACGCGTAAAATTTCGCACATAAATATAAAAAGCACCTCGGGAAAAGGAGGTTCAGAGCCGTCCTTGCTCGGCCTTCCCTCTCTCTCTCTCTCTCTCCGCTTTTTTCTCACGCGACGCGCCTCTCCGCCTCTTTTTTTGCCTCCTCCGTATCTATCTATCTTTCTGTCTCTGTTTTGGTTTCCCGCGCCGTAGCGCGCGGTGTAGTGAAGTTGGAAGCCGGAGGCGAGCGTTGACAATAAATGGCTCGAGATGGTTTTTCCGCGCTACCCCCCGGTGATTTATTACGCCGAAACGTCGATATGGAACCGGGGTGAACGAGGAGGAGGAGGAGGCGGCGGTGGTGGGCGCGCAAAACGAGAGAGAGAGAGAGAGCCCGCGGAATTTTCTCCGTTTTATATTCCCGGCGCGCGCGTAGCCCGGGCTTTATTTCTTTTTCTATTAGCTCGCGACACGAGTGCCGCGCGGCGGAGGCTTTGATTTGTACGGATTAGATTAGCGAATCGGCGCGCGCTCATGCCGGGGGGCCGGACGAATTTCGTTTGCGTTTATTTTTACATATCGACGCGAGGGAGGATTGGAGTCCGAGTCCGCTTCGGGACGTCCTCTTCGCGGGGCTGGGCTCTCTTCGGAGGTTACGGATAATCGGCAAATATTGGCTCTGATTTGATCGCCGCCAACGAGCTTACGTCGAGACTAATTAGCGGCGGAGTTTCGATTTTACGCTTGCCTTTCGACCGATGCTTCTTCTTTTATTAGCCGAGGCGAAATAGAATTTTTCTGTATGTCTGTATCTCGGAAATTAATTCGTGGAGTATTGAAGAGCCGTAAATGAATACTACTGGTCGAAACGTATAAACATAGATATTGACAAGGGTAGAATCGTTAGTCACGTTATTAATATTCAAACAAATCGTGACCACCGACTATTAAAGCATTAAAATCAAACCTACCTTTCGTTCCGGCATTAATAGACAAGCCCCGCGAGCTTTCGCAACAATCCAACCTCGACATTTCAAAATGTCCGTCAACATTCTTCCCTCCGCACTTTTGCTCTTCGTCCTCCTAAGTAATTGAATTTGTCATTTATCAAATACCATTAATCACCGATCAAACAACTACACCGTCCGAATTTCCAGATTCCAACGTGCAGCTCTGCTCGGGTATCATCAACGGCGAGCCGGCGGCCCAGGGAGAGTTCCCCTGGATGGTCTCGCTGCTCAACGAGACCGGCAAGCACTACTGCGGCGGCGCCCTGATTACGAGGAAGCACGTCCTAACCGCGGGCCACTGCCTCTACACGGACGAGAGCATATTTTTCTTCAAAAACGTGATGTACCGGCCGGAGGAAGTTACGGCGCTCCTCGCCACTGTCGACGCAGGCAAGTACCCCGGGCTGAGGTACCCCGCGTCCAAGCTGATCGTTCATCCGAAGTATAATGTGTCGGACAGTCTGATGGTGACTTACGACCTAGGAATTGTTGTAGTGAGTATTGACGGATGTTCTTTTTTATCATTTAGAGGGGTGTCCTTGCTTCCTCCTGGTGGAAGCTTTGTGATAGTAATTTTTGGAGTTGTTCGAAAAACCTGTTATAATTGTATTTTAAGGTGTCAGGAACAAGAATAAATGGCTTTTGAAGAATGTCTGTATAGATGCATGTGTGTGTGTGTGCGTCTGCACACTGACAGAAAAAAAGAGTAAAAGTTACTATTTTGTATCGTTATTTCAGATATGAGCCGAAAAATAATATTTACTATATAAATAATAAAAAATTGCTTTTTTCTACTGATCTGAATAGTAAATATTTTTATTTTTCTTCTCAGATCTGAAATAACCGTACAAAATAGTAATTTTTTCTCTCAGTGTATTATGTATACGTCTGGAGCTCAGCTTTTACTGAACGGATTTTCATCGTTCACGATTCATTTTTTTTGCTTTTTTTGTGATGGCGGAAAAAAAATCTTTTTGTTCAATTTATTTGTTTTTGTTTTATCACAAATTTTCGATTTTTGAAAAATTTATTTTAATTTTTTTTAATGATAGGATTGAGATATTTGAATCGAAAAAAGACCATTTTCAAGAGCATAAAAATACCTATAATTTCAAATAAAAAAGCTACCCTAGCTTTTATGGTTCTTTTTTTTTTTTTTTTTTAATAAAAACGTGTTTTTTAAAAAAAATCTTATAATTCTTAAATTAAATTATCAACTGCTCTGAAAAAAATTTTGGTAATTAAGAATATATATAGTTATAATCAGTAAAAATTTCAAGCCATTTTGTGAATTAGTTTTTGAATAAAAAGCTGAAAACCGAAAAAAATGAGTTTTCTATGTGGAACGATTACGGAAGTGAAAAGACTTTAAAAAACTTGAAATTTTGGGAAAAGATAGATCTTTTATACGTTCAGAGCTGTATATATTTTTTGACGTTACAGCTGCAGAAAAAAATCTACGACAACAGAGTAGCCGTGATCCCGATAGGCGACATTGTTCCCGAAGAAGAGGGAGTCGTTAGCGGTTGGGGCGTCACCAAAAGAGAGGTCATCTTTACGCCGTCCGAATCGCTGAACAAATTAACAGTCACCGTGCACAGTCCCGAAACTTGCGTCACCGAGCATTCCCCGAAAAACGACAACGAGTTCGTTCTCAACGGTTTTCGAACGCAAACCTTAATCTGCGCCGGTGCGAAAAACGCCGGGACCTGCATTGTAAGTAGCGAGAGTTTGCAAGAGTCATTGGTTTTCAGTTTTTTGCAATGAGTATTTATTTTTACTGCGCAGCGAGACAGTGGCAGCCCGTTGGTGCAGAAGGGTAAACTTGTGGGTTTCGTCATTTTTGGCTGTTCGCTGGAGTACTCGGATGCTTATACGAGAGTGTCTAGTTACAATGGTTTTATTCAGCAAGTGACTAATTTGCTTTCTTAATCACTTATTTTACATAGTGACGAATGAAGATGTTTCAACCCTTTTTCTTTTAATAAAGGACAAGAATTCCATGCTTATTTATTTGAAGTGATTTATTGAGATTTTCCTTTAGCGTAAGACGCATGAGTTGATTTTTAACATAAATTTTTATTTTATTTCACATAAAAATAATTATTTTCAAAGCGAATCGTGACAAACTAATTACTTTTGTAAAGTCGTAATAATCCATCAAATTTTTTTACGCACAGAAATTTTTTAATGTTTGTAAGAAAGAATTGCAAGGTCATTCTTTTAATTTAAAAAAAGCTTTAATATTTACATAAACCAGATTGTGTTCTTTTATAACAGATTACGTCCATTTTTTTTTGTCATTATTCATTTCAGCTAAATCCTTACTTTTCACATTAAAATACAGAATAACTGTCGCGACTCAATTCAGCTGATATATCGAATAACAGAAAAAGCGTCGCTCTCCCGCTGTTACGAAACAATTTCACAGCCAGTGCACGAGGTAAGAGTTACGTCGCCGGGAGGGGGGGGAGGTAACAGATTGGCCCCCGCGCGTTCAATTAATAATTGCGCATAAATTACGGGGACGTATCGCTCGACGCCGATCTTCCGTCTGCTGCGATGGCCTTCATTAAAAACTAATTTAATGAAAGATATGAAACGCACAGATGAAAAGGAGGATTTATGGGGTATAAACTGCTGTTGGCATAGAGAGAGCGGGGAAGGTGTGGGGGGTTTGAAAACGTAATGAAAGGGTTGAGCGGCGGGACAGCAGCCCGGGAATATCATGGGTGCGAATCGGGTTTGTCTTTCATCTGTGATAACCGGGCATAAAATATTCATTAAAATACTCGGCCAACCAGGCCAAAAGCGTTACTGCGGCAATATCTTTCTCACGCGCGAATGGATTAGGCGGCTCGGCGAGCTCTCTCGCACGCGCGGTTATGCATTGCTTCGGGTGGTACACTGTGAAAAAAATGCTCTCCCGATGGATGCGTGGAATTGCGATGATTAATTGGTGGAAATTACCGGGGGACTAAGGCTGAGCTTTTTGCATTAGAGGGTGGCTGAATTTTTGATGGAACGTCAGGTGGAACGAGGAAAAATGCTCGGCGGGTTATCAAGTGAAATATTCCTTCGCGGTCCAATTAAGGTTACGATGGTAAATGAGAGTAATACGTGCAATCTAAGCATTCATAACGTGTATACTAATTTAAACTCGTGCATATTATTAAGTGTTATTTTAAAACGTAAATAAAGTAGAAATAATTTAATGATTAAAATATATAGACTGATTTTCTGTGCAAGATATTTGTCTGACAAATATAAACGTAGGAGGAATCAAAGTAATACTATGTCTGTTGATGTTTTTGACAATGTTGACACTTGTCCGTACATAGAATAAGCTTCCTTGGGTAAACACAGACAGCTGGAGTATAATCAACGGAAACGGTGTTTACATTTTAGCATTGTATTATATTACTACAACGCACTATTTCGCATACCGTTTTATTTCCGAAAAATTGCCTTAAATTATTTAAGTCATCAATGAGAGCTTGCAAAAAGTCGATTGTTAATCCCCCCCAAACGACATCGCGAAACATTCGTCCGATTTCGATCGCTGCCAAAACTTCGCAAAACTTGAGTGAAGGATCGAGGCCGATTTTCAGACGGCGCCAAGGGAAAGAGGCGTTCAAATTCTCTTTCGCGTCATCTCCCTTCAATCTCAGCAGCGACTGCCGGTATTCGGCGGCAACTTGTCACTCTCCGCGACTAAGACGGCGGCGGCGGCTCCCGACAAAAGGGAAGATTTCGAAAGCACGTAATGCGGCCTCGAAATCGGCTCGTAAATATCGCCGAGTGGCTTCGAAACGCACATGTTACAGCCCCGTTCGATGAGAAAGAACATTAACGCTCAAGTGGATCGCCGCCCGAAGGTAGGCGACAAAGGCGAGGGGGCTGGGATGGAAAAACGGAAAGCAGGTTGCGCTAGTTTTTTATGCAAATTTTTAGTTGCACAAAATTATTTTGTGAATTGGAAAAATAAATAAAATGCGTAATAAGTGCCATTATTCGATACTTTCAGCGAGAATAAACGTTAAAATAACTGTCTACTTTAGCTCGCGGAACCGCTTACATCAAAACCGAGCTCGCGTCTCGAAAATCCCCAGCGCAGTCCTTTAAATACAATTTACTTCACAATAATAAGTCCCGAGGAGAACAAGCGACGGGACCCGGTATATCCGGGCGAAGAAATGGGATTTCTTCGAGCAAAAGTGACGGCGACCTGCGTGTGCGACTTGTAGGGCAGAGCGCCGGGATCCACCGCTTACGATTCATCCCTGGGCCGCGACAATCCTCCGGGAGAGAGAGAGAGAGAGAGAGAGGGACTATATAGCCCTTAGGGGAGCGAAGGAGATAACGGCGGGAGAATATGTAACAGCGTGTAACGCAGAGCGAGACAGCCTGAGAAAAAAGGAGAGACGACGACGGCGACGGGCGAAAGAAAGGGAAGGGAGAGAGGACGCTTGTACATGGAACGGCACTTACACTCGCGCCTCTTGAAAGCCCCGAACTCAGCCTTCACTTTCGCAGACACCAAATCTCGCCCCTCTCCCCCCCTCCCTCCTTCAGGCAGCCACCCCCGCGCTCACCGCACAAATCGCACGAGGCCTCCACCCCCCCCGAGGAAGGGCGAGTGTGACTCTCTAAGGCGATGTGCGGTGGAATTACACGCAATAAGGACCGGGATTGCCAGACAGATGGATTCTTCGTCTTTGCCTGTGTGCTGCTTCTTTCTTCCTTGCCGACCCTCGCTATGATTCATTTACATCTGGGGAAACGGCCGGGTTGGGATAGATATAAGGTTCGATGGTTAAGGGACGGTTTCGAATAATTGCGTTAAATAAAGAAGCTATGCAGATACATCGATTTGAAGTAAAGTATTGGAAAAATGAAGATTTAGTAGCTAAGATAATAATAGTCAGACAAGCTTAACGGTAATTGGATAAAGTTTCGATTCTTATTTGGAATTCCTAGTTTAATTAAATTAAGATTATTTTCGTCCGTTCCGCCATTCTGTGTATGTAATTTTTGACGAGCTGTGAATATTCGACGAATATTTATTCCCGTATTCCCTTACCTGCTCCTGACTATTCTTTCCTGCGTTCTTGCATACAACCAGAATAGCGAGAGGACAAATGCTCTTTTCACTTTAGCGTTTTTTACCTGCTACATTTTCGCAAAAAAAAAAAAAAAATATCCGAGGACAAGCTTTTTCTGTCTGCGCCCTTCTCCGCACTTCAGAAAGCTCGCTCGAGTCTCTCTCCCCAGGATTTTGAATATGCATTTCAGTTACGCGAGATTTTCCCTTCTTCCGGCTTTCTTTCCCCTTCTGCGCCGCGGCAGCGGGTACGAACGAAATTAACGCAGAGTCCTTAATTATGCTTTTTGAAAAAATTTTCCGAGATTTATTCTTTCGCTGAAGTCTGCTGGTTTAAAGGATGACTGATGTTAAATGTCAAAGAAATTTCGTAAATATTTTAAACGATTGGTTTGGTCAGTCAAATTTACCGAGTAAATGTTTGAATATTGTGTTACCAAGACTGTAGAATTTACATATATAAAGATACTATTTTATTCTTCATCTAACTTTCTGTGAAATTGAACCCTTATCAAAATTTTCCAAATTGTGCAACTAAGCTAGTAAACAGATTTATCTGTTTATAAAATTAATGAGAAAATTTCCATTTAAGCAGTGCCGAATGTCCTTTTCCCCAAATTGCGCATCAAAAATTTCCTTCCATTGTTTTAAAACTTTATCCTGACAAATCCCTTAATCAAATAAGTAGAAAAAGCCGCCAAATCGAATTTCAAAGTCCGCCCATCCCGTGAGCAACCCCTTTTCCCAAAAAGTAATCCCGGAACCTCCACCCCACCGAAAAAAAAAAAAACAGAAAAAAATCGGAAAGAAACGCCAAACTTTTTCGCGTCCTGCCATTCGTCAGCTCGGCGTCCGGGTCCTCAAGCCCCGTCGGTGACGGTCTAATTAGGCCTCCGAAATAGCCGCGCTACTTCTCGGCAGTCCTCGAGTGTGCTTTCCGCCCCTCGCTTAGCCCCCCCCCCCTCCCCCTCCCGCATATACACGCGGAGTAAATCTTTGTTTACAACGGGGTTGCCGCGCCCCGATAGAGACTGCCAGCTCGCGGAGCTTTCTCTCTCTCTCTCTCTCGAGAGAGAGAGAGAGAGAGAGAGAGAACGGACCCCGCACTTTTTCGTCCGGGGGTTTGCTTTTTTCCGTGCCTGCCGGCTTCCTTCTCTCTTCTTCTTCTTCTTTTTTCTTTGTGCGCGCGAGAGGAGCTGCCTTTTCGAGAGCCGGGCGAACGAGATGTATGGCGCTTTGGTTGCGCGATTTTTCCAGCCGTTTGCGCGATTAATTCCGAGAGGGGCCTCGGCCTCGAGTATTATTTATTTTTTCCGGGATTTGCGCTCTCTGGCTCTCTGGTTTTTGGGTTAGTAATTTCGTTGCGATAAGTTCGGGGGTTTAAAGTTTAATGAAAGGGGTATAAATCTTGGACCTTCTCGAGGATTAAGGTGGAAAAGCTTACCCGAGCTCGTTTTTTTTTCTCTGTTTCTTGTCGGCAATGTTATTCCACGAAACTCACCTGTAACAGAAAGGAAAGAATTTTCGTTAAGAGTATACTTAATAATCTTAAGATATCTTAAGATTATTTCATTAGAATAAAGGGCTGTATTTTCAAGTGTTTAAGTTACCAAATGCGTCTAATTCATAAAAATAAAACAGAATATCGCTAGTCCGAATTAAAATATTGTTCTATTCTTTCTCGAAAGAAGTCCGAAAAAAAGGCGGCTTCGACGCAATATCCAACATTCCATATCAAAACGAGGAAATAAAGAGACCTTTTAGCCACAAAAGAATCCTATCAAAAAACACAATTCGAGAGGCCGTTTTTTTTTTTTTTTTCGCTCGCCTCCTGTCGGACGTACCCCCGTGGAAAATATACAAAATAAACGGTCCACTCGGAGGCTCGCGAACGAAAAATCAAAGAAATGAGGAAAAGGGGGGAAAGCGGAGACGGAGAGCGAGCGCGGAATTGCAAAATCGCAGCGGCGTCCATTATATAAACTCCGATTCTCGCGCGGGAATCGCCGTTGAATATTTCAAATCGCCGAAACGACATTACCGCGCCGAGCTTCTCTCCGGGGCCGCGGGCCGTCATGAATATTCCGTCGGCGGCGGGCGGGGGGGGACTTGTCGTGTGCGCGTGCGGCGCTAATTCTTTTTTTCCGTAACATTAACATCGCCGCGGGGGGGAGAGAGGTACGCGCGAAGAGAGCCGAGAATCGCCTCGCGTGTCGGACTTATTTACCCCGAATCTGCCGCTCGGAAATTTCCCACCACCATCGCCGGCGGCGAGACGTCTTCTTCCGCGCGCATTTGCATCCCGAGGAATGCGGGAATAAAAGACGCGGGATTTAGTTGCAGCTTTAGCCGAGGGCCCGGGATTTATCGGGCTCTCGCGAATTAAGGCTGGAATTTTCGTGGAATTCGGATACGTTCGGATGGGGTCTCTCTTTCTCGCGTCCGCTTTCCTAACCGAGTCGAACGCGGCGGCCGATGTGGCTCTTCTCGCGGAGAGACTCTCGCTTTTATTTCGAATGGGTCAACGCGGGACTGTATTTCTTTCGTAGGAGACGATCAGTTCGATATTACGTCCGGGAGATTGATGGTTTAATCAAACGTCTGCTCGGGTATTTTTGTCGAAAAGTGAACGGTGAATAAAAAGAAAAACGGCATGATATTTTCAATTGCAGAGAAGCGCGAGGGGGAGAAGGCGAAACGTAAATTTATATATGCGAAAAATTAACAAGTCAGATGTCTACTTCTCAACTTCTCTTCCGGCTCGTTAGTTTAAGCAGAAGTGACTTCTCTCGCCCGGCGACATCGAATTATAGCGGAAATAATGGAATGATAAGCGACTGTCTTATGCACACGCCGCTCTCTCTCTCTCTCGCTTCTTTGCTCGACACTCCTTTTAATTGACAGGAATTATCAATTTTCGGCTTTGCTCCGCCTGTTCTTGATCTGATCCTTTATTAGAACACTGAAGATACTTCGCGCTAGAGTATAATTTTAGTTGGAATTAAATTAAAACTGTCAATGGAGCAGTTTTAGTCAATATTAATCATCTGCGTAACATTTTGAAAAATCTGCGATTTTCTAAGAGCAGTTTATAAAACTCGAGTTCCTCTCGTAAAGTTTTATTCTTATCTTCCAGATTTACACCTCCGCCTTATTCTGCGAAGAATTTTTAGCTCGGAATGCGTTACATTTTCGTTCCATTACTGATCCCCTTTATAATCTTATAAAAGTCTTATTAGAGGAAGGCATAAAAAACCTATAACAGGAAAACGTACATTACCCCCCTTTTCCCCTTTCAACATATATAACACGTTTTAATACGATCCCTAATAGTCTCGAATATGCGAATGTAAATGCGCGGGAATTAATTAAAATTGCGCTCCCTTAATAATGCGCCAAAGGAAAAGGAGAGAGAGAGAGCGAGAGAGCGAGACGGAAAGATAAAGCGAGAGAGAAAAAAAAAATTATCCGCCGAGTAACTTCGTTCGGCGCCGATCGAACATTAAACTCCGTTAGTATAATATCGACTCTTCCCCACCTCTTCGAGCGGAGTTCATCGGATTTCCTCCTTTGCTTGATCCACTACCCCCCCCCCCTCCCCCGCACCACCCTTTATCCGCGACGGAGTCGCTTTTGCAAAAAGGAAGCCGCGAGCAAAGTTTTAATTACGTTAATTAACGCCTAAGGAATTAGGACGATGTAGCGCGATATTCTTGAGAGGCGAATGTCGATGCGATCGTCTTACAGCGTCGTCCCCGTCGGTCGCGCGGGAGACGCGTTCTGCAGCTGCGCTTTTGACATCCCTCCCTGCCCGGGATGGACGCGAGCTTAATCTCTTTGAAAGTCTAAACTGCGAGCTGGCCGGCGGACTTTTATTGCTTGGTTAAGGGTATTTACTGGCTTTGAAGCGTTGCGCGAAGGGAACACCGTGGAAGCGTATCGTTTTGTGTGCTGGGATTAAAGCCGTTAATGATGTGAATTTTCTGGCGAATGTATACGTAGTGTACGTCGGATTGATGTAAAACTGTCCGTATATTTATAGTATATATGTATATGGTCGATCAGATTTCATAGTTTGTCGAACAACATCCGATAACACGTATCGATCGGATGAAAAAAATATTCAATTCGAGTTGCGTAATCCTATTTTAATAAAACTCGGGTCGTTATGCGTGTAACTTTATCAGATTTAGTCGGGCTGTTGTTACAGCTCTCTGCCCACCGATGCCCACTGTAATGCGATGCTTATGATAATAAAAACGTGGAAAAATTGATCCATCTCCTTTCTGCGAGAAAGCCGATAAAATATTGTCAAAGTTTGCGAGATAAAATATATTAGCTGTATATCCATGTACGTGATCATTAAAAGTTTGTCTACCTACTTAGCTTACACTGAGAAAAAAATTTCTTTGACTCAATACCAATTTCATTGATTCAATGAGCTCTATTTAATAAATAAATATTT
>JAWWEO010000001.1:10957466-10975357 GCA_035582975.1 Ormyrus labotus | reverse complement strand
GCGCGCGAGTGTCGCCTGATTTTGGCCCCCCCCCCCCCCCGACGACGACGACGACGAAGTGCTGCGTGATTTTTTTTTTCTTTTTTTTTTGGGGAAGGAGAGGATTTTGAAAGATGGGTGGAGGCGCGTTTCGTCGAGAGGTGGTTTTCGGGTGCTTTGAGAAACTGTTGGTTTCATGAAAGATTTTAAGGAGACTTTGTAAATAATTGGGGAGGTAAGTTTCATCGGGTCAAGTAATTATTTTAAATCTAAGAAGCATTTTTTTTACACATTTAATTTTTAATTTTAAGAAACCTGCCAAACATTTGATTACTACAAATTACTATGAATTACAAAATTACGAGTCTCCTGAAAAACATCTTTGAAAAAACTTAGAGTTAACATTTTAACTGCTCCAAAAAAGCAAAGATATCCTTTTTCTTTAAAAACTACCCTCAAACGGATCCGCGCGACTCCCCGCAATTTGCGAAGCAAAACCCTTTACACGCGAGACAGAGCTGTCGCCGTACGTACGAAAAAAAAAGGCGGCGAGGAGCGTCGCGGGGATAAAAAATGGCGGCAGCTCGGAAACCGGCGAAGAAATTAAAAATGAAAAAGCTATACGAAGTTACGCGGCGCGTTCCTCCTATATACGCGCGGTTTTTTACAGTCTCTCTCCTTCCTCCTTCCCTCGTCGCCGTCATGCGAATTACGCCCGGTAATACTCGTAATTAGCGTCGCAACGTTTAAAATCCAATTCCGGCCGCGGAGGGAGAGAAGTACTGCGCGGAATGAGAGACAGGAGCCGTAATATTCCATGCGGTTATTACTTCATTCGCCAATAAAGGGTCCGAGATTGCAGCGAAGAAAATCCAGCGCGGAGCGCGGAGAAAATGGAGACAAAGTGAAGGGAAAAGACAAAGCTACCCGCGGAAACGCCGGGTAGCTCCGCTGGCGAATAGTTTTTGCGAATGATAAGAATAGATATCTGTTTTAACTGGCTTTTTACGAGGCAAAGCTGCGTGCCTTGAAATTGGGTTAGACGATAAAATTTTAATTTTTAAAATTGAAGCTGCGAGTTAACGTAAATATTAATCGGCAGGTCGCCGCGTAAAAAAAGGAAAACATAACTGATGGAGGGAGCGACCGAGTGAATGACGTACCGTATCGTAATAATAAAAGGAAAAGGGTAAAAAACCGAGCGGTTAAACAAGAGGGCCCCAAGAGGAACACGAAAACAATTTAATTTTTATGCAACGCCTAGGCCAAAAGCGGAGACTATAAAGATAAAAAAAAAAGCTTCGGATTCGCCTTTAGAGCCGGAGCTTATTTAAATTTTGCAAACTACCATCGGCAACGGTAAAAACTTCCGCGCCCCTTCGTACCACCAATACATCGCGCAATAAGCCGGCTTTAAATTTTCGGCGAAAGTCACGCGAGCTTAGCTAAAATTCACAAAAGGAAGCGTGGCGCGCAGATTATTACGGCGCCGCAAATGAAATGCCGCGAAATATTTATAACGCCCGAGCCGGCGAGTTGGCCCCCGATAAAGCACAGAGCGCGTATCTCCAAGCGGAGATACGGGGGCAAGTAAGAGAGAGATGCAGACTCGAGCGAGCATCGAGTTAAAGTTGGATCCGAAAAAGCTGCGACGCGAGTTGGCCCGAGCTCTCCCGCTTTGCTGCTTCGCCGTTATACGTTCGTTACGTCGGCGGCGATCTGCGGTGTAATGCATTAGCGTCGGCGTTTAAATCACGAGAGCCTTCTTTTTTTTTTGCGCGCAACTGTTCGCCGCTGATTTAGCAAGTAGCTTTGGAAAATTCCCTCGGGTTTTTAGCCGAAATTACGGCGTGCGGTTTATTAATGTATTGCTGATTCGATTTTTGGTTTTGAGGTGAATAGCAACATGAGTTTATGCTTTAATATTAGTCTTTTTTTACTCTTAAGTATCAAAATATAGTTTACAGAGACTCCAGAAAGAGATTCAGCTTCAAAACGTACGTCTCCAAATTATCAAAAGACGCTACCCTTTTTTTACTAGACTAACGATTACAATGTACCGGAAACAGGCAAAGTTTATAAGCCGAGTAACCTCCGCGAAAATAAGCACCGGTAACGAGGACGCTCGGACGACGAGGTTTACATTGCGTCGCGCCGCAAAGCCGAAAAAATCACTCGATCGCAATCAGTAGCTCGGTAGACCGCGCGCGGATAAACGCGTGGATCCGCGCAGGCGCGGGCGGCCCGTAATGCAATTGAAATCTTGGGCTCTTTGTCCCGCGCGCGCGCGCGCTAAACAGCCCCGGCCATATTCGCGATTGCGCGCATAACAGCTGGGCTAATTACAAATAGCCATGTTAATTGTAAATAATAATATGCCGGCGGTCGTAAACTCACAGTCGCCGTGCCCGGGGCTCGCGCCGCCGCGCATTAGCCGCGCGCGCGGCCTGTAAAGGCGAGGCGGCGGCGCGGCTCTCTCGGTACCCGCGGTAATTGAAATTGCCGCGACCACTTCAAAAGGACTCGTTCAATCGAACCCTCTGTCATTTGCGATGGAAAACCCCAGCGGATTTAATGAGTCGAGCCGAAATGAGGCTGCGACGGGGTTTTTTTTTTTTTTTTTTCACGGGTCGCGCCGGCGATGTTTACGTTGGTTTTCAGCAGCCGGACTTGATTGTTTTTGGGGGTAAAGTCGCGAGATATTGATTGGATGCGTTCTTTGCTTATATCTGAGCGGAGTGTATTAATTAAAATTACTTTCTGCGAGAGTGTAAAATAAGGCAAGTATGGTTTGTTTTTACAATTTTATTCTTTGAAATTCGTGTGTCAAAAGTATTATTTAACCAAACATTTATAATTCCTTATCACTATGAGGATTAGCTCTTCAATATGAACTCTATATAACATAAAATGTAATAAAAATGGCTATATATTCGATAGGAAAAGCAGGATAGACTCATTTTATGAGGATCTTTGCCAAGTGCGTAACAAATAGTATTATGGAACATAGTAATTTTATTATTTATTTTTTCATTCGTCATATGAAATAATAATTGATTATTGATAAATAATAATTTCAATAATAATTGACTTTTTTTTACACATTTGCATATTAATCTCTTTAAAGTAGAATCAAATATTGATTAATTTTCTTATGTTGGCTGTACCGCATAATAAAATTTATTCGTTTTTTTTATTTTGAATGACGAATTTTTATTCAATTTTTGGTGCTGCATTTAGGTGGAAAATATTCTTCAATTTTTGCTAAAAGAGTTATGGGAAAGTTAATTTTCTGCAAAAAAAGGGTCACTTTAAATCCCTTTTAAGCAGACATGCGTTCAACATTATAAAAACATTACAGTATTACAGACCTTGTTAGTCGTTAAGGATTAAGTTCAGTGCAAAATGCTGTAAATAATTAAACGGTCTTTATTTCGTAATAATTAGTATCAAAAGAATTGTATTGTATAAACTCTGTAAAAAAAAAATTTTTTTAATCTCACCAAAGATAATTGCATCCATTAGCCCAAAGCTCCGAAACATCATTTTCGAAAAGCCGAAGCTTTTAATTCCCAAAATACGCATCCGGGCATCCCGGGAAGAAATTCATATTTCGCCTTGCGCTAAATTTCATTAAAAGTAATGCACGCACAGAGAGAGAGAGAGAGAGAGAGAGCATCTCTGCCCGCTGATACGCGAGGGCCGTTAGTTATGAAACGAATGCAATCAACTCGGTAGAGACGGACGAGCAGCGCTGCTTGTTCGCGCAGAAAAGCGCCCGAAAGAGAGAGAGAGAGAGAGAGAGAGAAGGCCGGCCTCCAGCTGCTCGCTGAAAAAGCGCGCCAAATGGAAAGTTCTGTTTAAACATTCCGCCCGAACTCCTAACCCCTATTTGTCGTAATTTCGAAAGTTTCGTTGCTCGCGAGCGCTAACTGACAAAGGATCGCCCAGGCGGGCGCGACCCTCGAAAGAGGAGAGGGAGGGATATATCCTCTCGCGCTCGGGCGAAAAATTTTCAAAGGGACGAAAAAGGAGAGAGAGAGAGAGGCTTCATTTGCCCGCTAATTCCCGCGCGCTGCTTGCGCTCCTTTGGCCTCTTGTTCCGGGGCTGTTTATGAATAAGAGCCCAAATTTGCGGCGAGATCGCTTTTGGATATGTGCGCCGGCGGATATAGCGGAAAAATGGAGAGAGGGGAATTAGCTGCTCGAGGACTTTTTGGGCTGCGCAGCGAATCTATCCGCCAGCGGATAGTAGTGGGTATTTACATTAGGATCGTGCTGATTAAGTCTTAATTAAAGTCCGCTTAGCAGAGATAGCCATTTTTTTTAGAACGAAATAATTATACGATAATTTATTGTCGTTAACAAGCTTCGAATTACCGTAAAATCCCAGGCAATTTTCGCAGTCTACAGCAAAGCCGTCCTAATAAATGCCTAATAACACTAGGATAACCGAAGAATTTAATCCGCGTCTTGTTAAGCATCCTGGCAACTCGTATAATAAACTTTTAATCAGCGCTCGGCGCTAATAAAAAGCGCTCCTACCCTTTCTCACCGAAACGGGAGCTAATTTTCTAAGTTCGTCGACGATGAAAGAGGAGGAAAACAAGAGAGATAGAGAGAGAGAGAGAGGGAAAAAAAGATAAAGCAGCATGCACAGCTACTCGTCACGCGGAAGATTGCGCCGCACACCGACGCGCGAAGCGGATTAATTTTAAAACGAACAGATTATGGATGTTTTTCTCTCCCCCCGCTTTCAATCTCCCTTTTCATTCGGCTCTCTCTCTCTCTCTCTCTCCGTGCGCGTGCGCTTCTTTTCTCAAAGAGAGGGAAGAGGCGGAGGGAGGAGGGAGGAGATAGAGGAGCTTTCTGTTCCTTTTTCAAACGGCGCGCGATCGCGGCTGGAGAGGGAGAGAGAGAGAGAGAGAGAGCGCCTCGCTGGAAAAATTACAAAACAAGGAGAAAGGGCACGACGGCGAAGAGACTAGCTTCATACGACCGTACGGTTTACTGCTCATACGTAATTATCGGACATTTCTCGTTCCTCCTGTCTCCCGTACGTCGAGACGTTCCTCTACGGTTTATCATGTGTTTTTATCCCCGCTTCCTCGTTTAAGGTTGATGTACTACCAGCCCGAGCGACGAGCAACGGTTGTTTAATATTCCCCCCCCCCCCTGCCTCTCGCGAATATTGATTTTTTTTTCCTAACGGGCCGAAAGTACTACTTTCCCTCCCGGCGCCGAATCGGGAACGTTGTATTTTCGTCCTCGCTAGGCAAAAAAGTAGTATACGCTCCGCGGGAGGTAAAATGACAGGCCCATGGCAGGTGTTTGACAATTTACATGCGTTATGAGCTTAACAATACTTTACCTCCCAAGGTGCGTAATATACTATTAATTAACTTATCGATATACCGGCCCTTCATGCACGAATCCCATCCCGAAAAATAAATCCGTTCAATTAATCAGGGCAGCGAAAAACATTTACGCGCCCGCGCTTTCTCTCTCTCTTTCTCTCTCTCTCTCTCTCCGACCTTCTTCCGCGAATCCATCGACGAAAATAAAAGAAAGCTCCCACGCCCTTTGCGCAGGGCTTCGCGCGATATATTTTATTTTCATTTTCCAGCTCTCCGCGCGCGCGCGCGGCAGCTTCCGCTTAGACGCTCCTTTTCAGGACTCTCGGCCGGCTTTAACGAGCGAAGCGCGCGCGCCCCCCGTTGGACGGCCGAGCAAATTATTATTACGCGAACCGTCCTGTTATTTCTCATTATTATCCTCTAGCGCGAATTAACGCGACGACGACGACGACGGCGGCGGCGGCGGCGGCGGCGACGCGCGCGGAGGTGTGCGCGCGGCCCTCATGCGGAAAAAGAACGCCCGAAGGGATTACTACTATATCCTGACGCTCGGTGGCGATGTGCGAGATGAGAGCAGCTTAATTGAAAATAAACACCGAGGAGCCCTGTTTTCTTTCGGCGTGATTTCACCTGCGCTTCGCTCGGTGCGATTGTCACGGAAGGGAGGGGGGAGAGAGATTTGTCAATGGGATTTTTTAGGGTTTCGAGCTGGAGATGGTCGTTTTTGCTGTAAGGGCACGATCGGGAATGAGAATTGATTTTAATTGTGGCTCTGTTTCGAGCGATGGGATTTTATTCAACATAAACAGGTGGTGTTGACTTTTTCAGTAATTAGAAAAAGAAATGATTGCATATTAGCTTTTGGCTACGAGTAAGGAAATTCGTTTCCATAAAACTTGGTGTAAGGATTAATTGTTCGGTTAAACTCGAAATTTCGAATGAATTGAGCATAAAGTCGATTTCACAACTTTGATTTTATAGTTACGCAGTTTGATATTACGTACGTAATGATTAAAACTTTCTACATTCTCTAATTAAAATTAGGCGATCAACAATGTATAAGAGAAATTAATTCTCATTCAAAATGATTCTACAATCCAGTACCATTTTCGTTCGGTTAATTTACACAGTCGTCGACTCCATCCCAAAAACTAAAACCCATAAATCAGAGCCAAGAAATCCCGAATTACCAAAACCAGCTTTCCTCGGTCCTCGTTAAAAAATGACTCGAAAACAAACTCGTTATACCGGCGAGCCTCCGCGAGCGCGGTCCGTAAACTCGACGGGAACGCGCGGAATACGGAACACCAGCGGCAAGCTCCGAAAAAAAGAGAGCGGGTCGAATAAAAGCCCCCGGCATCCCGTCCGCCGAGAATCCTCGTAAACTCGGATGCTTGGCGCGCGTAATTTTTGGATAAGCAGAGAGAGAGAGAGAGAGAGAGAGGGAGAGGCATTAACGAGCATACATAAACGCCGCCTTTTTCGCGTGCTTGCAAGTAACCCCTCGAGCCGCCGTTTTAATAAGCGGCCCGCCGGCTGCCGGAGTCAGTTTGAGCGCGAATTAAGCGAAGGGGGGGCTTCGAAGAGTGACATTTTTACGGCGGCCCGAAATTGCCGGACGGAATGAGCGAGCTGCGTTTATTAAGGAGGCGTTGCGTGCGCTTTTTGGGGGCTGCGCCGGCCGCAGACTTCGGGGAACTGCAGGGTTCGAGCTCTTAATTGCCGGTAGATAACGCGTTCGAGAATGGAACCTTGCTCGATTGCACCTCGGGGAGCTGTAATTTTATTTTTATCCTTGGCGCGGAACACGAGGGCTTTTTCGCACGAAAATCAGTGCAGAATCGAGCGGATAGTTGGATTTGTTCATTTGAGCATAAAATTAATATAAGTACGACCAATAAATATAATTTGCATCGCAAAAGCATTTTTTTTTCCCCAAGAGTATGTTAAAATGTTTGGGCCTCAAGTTGTAAGGAGCAAACAGTGCCTTGGGGACCGTAGGCGTGTTTGGAAGGGGGAGTATAACGGTTGGTGAATTCAAAAACGTTAGTCGCGCGTATTTAGGATAATCGGCACTGGAAGAAGCCACTATGACGGTAGCCTCTTCAATTTAAATTCAAAAAAATTTATGTAACTTCTTTGGATAATGATAATTTAAATTTAAGAACATTTTTTTATAAATAATAAAACCTGTTGTTAGAAAAAATTCCCAAAAAAGCGTGTTCTTCTAAGTGTACCTAAGTAAGAACCCCTTAATTAAGAAATAAAAAAAAAAGAAACAGCCCTTCAAAATGATTTGTATACGTTATTGAGGCAGCCGCGACAAAGGGAAAGGACGCGGGATCAAATACAAAAGAAATCAAGGCCGCCCCAAGACGTTCGTCGCCATGAATACCCAAACTTTCGCATTGAACGGACCACCCGGCCACGTGACCTCATCATCCTCTTCCGCCTAATTACCTCCGCATTTTCACTTTCCGAAAATTGCTCTCCGCGGATAAAAAAAAAAAGATCGAGCGCGGGGCGCAAGTCAAAAAGTCCGGAACGATTTAATGATCGCGCAATTACAAGCCGCCTCTTAGAGCCGGGCACGTACACACGGCAATTGCGTTTACGCAGAGAGAGAGAGAGAGAGGCGCGCCCTCGGAAAATCAAATTACGCCGGCTTAAGCTAGGCGCGCGCGCGCGGGCCGCGATATTGCGGTAATTGATAATTGATCGACCGTCTCCATTTGCGAGATTTCGTTGGCTCGGTTCGGTCGCAGTGTGCTTGCGGCTCCGGGGCTTCGTCGTTTCTATTTCCATTTTGGCCTGAGGTTTCAACGAATATTCAACCCCCCCGGCGGAGATAATGTTGCCGAGGCTCAGCCAACGACTGACAGCGCTCGCTAAACGCGCCGATGAGGAATTCGAGATCCTTTCTTTTATTTCGAAAGTACTTGGCTCTTGTTCGATGAGTTGGGAAACGTACTTTTAGTTTTAAATGCGCTTACTTATTCCGGGGTTTATTTCGTTTGTAAGAAGGGATTCTTGCGCGGAGGTTTATTGCCCTGCTTTCAGGGTGTTGGTAATTGTAAGTGATGTTTATTTAAATGGAATCGAAAAAAGAAGAAATTTATTTAAATTGGTTGTAGCTGCAAAGTAGAATGAACTTTTTTAAATCAATTTAGAGTGCTTAAACTCATTACGTTCTTTTAAAAAATAAATTTTATCTTCTATCCTATTTTACTTTTTGGCGTTTCATTAGAGAATTTTTTATGCTCTTTTTGCAGCTGAGTCTTATTCTTCTTAATTAATTGGTTCTATTAATCTTTCGTTTCCTTTTTCTTTTTACGGTACTTTGTTTACGTCAATTTTATTCTTCTATTTATCGCTAGGAAGATTTTTATTCATCACCATTTTTGCTTTTATAATTTAATCCCGGCTTCTATTAAATTAAATACCCTCTTCCGTTGAGCAGCGAAATTAAAAGCTTGTATTTGTTAATTAAAACCAGTTTTAGGCATGTAAGGAAAATCGGGATTTCCGGAAATCACCGCCGTAAATCCGTAAAAGCCGCGTCGTTAGTCCGAAAATGCAGCGTAATCAATTATTCAATATCAATTTGCCAGACTCATGGTTTACTCGCTTCGGATGTACTGAAAATCCATATGCTTACGAATGCTCGGTGTAATTAACAATTTGATTAGCGGCTGGCTGCAATTTCGTTTTTCCCGTGTACTCAATTGAAGTTAATGTACTTTAAAACTTTTTTTAACATTCTTCGGTGAGTTTATTTAACCCCAATAGAATGTTAACAATTAACTCTTCATTTAATATATCCAAGCTTTAATCTACATCAGGGTATGGTCTGACAAAGTCGATTCGTCGTCGACAAGAACAAAATGATACCCTGAATATTGCAGCAGCTGCGAGGCAACTTACTTTATGGTCCTGGGATCGATAATTCAGTGTAAGTTGATTGTTTCTACGTGTAAAATTTTAAACGCGTTTTTCTCGAAACTGTCTTTTTCGAAGTCGATGAACACTCTCCTGCAAAAACTATTCAACCGACTCATAGAAAATTTAGCACACTTTTTTAAAATATAAAATACTAGACCCCAACGTTTTTCTTTTTTCTTTTTTTTTTTTTACCAAAATATAGCTACAAAATGTCGGAATTTTTAAGCGAAAATCTTGATTTTTCAGTAATTTATTTACCAAAAATTAAAAAAAAAGAAAGCATTAAGGTCTGGAAAAAATGTTCTTTTAACCATATGTACTCGATATTTTGGTTTCAGATAATCTATTGACGAGTTATCGTGTTCACCGTAATTCATCTATTTTTGAAGAAGCCTTCATTAATGCTCCGCCAGCAGCACATTTTTAAATATTTTTGAACAAAAATTTGACAAAATGTCTTCAAATCATAATAAATAATGTACAAAATAGTTGGACCAATAAACTCTTACCATTGCTTCAAAACAATTTTTTCATGCTCTAGGACCCCCCCCTTAAGTATTTCGTTAATTAAAAATTGCATTACAGTAATTGGTAGATCGGCACACTTAGTTAATGTTATATTTATTTAAGTATATAATGCGGACGACGAGGTAGACGTTGCGGCGTGCGTTTCGTTGCACGGTTGAGATTGCAGAGAGGGAAGTCTTCTTTCAGTTGTATTATATGCGGCGCTGTGTACAGAGACATGCGCGGTGACCTCTGTATAAGAGCGCGATATTTAAATTGCTAACGAATTCTATCAGTAATCAATAATTAAAAGTTACTAGAATAGGCCAATAAATTTTGTATAAAAAAAGCGTTTACTCATTTCCCTTTTTCAAAATAAAAACTACTCTTCCATATTAATTACTAATTGTAGCCCTCCTCAAACAATGAATACGCGATGAAAAAACTCCCCTCCAGTCGCACGCGGCACCTTTTCCAAAAAAGCTCAGACCTGCAGGCACTTAATTAATGTTCCTCGTGTCCTTCCGGCTGGGCGCAGGCTCGCGTTCTCGAAAAGGCTAATTGGCCGATCGACTCACTCTCTCTCT
The DNA here is from genome assembly GCA_035582975.1 of Ormyrus labotus. NCBI lineage: Eukaryota > Metazoa > Arthropoda > Insecta > Hymenoptera > Ormyridae > Ormyrus > Ormyrus labotus. The sequence continues at coordinate 10,964,985 of JAWWEO010000001.1, read as the reverse complement.
CTCTCTCTCTCCCTCCGCGCCGTCGATGATTAATGCGCGGAATCCCGTGGAATCGGCTGCGCATTTAGGCGAATCGCGCCCGGATAAACTAATTAGCGCGCGTAATCTCTCAAGCGGCCTTTGGCAATATGCATCGCGCGTACCACTACGTGTCTCGCGCGTTTTACGACGAGGCGCAGTGCGTTAACGGATGCTCGTAAACTTACGTATCCGCACGCGTCGCTGCTGCCGTCGTTCGACGACTCGGCCGCTGCTGCGTCTCTCTTTGGCTTTCGCTCTTTTGTTGCTTTGCGGCCGGGATTGTGGAGCTGCACTTGTAGCGCAAAAATAACGGGTCCTGGATTTTCATATTAGAAGCACGGCTCGTTAACTTATATACGGGCCGTGGGATTGATTTGAGCGGCACCGAATATTTTAAAGGGTCCTTTTAAACTTTTTGTTGAGCGTTTCTGTTTAGCAAGCAGTGCGGTAGTTGAAATTTGCAGCACATCAGATTAGTTTAATTCTTAATTTAGAATGATTATAACAACTCTTCTCTTTATTAAACTTTCGCGAAAAAATTCAAAACACAACTTTTACGCAGGCTCGAGCCAGTCACTTTTTTTCAACCGCTTTCTCAAGCGCGCAGCCCATAATCCACGCACAAACAGCCAAGATAGAGACGCTATACGTACTCCGGGAAGGGCACTTAGTTTTAACGGGTAAGATCGAGAGTTGGCAGGAGGCAGGGGGCGCAGGTATTATAGTTTAGCGATCATGGGCGAGTTATTTCTTCGAGTACGCGCAGGCGCTTGTTTGTGCACAAAATATATATATCGGGAGGAAAATTGGCAATTCATATTCGCGGAAGTTCCGCGCGTCGGATAGACTTTAAGGCGCGTTTACGATCGGGCGTAAATTCGCGGGCTGACGCCGTCGCCGTCGCGCTGCCGCGCTACTGCTGCTGTTTAACGCAATTATGATTTTAGTGCGCACTCAATGCTTGCACGTGTGTACACATGCAGGTGCGAGTCTGCGCGTGCGAATGATTGCCCTCCGCGAGTTCGTCCATTATTTTACCGTTTCGGTGGTGGGGGGGGGGGGGGGGCGCGGGGGTGTGAAGTCGTTTTATCAGGGTAATTATTTTGGAATTTTGGAGCTGGCGATCATTCGAATGGGTAATGCGCGTTTCGAATAATTTTTCATGGACATTACGGATGGAAATTGCAGGGATGGATGCGTTATGCTTGCCGCGGCGATGCGAGATTTCGGGAAAATTATTTTTACCGTTAATTGCGCTGATAATTCTGGTGGTAAATTTGAATTATTGAATTTTTTCCTTCGCTGCGACTAGTAGATGCCAATATTAAGTACCGCTGCTTGAATATTCATAACTGTATGCTCATAAAAATGACATTCTATTTTTAGTTCAAATATATTGCTTTTAAATTGTTATTTCTAGTAATTACATAAAAATGATAACTAGTTTTCTAGTAATTCAATAAACAACTAATAACTGCATTTGAAATGAAATACAATTTCAAAGAAGCCAACAGGTTATTCCATCTATTTGAATTTGTAAGTATAATTTAATATCGGACTTTATTTCATCATGGAGAAGTCGATAACGCAAAATCGAGAAAAAGGAACAAAGAAAAATAGAGTCCCCAAGAGGCGGCCATATAAGTCGTTTTCCAGTGGTTGCTTCGGACAATCGAATCAATCCTTTTTCGTCATTGGTAATTCGTCGTATTGTCACTCTTGAGGGAGGCGGTTCGACAGCGGGCAAGACAAGAGGTTCGAGTCCCTTCGCATAGCTGGCGGGAAATAAAGCGAAGGTGGAAATGTCTGCCAAGAGCGAAATCGAAAGAATAAATGAATATTTATGTAATAAAGGGTCTTGTTTCGTTGGAAGGTCCAGTCGCATAAAGTGAGTCGCTCTCGGTTATTTACCGTTTTCTTATAACAAAAAGCTCTGGAGGAGCTTTCTGCTTATTGAATTCTGTCGGTTATTGCTTTTATTCAAGTTTTAAAAAAGCAATTTATTGTGAAAAGGAATTATCTCTGCTATTGGAAGTTTGTTCATTCTTTTAGATTTGGTTTTGAAAACGATCCCGATCAGTCGAAGATGTCAATTCTCAATCTGGTTCGATTAGAATTTTCAAAAGTTCAAAAAAACGAAGGTATTTATTGAAACTTATTAAATCGGTAGTCCTGCGGTAGAAATTGATTAACGTCACTCAGAAAGTACAACAATCGGGGCTCGTTCCGAAGTCAAGTAGTGACGCTAAGCCTTCGATCAGACACCGGGGGGCACTCGAGCTAAATTAAAACGAGCGCAGCCAGCGTGCAGGTTAACACGGCTAAGGACAAAACCGCGGCGAATAATAAAAAGCGAGGGAGCGCAAGGGTCGCATCGAGTGGTCAGTGCATTCCGGTCTTTCTCTCTCTCCTCCCCCTCAGCAACCCTTTGAAATAAAATCGTCGAAAATTCAATTAAGCCCCGGCGCAAAAGGTCCATTTAGGATTGTGCAGCTCGGCGCTTACTCCTTAGAGACGTCGTCATTAAAGGCTCGGCGCGGAGAGAGGGACTGAATTACTGAATTAGAGAGAACAAGATGGATGGGGCGACGGGGGGGAGGAGGAGGAGGAGTAGGAGACAGCCGTTGCTGCATGGCCGATTCCATTGCAATTGGAGGCGATGCGATAGTGCAAGCCCGGCACTACAGCATTGCTTGTCCAAATTCAGACGGCGCTCGTGTTGCCAGCCACCGACGCTGCTTCCAAAGACCTGGAAACACCAACACCTGCACGCGTACTTGCCCACATGCACGAGCCATTATGCGCAAACGCGAGCACGCGACAGTCATTTTAATTAATGTGACGGATGGTCTGTGAGTTTTAGATTCTGTTCCAGATGGGCTGCGAATTGTTGGGCGGATATGCGAGTGTGCATCTGATGTGCTTTGTTTAAAGTATTTTTAGGGGAGCTCCGCTCGTTTAAAGAAGATCGTGGCAAAAGTTGCTTTTTTAAAAGATAGTAGGGAGGGCAAAATAAGTCGATTATCCGTTTCAGAACTCAATTATCGGTTTAGTTATTGCGGTTATTTCTGAATCTGCGTCAACTAAGGGGTGCCGTTTCCATGTCAGATTTTGAACGATCACAACTTTATTAGACAGAAACAGATATTAAAGTAATTTTATAAGCTAATGCTAAATTAGATTGCACGAATAATATTCAAATTCAATTATTGAAATTTTGAAACTTTTCTGTGACATTAAAACAATTTCTGTGTGATACTCCACAATAAAGTGAACCAGAGCGAAGTGAGCCCCTCTTTTTTACCAGTTCCAAAACACTTGAGCCAGAGATTAATAACACCTCCGTGAAAGCAGCTCCGAAAAACCGACGAATAACTCAAAACTTTCCGCGCCGACGCCCGTAAAAACACCTCGGGGCCACTTACGTATGCGCGCGCGCGCGCGCTAGCATTGTCCAAAGGCGCGCAGCGGGCCGAAACAAAGGGGTGTAAAAGGGGTGTGGGGGGAGGGGGGGGGCGGTCGGGAACGGTCTGAGGTGTGGACGCGGTAGGCGAAACACCCCGGGCCAGCGATAAGGCCGGAACACACCTAATCGCCAGGTTGGAACAATGGACGAGCGACGTCATCTCCGCTGCGACTATTGCGAAAGTAATTGCTGCGGGAGCACTGTCGCCCTGCTCTGCACCCCCCCCCCTCCCCCTTCTCACCCTCGTACTCCACCCCCGCCGCAGCTCGCACGAGCAGCAGAGCTGATGAGGACGAGCAGATAGCGAGAGAGAGAGAGAGAGAGAGCTCCGGACTTGCTGGATTCCTTTCAATCTCCCTCCCACTTGCGATACTGTATATCTGGCAGTCTATCTCGCGCGAGCGGTGACTATTGCAAGAGCTCCTAGTTCGTAATCAGAGCCGGGAAGATTGGGGAGTCTCGGCCGGGAATTGCCCGAGTTTTCAGCGTCAAGTGCTGCCTCCGCCCGGGGCGAGAGAAGGCAGCTTTTTGGAAAAATATAGCGCTTGGCGCCGTATTTAAGCGGCGGGATAGTGATTAGCGTGTGAAATATTATTTTAGGACATATACGATTGAAAAGTGTTTATGTTGTTGGAAAAAGAAAATTACACTCTGCTTGCACGTAAGCAGATAGGTTTATTTAACGAAGGAAATTTCGCAAACAAATTCAGAACTGCATGTAAACCTAGTAGTTCTCGAACAAAGTTCACGTTGAGCGACTCCGTACTATAAATCTTTACGGAAGTCTTTCTATTAATTTTGCCGGGAGCAATCAAATCTTTAAAACACTTGAGCCGCGCACGCTAAACTTCTCTCGGAGAGATCTTTAAAAAAAAAAAATGCTAAAAACTTTTCATATGAAATTTATACCGCGCTAATACGGCCTCGTTCCCCAAGTTGAAAATTTTGAGAGGCCCATCCGGCATTTAGTGCTCCTCGGGAAAACGAGCACGCCTCTTAAAATCCTAGTCGCAGTCCATCGATTAAGCATAAAAAGTTTATCCGATCAATCCGCGTCTCCCCCCTCGGAAAAGTAGAAACTCGCCGTTTCCCGCGGCAGACTCGCTTTTGCTTAGCCGCGCGCATATTCGCCACTGCGGCCAATACTGCCTGGCACGCTCGACTTGCTTTCCCCGTCAAACCGCCCCTCCCCCTAAAATCGTCGATTCACCCGGCCGATGCCTTTTTCGCGTGTCATCGTCGCCGTAAATCTCGGGCCTCCTTATTCTTTTAGGACGCTCGCGCATGTCGAATGCACGATGGGTCGCCTTGCGTAGGAGGAGAGGGGGAGGGGGGGGGGCGGATTGTGTTCTCGGACGAGGCGAAATACGAGTACGTGGATCGAGTATGGAATTTCGCGATCGCGATAATTGGGTTCGTTGCTCGGTACCGGGGACGCTTCGCGTGTAATGCTATGAAAATAAAAGCAGTCTGCGGTATAGAGTATGTATATATATAGTCGGGGCTTGAAATACGAATGGGTGACTATTGATTCTTGTTTAAAATGCCGCTTTTTGTTGAGCTTTATTCCCGTGGCTTTGGCGGTAATCTTATTAGTTCCGCGGATTATGACTGACTTGGAGAGATTATGAACTTTGCCGCAATTTTATATTTGGAAGAGGGAATTTCAAGCGTTATTTTTGTATTTATCTTTTCGGAGTGCACTTGTTTGGATTTAACTTTATACGTCAAGTTAAGTACCGTTGAAGGTGTTGGATTTCTTTAATTTGCGGAAGATACAGTTTGAGCTGACTCTGATATTTTTATAATAATTTTGCAAACTGACCTGGATATTTTGGTTTTTAAAGAGTCGAAAGTCTCTTATTGTATGTGAATTACAAAAATAGTTAACGTTGTAACGTAAATATACGACGTAGTTCGTAAATATAATACAGACGTAGAATCTTTTATAAAATTCTTCATTTTTTCCGCACGTCAGTTTCTATAAAGATTATAACGAGACAGTTGACCAATACGGATTTCCGCGTAATTGACATTAAAAAACAGTAATAAACTCGGTTATTATTACTTTTTCCTATACTCTCCTGACTTTTACGCTACGAAAGAGCGCTACCCCACTACCCCAGAAACACGCGCGAATACCTCAAATCCTTAAAACTATACATTTGAAAAAAAGTAATAAAGTTGAAACTGCCAACTAGCCCCCGCGACTCTAAAAAAAAGTTTATCGCCCAAAGTCGCGGTGGCAAAAGCCCAGCTCCCAAAACCATCGCGTAAAAATCCAAAACGTATCGCCTCTCTCAAAAAAAAAAAAAAAAAAAAAAATACTTCGTCCAGAAGCACCTCGATAATAATGGCAGTGAGGGGGGAGCTGGCCCACCGAAGGGAAAGAGAGAGAGTGAGGAGACGGACGACCGCCGCGATCATTCTCCGAAGCTCGCAGATCAATGGCCGCGGGGGGGCAAGCTCGAAATAAAATTTACGGTTATGTTTAGCCATCCCTCTCGCCTCTCTCTTCCAACGGGCGCGGCGGCGGCGGCGGCGGCGGCGCGCGAACTATCGATGCGTCTCACGGCGCGGCGTGCGGTCGCCGCTGCGGCAAAGCAGCAGCAGCAGCGGCAGCAGCGAAACGCGAGATTGCCGCGCGCGCGGTGCAGGCGAAGGGTGAAAGGGTTCCGCGGGAGCGAGAGAGACGTGCCGCCATAAACCATCCGTTATCTTACGTTATTGCATATGACAGACGTGTCTCCGCCGTAAAGCGCCATTGCGCGAACGGCAGACAATGGCAGCGCGTATGCCGGGAAGGGGGGGAGGGGGCGACGGGAGAGAAGCAGAATGGGAGAGTCGGCGAGGGTGCGTCAAGACGCCGAAGAAAAAAATAGCTCGCCGGAGAGGGAAAGGTGAGATAATGAAGAGCGATGGGATGGGAATGAGGATGAAGCGAGCAGTGGCCGACCGGCAAGTGATTGCATCGAAAATTCGTGTGATTTTTGGATTTAGTCCTTAGGTTGTACCTCTTTTATACACACAATTATGAACTAATTTAATCGGAATAGATTTAAAATCTACTGGGCATAACATTTAACGCCAAAGCCCCTGCAGATTACACCCTCGGATTCGCTTCTGCAAATACTTTTAATGACGAGCCAACAACAAAAGCCCTGCCCAAAGCTTCTTACGAACCTTATCGCACCCCAGCGTCCGCAGCCCATCTCCCGATGAAAAAAAAAGGGGTGGAAATGAAAATAAAGACAAATAGATGCGCGGCGCGGTAATCCTTCGTCGAAGCTGTCGGGTGTATACCTCGACGCCGCCACGCTCCGCTCTTATACATCCGCCCACTTCCCCTTATTTAGAGGCTGTCTCTCGTTCGGGGGCCAAAGTAACGGCACGTCGAAGACTCGAGTCGGGAGACAGGGGGACCGATGACGCCCCGTATATATACTTTTCGCGGCTCTTAATGCTGACTGACGGGCCTCCGTCGGCTGCCTTTTTCCCGCGGCGGTTTATGCAAAAAGGCGCATGATTGATAGTTCGCGCCGCGTAATGAGTCCGCTGTTCCTCGCGGCGCGACGACGCGCGGTGACTCTTTATTTCGCGCCCCGTCACCGCTGACGCTTCCGAATCGACACCTTTTTTTTGTTCCAGGAGGGCTCTCGCGCCGGGATTTCGCATTGTTTATGGAGCCCGAGCGCAAGAAAAAGCCGGAGGTGTACTTTGTTGGTACTTTCACGGCGATGGACTCGCGAGAGCTGCCTCGGTGAACATCGACACGACGGTTTTTGCGCGTGACGAGGCCTCTTTCCGGGGGTGGCGGGAATGTCGGGTACATCGATTTTATGCGATTATCGTGCAGGTTTTGCTTTGTGTGTGTTTTGAGAGGTTGCAACGAGCAATTTTTATGACTTACGTTCTGTCGACCGACTGGAAACTCACCTGGAATCAGAAAGGATGTTGCCCTGGTAGCAAGTTTCCGATAAATTCTAGCCAGAATTCTAGATTCCAGATAGATCCGCTAGATAGAATCTATCT
>JAWWEO010000001.1:10879301-10957366 GCA_035582975.1 Ormyrus labotus | reverse complement strand
ATTTCTTGCGAAATCTAGCTAGAACGTCAAATTCTACTTTAATTCTAGCGATATTATCGGAAACTTGCTACCAGGGTGGTTATTTTTTTATTATACACTTCGCGCGAATGAGTAAATTCAATCGAGTTTACAGAGGATTTAACTAAATTAATTTACAAATAAAAGTTCACCGCGTGACTTTATTCGTTTCGGAGTGAATAATTTTTCAGAATTTCGTTAAAATTCGACATGACGAAAATATAACAAAAGTTGAAAAATGCAAAAATAATAATTTCGCGTAATAACGTTTTCGGATTCGCCGATTCTGTTATATCGGAGCCGAATTGTTTTCGGGCGAAATTTACGCGAATACACGTTTTTTCGCGACAATTTACGCTGGAATGTAATACTTTGATAACCATTTTTACTTTGAAAGCAATATTCGGATTCCTCGCCAAACAAAATATACGGTAATAAACACACCTTTTACAATATATAACAATCCTTTGAAATTAAAAAAATAAAACAAAATCCCCAAAAATTCAGCGAGCATTTGACAAAAAGCGTATCACTTTTAACGATCTCTAGTAAATAATAACTTTCGAGTCTCGGTCAGCGAAAGATTTAAAAAATGCAACGATCGAATTACATCGAAAAAAAAGAAACGAAAAATCCAGCCCTCCCTCCCCCGCCCGAGAGCCCGATAAAACTGCGCCAAACAGCCACGGCGGAGCCGCGCGCAAACATTTTCATTCGCGAATAATTTTCGACCGGCACAGTGGAGTGATTTAATTAAAGTTACGCGCCGCAAACGAATTCAGGGAGTTTCGAAACGCGCCCGAGCGCAAACTTCAACTTAATTAGCCCATAGCAACGATATTACCCGTTAAAGTGCCCACAACTCTTTAATGCCTCCTGCCGGCAGCAGCCCGCCTCCAGTCATAAATAAGCGAGCTGCCGTTACCTCGCCGCTTCTTGCTCTCTCTCTCTCTCTCTCTCCCTCTCTCTCTCTCTTTCGGCCTCGAAAACGTCGGAGGAGCGCGAGATGGATCGAGAGCGCTTTTCGCCGGAATCGAGGACTTCGTTAAGAGAGGAATTCCGGCGCGCGACAGTCGAAAGACGAATATATGCGGGTATTGGGAAGCGCATTAGCCCGGTAACGGATATGTCGGAGGGGGGAGGAGCGACGAGGATTTCGGTCGAAGAAAAAGAGCCGCTGATTACCGCGGAATAAGTTTCAGCCGGGGGGATCAATCGACGCGGGGATTGCCGGGCTTTCTCGACGAGGAGATAGTCTTTCTAATTATCGCGTGAGATATCGATGTAATTATGCGTGGATGAGCTTTTAGGCTCTAGCATATATAAGGCTTTTCTTGTGGAAAATTCAAGAATGTGTTCCTATTTCGGCTGAAAAATTTTTAGAAAACTGTTGTAACAAAATGCAAGAAAATTAATGGGAGTTTCGAAACAACAGTCGTTCAATTTGCAATCGCCGATAGATAAACGATAGCTAATATACAGTCGCGCCGCCAAAAGCGTAAAAAAGTCATACGGCCGGCGGCCTTCGTTTTTTTTTTTTTTTCATCCGAAATGAGCGCCGCCGCGATTTTCCACTCCATTCGGAGATTATGCAAACTTGCATCGGAAATTTTTGCGCTCTTTGTTTGCGCGCGCGAATCGGTCGAGGGCTAATTGCTTTGAGCCGTTCTCCGACACAGTCTCCCTCTCTCTCTGTTTATGTAATGTGCGGCGCGTAAGCGCATCGCCTCGGTATTTATTTTTCGGCGTTCGCCACTTGCGTTCCTTTGTTTATTTCCGCGATTTAATGAAAAGTTACATTAGCCCGGGAGTCGCTCCTGCTAATCGATCGTTCTCTTTTTTTTTTCTTTCTTTTTTTTTTTTTTGTTTTGCCGTTATTTTTGCGTTGAGCAAATCTGATAAAGGCACACCGGCAACGAAAACTCGGAAAATCGATTGGGAGCGGTTTCAATTCATGAGAGTGCTTTTGACTTTTTTTTTATGAAAATATCCCGGTTAATTGCTTCGGGTGGAATTGTTTGTCGTCGCGATTTTTTTTTGCAAGTTAGTTTGCGCGAACGAAATTGTTTAGGATAGGTTGAAGAGCTAAAAATTATTTGTCGCCAGTTTCGTTTTTAACCTTTAGAGGACCGGAAAGCCAAACCATATTCGATACTTTACCCATGATGAATCCATGATATGAGATACCTTTTTTATGAGTTTTCTATGGAGGATAGGGCAGCTCAAATCCCGGTCCGCTAAAGGTTAATAAGCTTCAAGCTTCTAGCGATTTGCGTCTATTAAAAAATTTTAAAAACATCAATTCCCTACTGAAAAACCGCAGATTAAAACCTCCGTTCAATTTATTTTCTCCTTTAAATCCTCGCTTTAAATTTTTTAAATTGCCCACTACTCTATTATCCCAGTCGCTAGTACACAAATAAAATCGACATCCATCGCGTTTAGTGTACCTTTCCCCCAAAAAAAGGATTCCCCCCGAAATAATCAAATCGTAACCCCCGTCGGAACGTCTGAATTACGACTCCTTTTACTCACCGTCCGATCCACTCTCGCGGAAACGACCGTCGTTATAAGGCCCGCATTAAAAGCCCGAACCCGTGGAACCGCACGATGACACCTTCAAGTGTCCCGGCCGAGCAAACCAGCAGCCAGTAGCAGCTCCAGCAGCAGCGGCAGCGGCAGCAGCCCCACGGTAGCGTCGCATAATACGCATCGCAGCCCCGGCCGCACACACATCGCCGCGCGCTACGGCCGCGCGCCCGGAATGCCGCGCTCTCTCTCTCTCTCTCTCTCTCAAGGCGGACGGACAAAGACGGTCGCCTCGTCGCGCCCGGCATTTCCGAGATGCGTGTCTGGCATAGTAGCCGCGGGTCCCGCGGTCTGTACACTCCATTTCCACTGTGTGTGCCGCCGCCTCCGCCGCCGCCACCGGCTGCTGCTGCTGGAGGCGCGAGGCCCCGGCCGCCCCGCACACGACGAGAGCGACGGCTGAATCGATCCGGCCGCGGGGCGTAACGAGTGCCAGTCGGAGGCCGCTACTGCTGATCTCCCGCCGTGTGAATGTCGATCCGGCCGCCTGCTCTCTCTCTCTCCCGGTGCACGTGCCTACTCTCCGCCGGCGACTGCTGGATGGAGGCTCAATTGCTGGGATGACCTAATTATCGGGGCTTGTTTTATTCGCGGAGTAATCTCGGCTCGACGCCGGTGGAGAGCTGCTTGGGAGACGCTCGCTCGTTTTTTTCTTTTTTTTTGGGGTAAAGTGGGGAATGATTTTCGGTTCCAAGATATTTATTTCTTGCTTTTTTTTTCAAAATTGTATTTGTTTATTTAGAAGAATTTTTAGTGAAATTTTATGTTATGGGTGCACGAGCTTCATCAGAGATGTGCGATTGGTATCTAAGAAAACTTAACTTTTTGTTTGGAATTAAAAAATGTAAATTTTAATCGGAATATATGAAGACATGTTAATCCCTTCCTGACGAATATTCCAAAAAATATTCCTAAATAGAATTCGAAAATAATAACCGGGTAGCACCCAGACCATATTAATTTACTTTAATACATTGCGCACTGGGTCAAAAGGTGAACTAAATCCTGAAACTTAATCCTCGGGCATCAAGCAGCAGTGCGCCCGACTCCTTTTGGAATATAACCGTCGCCAAGAAGAAAAGCTGACCGGAACCAGAAGCGTCCAACTCAAAGATACCTCCATTAATTAATTAATCTCGCCGCCTCGCGACTCCTCCTCGAGATTCAGCTCGCAGATTACTCGAAAAACAGGACGACACCGGAAACGGCTCAGCTGTCGCGAAAGAGGGAGAGAATCGGGCCAGTAGGGGAGAGAGAGAGAGAGGCCTCTCTCTGCCCGGAGACGGAGACGCCGAATTCGGGAGACGGAAGTGGTCAATTGGAAAGTTTTCCGAAAGCCCGGAGAAACGGGCGAGAGCGACAAGTTGCCCGAGCGCCGTGCAGTTTCTCACCTATGCCGCGACTACTTCGACGACCGAGTCCAAGTTCGACTTTTGAACTTTGAACGCACAACGTCGCCGCCGCCGCTGCCTGGCGGAGCAGTTGCGCTGCGTCGTTTAATCTTCGCCTATTTTGTTTCGGGGCGGTTCGAGAGGCCGCTTTGAGCGACTCTGATTCGTTAGGGTAATTAGGAGGGGGTGGTTTTCGAAACGCGCGTTTATGCGGGAGCGAAATGCCGAGGTTGAGTTTGCATTTTGATTCATTCGTTTAAGCCCGTTGACGGAGATGTCAATAAATTTTATTTTAAGTACGGCCATTAACGCCGTGTTTTGCTGAATTTTTAATGATTATTTTTAAAAATTAATGGCAACGTCTCTTAAGGGGATTTACTTTAATTAATTAGACTAATTAGAGGGCACTTCGAGGAATTACTTATAATTTGAACCAAGAAATCTAAGAGCTGGGCGCCAAAGTATTCCGAGAAGGATCTCGACGATTTTCAATAATTAAAATGAAAACAAGAACGCGCAAATAACCACTTCATGATTATTCTGTTACATTAGACACAATCATTTCCAGATGGAAAGACAAATTACACAGCTTAGGCTTTTCAGCTCACTGCGATTATCGATAAATCCAACGATTATCATTACAGAGACATTGTATTAATTTCTGCGTCTCCGCGGTCCAAGCACTCGCAAAAAAACTCGGACCTCCCCCGTCCTCCCATTCAAAGAGCCCTGAAAAGCCCCCCCCCCCCCATGAAAGCGCAGCGCGGCTCCATTTACCAGCAATCCGGAGGCATAAATCGGCAATCCGGCGTGCCGCGCGGCAAAACGGCAGAGTCGCGCGGCGTCCGCCGGTCCGAATGCGTAATTTGTCGAGTCCGGGGACCCGTCTTCAAACAGCCGCGCGAATAATCAGGTCCATTCGGGTTTCTGGCGGCGGCGCCGACTCTCTCTGGTGACTCTCGGCCGCGCGCGCTGTTTACGCCGCGGTTATATCGCATCTCCGTATAGCCCTGGCGTCCGGCTCTGCGGACGCACACGACTCTCGCCGAGAGAGAGAGAGGGAGAATGGGCGCAATATCGGGGGTAGGCGGCTAAAGGGCCATAATTGCGATGCCTCTCGGCGCAGGAGAGGGATAGAGGACGAAAGTACGGGGATGCCCAGGGTGCATTTCAAGCAGCGCTCGATACGCCGGGGCTTCGAAACGTCATTATCCGGCGCCTTTCTGCCCGGAATGGCTGCTCCGGCTCTGATTGGCGCGGCTGTGTTGCAGCGCGAGATATGCCCCCCGCGCGCGCGCGCGCGCGTAAACACACAAACGAGCGCCGCGCGCTGCTCTCTCTCTCTCTTAGGCCCGCGCGCGATTTCCCCTTTTGTGCATTATGTTTCTTTGAGCCGCGCGGGAGAGAGAGAGGATGACGATGCAAAGGGGCTCTCTCTCTCTCGTTGTTGCTGCCCGCGCGCCTGATCCGCGGTGAACTGGTTTGGCACGATGCTCCCGCGCGCGCGGCGGTAATGGGATACTGTCTAATGTTTTGGGGGGAGAACTGGCTAATGATTACCGAGCGCGGATGCGCGCCCGTCTCTCCCCCCGCGCCACCGATGTTAACAAGGTTTGCGCCGACGCAGGCCGCGCGCGCTGCAATTGTGGTTTGACGCTGATGAACCGATTCATAATTTTCGACGCGCGCGGAGACGGCTAATGGCGCGGAAGGTAATTTCTTCGGATTTGCCGGGGATTCGGGATTTTAAAGCGGTGGATTGGGCGATTTTTTTGAGATTGGTAATTTGGCGATTTTAAAGGGCGGTGTTTGGAAGCGAATAACCGTTCTAAGTTATGTATCTATTGTAAAAATAAAATAAAATTGTTTAAATTATTTTACGACGTTATTTAACCGAACGGTAATAAGAGCTTATAACGTTTACACGAAACAGCGTAACTAATCATTAAATCCTTGTAATGTATATCCGAATCGAGAACCTCTATTCGGAACATTTAGGAAATTAACAGGCGCAGCGCCAGCAGTGATAAAATGATCGATACATTCTAATGAAATGGTTTTCTGATAACGCGAAAGCTAATATCGCTCGGTCATTAATAGATATTTCAGACGATTCCCCGAAACCAGCTTACCGAATTGTCGACGCTTTCCCAAAATTCGGCGAGACCGAAAACTTCGAAAAAGCGTTCGACTCGTCGGGCGAGCGCGAAAACAAGACGGCACGGAGCCGCGCTCATCAATCACTTTGAAACGCGGGCCGCGGCGCGAGTTGCCCAAATCCGAGCTAATTCCTCCTATCGCCTCTCTCTGTTTCGCCGACGTACCTAAAAACGTCCGACGCGCGCGCATCCTTAATTTCCTCTCCAGGCCGACAAAGCGCAGAGGAACATCGCGGCCGCGCAACCAGCTGCAGGAACGTGTACACAGAGGGAATTCATCAAAATTAAGTCTCTAATTTTCCCGACCGACCTCGCATCAATTTCAATTACTCGAGCTGCAGCCTCTAACTTCTAAACAAATTTCGAACGTCAGACAAAAGGGGTGGTGGGGAGAGGGGTGGCGCCGTACCGAAAAATCTCATTACCGCAGCCGCGGGCAGCTTCTCTCGCTGATTATTGTTGCGTTTTTAGGAAAGGCCACATAATCTATGAGGCCCGACGCGCCCGCCGTCCATTGTCCCTTTTCACTGCATTGCAGGCTCGATTCCGGAGTCGCACGCCGACGAATTTACAGTGTTGCACGTGCGCGCGTTTTAAAGGGAGGGAGAGAGAGAGAGAGAGAGAACCGGGCCGAATTCCCATTACTCTCAGGAAGCGGCGCACACGCGCGCCTTTTACTACTGCGTCTTTCTCTCTCTCTCTCTCCGCGGCATTGTGCCCCGCTCTCGCCGTCTATCTCTATTGTCTATTTCGGAATTTATGTTTGCTCAATTCGCGTAATGGGCTCGGGCGATATCGATTTTTTTTTTCTCCGAGCTCATTCCTCGGGGGAGGGAGTCAAGTGCGGCGCTTGATTTTTCGGCTGATTTTGTTTGTAATGCAACGGCGGACGGGGGGGGGGGGGGGGATTATTGGGTACGAATTTTCGGCGGGGTCAAAAAAAGGGGACTCAAAGACTGCGCGACGCTCGATCCGCGCTTTTTTTTGATCGGACCTTTTACATTCGGTAAATACAGGATCGGGAGGAAAAAGTGGGATAGCGGCCTGCGTCAAAGGACTAAAAAGTGTAGAGCACTCGGCCCGTCGAAAAATAAAGGAGGGATTCGGTCGTGCTTTCAGGGCTCAATGGAATGAAAAAGTCGCAATAAATGATCGAAAGTGCCGAGTGAAAGGATTCATTAGAGTCGCGAATACGCGGCTGACAATGGGAAGCACGTTGTTATCTTTTCGTCGCAGGCGGTATTGACGAGTGGTGTCAGTGGTGTACGCTAAACATCCACGTCAGTTTTTGTGCCGTTGGAGTCTTGAGTATACGCTGCTATTTATTGTCGAAATCTAGAAATTGAATCGATGTCGAATGGTGTTCGGTAAAATTTTGAACGGTTTTATCGATCAAATATTCAAAGGTACGTTGTTTTTAGTTACTAGAATGATTTATTGAGAATTCAGAGTTTTATAACGATTATTATTACCTTCATTTTTGTCTTTTTAAATTATTAGAATTTGATTAAAATCGACTAATATATAAGTATAGTATAGAAGTGATATATTAAATAATATTTTTTAAAAAAGACTTCATTGACCGAATTGAATATTTAAGATTTTATAACTGAAATACGAATTAACTATTAAAAATTCCACAACCCGAACTAAAAATTAGCGAACACCTTCACAGTACCAACTCCTTTACTTCAATAACCTATTACAAACAAGACCTATATACACGAAACAGTTTTTCTTCAAGCATTACAAATAAATCGGCACCCGGCCGCTTCGCGAAAATCGCTTCTGAAAAAAAGTTTCTACGTTAAAAAAAAAGAAAGAAGAAAGCAAGAGCGCCAGGAAAAACGGACAGTCCAGCAGGCAGAGAGAGATAGAGAGAGAGAGATAGAGAGAGAAAGCCATAGCTCGACGATCCCCACGGGTGCTTGCACAGGCTCGTTCGAGCTTCGGACGGGGGGGGGGGGGGTGTAGGAAGGGGCCGCCGCGCTCGCTCTTGAAGCGCACAATAGATTCCTGTAACTACCCCTATCTGCGACACGGATCGCTAGCCTGTTTATGTATTCGGCCGTACGGCTATTTGTGCCGGACACGAGGCGCAGCGGCCCGGCGTCGGCGAATGCGCGCGAGCCGCTGCATTTTCCGGATCCAGTTTGCTACTGGCCTGCGCACGCTATCCCTCTTGTTTCAGGGGGAGAGGGGTGGGCCCCCTTCCCCGCCCACCCCCCTCGAACGAGATTACAGGAGCGTCGATGCGTGGACTTGTTATGCCTCGCGAGAGCCGGAGAAAGGGACGGAAGAGGAACGACTGTGTGTTTGCGTGCGAGCCGCCGCGGAATTATCGCGCGCTGGACGATTATTTTTTTCGAGCCTGATTTTCCACGGAACGGGGGAGGGGATGGGAGGGGGAGGGGGGAGAACGCCGGGCTGGCAGGGATTTTCACGGTGCCCTGCGTTCTTGCGTTTGGGGAAATCTTTTCTTTTTCGGAGTCAGAGTTGTAGAGCTTTTGGTTTTGCATATCGTTCGATAGAAATACTTTGATTGATCTTAAAAATGTATTCCTGCTTGCTTTATAAATACCTTTATTTTTGTAATAATCGATCTGTTTAAACCAGACAATGCCAATTAGTTTAATTTGTAAATTATCCATTTAAAAATTAAATGTTTTGATAAGATTTTCTACACAAAAGTTATTTGTCTCAAATCTGGCTGATTAATAATATTTTGATAGGCTCGTTACTTTTATACACTTCGGAATAATGTATGAAAAATTGAAATTTCGCTTTTAACGTTTCGTTTGAAGTATTCTGATACATTTGATCGTCAGATTTTATTATTTAAAGTACATATTTAATGTTGATCCCTCTGCTTACCTAAATTGTTAAGAATTTCGTTTATAATGCAGTGTGTAAACATATTACTGATTGTAACATAAATGTACCAGGATTAGAATTTGTAATATTTATGACTTCCAAGTGATATTGTTAATCGCGCTTTATAAGTAATTAACTATCCCGCATAATATCAATTAAATAATTAAATATTTCATTTCAACCAAACTCGCAGCAAATTTCAGCAAATCAACATAAGATTATTTTTAAGTAATTACAGAAAAAATCCTAACTTGGATCGATACAATGACAAGCCTTTGAAATCCGACGCGCGGCGCTCGCCAAGTTTTTGAAAGGAGAACGAGAGCCGCAGATAGAAAAAAAAAGGGAGCTATTCGAGCACGATCGTTGAATGCATCACTCGAATAATCGAAATTGCCAACTCTTCTCTCTCTCTGTCTCCCCGCGCGATTGCGCAGTAATTACTGACTCATCAAATCGCGTCGACTCTCCGGCGCAGCGTCTCCTCCCTCCCCCGGCAACGATCATTATCATTATGACTCTTTTTTACAGCGGCCGATAACCATGCAATATGCCGAGAGAGAGAGAGAGAGAGAGAGGGCAGCTTTTTCCCTTCCCTTCACTTCTTTTTCGTTGTTTTTACTCTCCTCGACGCGCAGTTTTGCGCCAAATCGCGGATCAAAACGAGAAATATTGCGAGCGCGACTCGATATTAAAAGAGCTTTTTTTTTCGCGCGCGACCCCCTTTTTTTCAAGCCCCTGGGCTGTGTGCTGCATCGAGCAATAACTTGTAGTTTAAGCGCGATGAAATTCATCTCGCCGATGCGGACTCGACTCGTTCGGCCAAAGGGTTTTGCCCAAGCGGCCGCTCGAGCTATTAATGATCGGCCCCGGGGATGAAAGAACGCCGGGGAACTTTTTGCTAAGTCACGTGATGTCGTTTACCTACGGTTCGATCGGCGTCGGTCTTTTTTACCGCATTGAATTAACGGACGTCGAGTTTTGGGGCCTGAAATGTTGTTTGTTAAACTTGATTTCCCACTTTGGGACGAAGATTTTGCCGCGGAAAAGTTCCATTGTATCGATCGCATTGATTGCATTGGTTAAAAATATTCTGTTAAGAAAGACACTGCTTCTCTCAGATTACCTGCACTCTCTGCTTCTCGCTTTTACGGAACGTAATAAAAATGTAAAGATATTCACGGTAATACCATCTCGTGCCACTGTTAAAAATTTTATTTTTAAAATAGTAAAAAACACCAAAAAGAAGCGGCCGCGGTGCCGCGGAGTCGAGGTAAAAAGCTCTAGAAACAGCCATTTCCATCCGAATCATGCCTTTTTACAAGGTGCACAAGCCTACGAATAAAAAGCCCTGCAAAACAAGGGCAATAATCGTAGCGCGCGTTTCGCGCATAAAAGTCGCGGGCTCCGGCGGAAAGTACAGGTGAAACGGGGGAGAGGGCATTAATTACCCGGGGAATAACCTCCCGGTCGAGAGAGAGAGAGAGAGAGAGAGCCATTTCGATTATTCAGCCGACTGCTCCGCTCCTCTCCGGCCGCTTGATGAACTTTTGTATAATTAAAAAAGAGGATAATAATGAGGCCGCGGATGCGTCGATTTACGATGCCGCCCGCGCCCGCGAATTTAATAATCTCCCTCTCTCGCGTTCACGACCCAGTCACAAATTGTACGACGACGCCGGAGCCTCTCCGTGGGCCGGGCAAAATTTTTAATGCTCGGCAAACATTTGCCCCCCTCCACCCGCACACTGGAACGCACTAAATTTTCGCCGATTTCACGCTCGTTATGCTCGCCGGGCGCGTTTTTTTTTTTTTTTTTTTGCTTCCTCGACCGCTTTTTCGGGAGGAGGAGAGAGAGAGAGAACAGTTGCAGTTGCGAAACACGCGGGCTCGTAAATTACCAAAACGCGATTTACGAGTCCCTGCCGAATTAAATCGTTGTAACTACGATTTTTTTTTGCTCTGTCCGAACGAGTGTTGGATTGTTCTCCGGGTGTAACGGTATGGTAAAACTTTGTTGACTTTAATTCCGCGGGTATTTTTAATGAAAATGAGAAGATGAAAGGAAATTGATTCATAATAATAACTTATTAAAATTCTCGTGCAAAAAGTCGCTTTCAATTCGGTTCAGAAAAGCTCTTCGGGAAAAGAAAAATCGGATTAATTTACTTATATCTCTTTTAACTCGAAAATATCTGCCGCTCCATCACTCGAGCCACTCGAAGCCACTTTTCCCCCGGTGCCGGGTCAATAAACATTGTTTTGACCAACGCGAAAACCCAAAAATAAACCTATAAACCTATCCTCCATTTGCCTAGAAACCTCAAAAAAGCAGTAAACATCGGGCGGCGGCGGCGGCGAGCGGCACCGAAAATAAACAAGGCACTCTTCATCGGCGCTTCGATCCTCCACTCGGGGCATCCATTGTTCCGGCGGCTCTGTCGGGCGATATATCAGTCCTTTTTATAAAATTCCCCCCCTCTCTCTCTCTCGGCGGATTATATACCTTCCCCCGGCCGCTTGGCAATCTCATTATCGCGCTGTGGATTTGTCAGCGCCCCGACGACGGGGAGCGGGGGGAGGGGAGCGGCTCCTCCTCTTTTTACGGCGAGAGTTCTCCTTCGCGCGCGAGCCGCGCTTATAATCCCTTCGTCTTTCTCCTTGTAAGCCGGGGAGTCTGAGAATTTCGAAGATTCGCTCTCGCCGACAGCCTTTTTTTTCACGAGGCGACGACGCGCGGCACAAAGGAGCTGCGCGCGCGGCTGGCTCAAAGTCGTTATATTAGTAACTCGGGAGTTTTTGCGCCTCTTTTTTGGCAATTTTCGCGGATTGAATTGGGTTTTTCTTATTCTGCTTTCGCTGTGGGCGAGAGCGTTTGCATCGTGTTTTATTTAGGTTTGATTAGTTCTTTTTTCTTTTTACCGAAGAAGAAGCTTTTGAGAATTAATCGTGGGGCGTCTTTTGTGCGATAATATTTTATTTTGTACATAAAGTAAATCTTCGAATTTATGTAAACATATTTTTAAGAGTACTGCCAGCAGTTATTCCCGAGAGAAATTTAATTTTGAATTTTGAGAAATATATTTCGGAATATAATTTATAAATTTCCATATTTTGCGAGAGATAACAGCGCAATATATTGTTTAACGCACTCGTTAAATTGTGTTATTTTACGACTAAAGTTATTTTTTATTTTAAAGTTTTTCGAAAATGATTGCTCTGATTAAACCAGTGTTCGATAAAAAAGAAAGGCTGTAAAATCGAACGTAAATCTCATTAATCTCAATCATTATCACCAATTCTACGAACTTGTTTTATTGCATATAATATTCACGAAAAAAAAAATAATAGCTTAAAAAGTGATAAGTTAAAGATAATATTCTTCATAAACCCCGTAATATTATACTTAGCATAAAACCGGCATTTTTCCCCGGCACAATTTCTCTCCTCAGAATACAAATTTAATGGCATCTGGTCCTCAAATTGCTATTTTATTTTCTCATTTCGCTAACGCGTTTCACGAAGCGTATAGCATGACTATCCGCATAAGATAGTGCCAAAAAAGGAACGGCGCGCTCCGCTCGGAAGCGCGGCGCGTCCGTCCGTCCCCGGGCTTCCTTGCTAATTTCGTAATTTAAAATCGCGAGCGAATTAACGTCGCCCCGTTGAAGATTCGCTTAATTCACTTTATTTTCATTTTATCCGAATTTCGCGCCGGTGTGTCCGCGCTTAATGGCGTTGGAGGCATTGTTTGATAACTTCGGGACAATTTATTTTACGAGTCCAAATGCGGAATTATGTCGGCGCAAGACACTTCCTCGGGCTTTTAATACGATTCGGTGCGGCTATTATTATTTTCGAAATCCTTGGACGTTTAAAAGCTTTATGATGTTGGGTTAATTAGTTAACGTGAATTTTTTTAATTCTCCTTTGGATTCATTATTAGAAATAAAGTAATAGCGAGCTGCAAATGCTGACGATGTCTGTACTTATTATATTGTAAAATAATTCTCTCTGAAAGGATATTGCATCGTACTAATAGAGTTTGAGTAGTATAAAGCGAGTTCGGTCAGACATAGGCGTTTATTTTCGGGCTAGTTTTTTTTTTATACTGAATGAAATCTAAAATCTTTTTATAAAATCAATGTAAACTTATTTCATAATCTAAATTGCCAGTTCGTCTATAAATTTCAAAGGCTCTCGAAATATTCCAGCCCAATTACGTGTCTTTCTAAACATTCAAATCATCTCCCCGAAATTTATTAGCCCAGCATTTCCAAAAAATTTAATACACCCCATCACGCAGCTCCAACTCGCCTTAAAAACAACAAAAAAAAAACCCAAAAAGCCTTCGATTGATCACTCCGTGGCGTGTCTCACGCGATCGGCCTTCTATACATTTTCATTCATCCAAAAAAAATCCGAATAAATCGTACGAAAATCCCCCCCGGGGGTGGGGTATATCGTTAATTAGCGCAAATATTCCGTCGGCATAAACGGGCGCGCGTAAACTCGGCCGCGCGCGTTGTTTTCGGAAGGACCGCTGCGCGCCGTGGCATTAACGTCCGGCAGCGGTGAACCCGAGCGAATTATCACCCCGTTTGAAAGGTCCCGAAGCACGTACGAACCGGGGCGATTTTCGAGACTTTGAATGAGCTCCCCGGCCCGCCCGGGAAATTCAATTTGCCATTAGCGTCGAAAGTTGGGAATTCAATTAGTCGGCGGGGGTGACTGCACCGCCGGGGGAGAGAGAGCCGGTCTGGTTAAAGAGTTGCCAAGGTTGACGAGCTGCAAAATTCGTGTTTTCTTCTTCGCGGGACTTTTGATGCGCGCCGCCGCGCGCCCGGAGGTTATGGGGAGAGCTGCTTCCTCCTCCCTTGCCTCGGCGGGCTGTGCTCTCCGGGAGTTTTCGCGCAAGTTTTGAGAGACGCGGAGGATTTGGCGGAGGAGTTGCCGCGGAGTTTTCTTTCGGATGGGCAGAGAGATGCACGAGAGAGGCGCGAAAGAGCACGCGACGGCCTGGGATTTTTAAACTTTTGTTGATCGCTGCATTGTCAATTAATTTTCGCGGCAACTTTTTTTATATCGAAACGGAATGCAGACAGAGGTAAAGTGTTTTTTTTTTTTTTTTTTTTTTTTTTAAGTAACATGAACCTCTAATCCTTTAAATCCTAACCCTACTAAAAACAAATAATTTCTCTAAACAAAATTCTTCTCAGCCGACAATCAAAACAATCGCGTTTCCTCATAAAAGTGCGCGCTGCTTTAATAATCGTTCTCTTACGAAACCTTAATTGCGTTAAAAAGCGGCAAACGGCACTGTACACCACCGCAGCGCCACCAACATATTTCCGCAGAGCGGCACACACGAGAGCGTCATACACGGTTAAACGAATTTGGCGTAGGCGCATCGGCAGCAGCGGCAGCGGCCATCGCACAACAACGAAAAATCGCTAATTAAACAAACCGTAAGTCAACACACGCCGGCAGCATTTCTATCTCGTTATCCGAAAATCAAATTTCCGCAAAGCTTGCAGCAGCAGCGGCAGCAGCAGAGAGAGAGAAAGATAATTCGGGCAAAATATACAGACGCAGAGCGAATCCGAATTCGTCCGCGGCCGGAAGAGGGCCAGCTCATTTCCTTGTTATTGCCCTTCTGGTCCGTTAAACCGGCCGCGGCCGTTGAAATTGCGTTATTATCCGCCGAAAGAATTTCCGCATTGTTACGCGGAGCGGTCCCTTTTCCGCGGGCGAATCGACGATCGTCGTCGCGCGGCTAAGACTATATAATCGACGGATACGCGAATATGTTCGCACGATTTTTTTTTTTATACGCCGAGCGAGTTAATCTCGCTGAATTACGGAAAATTGCAGAAAATCGTTATTAGCGCGTTATTACAGGGTAATTTGTTGGTTGTTCATGCCCCTAAGCACTTATCGTGTTTATGGTTTAACGTCGCTCAAAAGCTGTTATTACCGATTAGTTGTATAATATTGGCATGAAATTTATTATTAGCCGCTGGAGCTCGGTTCAACGCCCTCGGATACGTTCGAGTTTTCGTGAATGGAAGCCTTTGCATTTTCCGAATATATATGTATAAAATTATTACGACGCCGGGGATTAAATTACTCTCGCGATTAAGCGCTAAAACGAAACGGCTAAACTAATAAAATCTTTGCGTAAAATCCGCTCGTGAATATTTAGTTGCAAACGCGAAAGGAAATACTTAATAACTTTTAAATGCTTAGAATTTATTAAGCTCTCGGCCTCGTTATTACTTAACTGGCTCGACGTGACGTCAGACCGTGCGAGTCACGTGCCTCACGAGCCACATACAATTAGCAGTCACGTACTTCTATAAACCTTATATATCCACCCACGGATATAATATTCGGACTAACCGGCAATATCCACTGCGCTGAAAACAACGTCGAGTCCAAAAATATATTTTATAAAAATAACGGAATATTCCGAATGTTCCGAAATTGTCGAAGGGGGGTATATAATTCAATAGTTCGCGGAATATGTAATCGATTTCCCGTTAATCATAGGGTTAAATTTACAAATGATGCCATGAACAATTAATCTCCCTAATAAACAATAATCAGCGGAAAGGATGTGTGTGTGCCTCGGCGGCACTAAATTCAGTCTACTCATCGAAACAATAACAAACGATACATCTACAACTGTCCCACTTTCATTTGAACTATAATTCACTCCCGGGAGCATCGAAACAGAAACGCGCAACTCGGAAAGCTCAGACGGTAAACGAACGCCGCCGCGGTCCGGGAGAGGCGGATAAGCAAAAGCCCAAGTTATGTATACGCGCGACGAATTCCGCGTCGCGTTTAATAGGTCAAAAACATTTAATTTACCGAAAAAGAAAAAAACAGCTGCCAAACCTTACCTTATACGCGCTTCTATTATGTCGGCCGGTAATTGCTTTTTGTACGTACCTGCGAACCGAAATATAGAACGGGAATTAGAAATCGTACAAAAAGACGTGTCTTCATTTGCAACGAATAAAAAACAACTTTACCACAGTATCCCCATCGATTTTCAAAAGCCATTTTATTCCCCGGGCTTAAAAAACCAGTCATAAGTATCCGCTAACTAAACCAAAAGCCCCCTCAACGCCGGCGTCAAAAGCAAGTAGGTGTGCGGGGAAAAAAAGCATCTCGAAAACTCGAGGCGACCGCGCGGCGCCTCGCACGATCGCCTCCCGGATTGGCAATCACACGGAACGGCGCGCGTACGTAAGGCGGAGCGCGCGCGAGAGAGAGAGAACGAGAGGCGGCGGGAATAAAATATGCAGAAAGCTCGGCGGCGTTTGTTTGCGGCGAAGGGCGCTTCTCTCTCTCCCAGGCCGGAGAGGAGAAGCTCTTCGGGCGTCGTCTCCCGCGGGACGGTGTTCTCTCTCTCTCTCTCGCTCTGCGGCTGCATAAGACTGCCGCTGCACCTGCAGCCAAGTGTGCTCGGGGATTCCGGGGGCCCCGGCGGCGGCGGTGCAGTCTTTGGCTAATGGTTGCTTACGAGGCTTTGCTTCTTGCGGGATTCGCAACGGACGGTAAATGCGCCCCTCCCCTCCCTTTTGTTCCCGGATTAAGCCTGAGATATTTGAGATTTTGATAGGGGGTAGATTGCGAGTTTTACGCCGTTTTGAGGAAAGCCGCTCGAATTTAATGCCGGCTTTTCGAGCTTCTGATTCGGCGAAGGTGCGGGGGGAGAGGGGGAGGCACCTCGCAAAGATCGCCTTCAATTTAAAGGCGCTTTCTTACTTTATTAGAAGTGTCATTAGCGTTGAATTATGTGTGCGAGGCGCGGGGAATAAAAGTAATTACGTTACTTAGCGACGAATGGCTGCCTCGTCGTTCCCACTTGAATCTCTTTATATCTTTTCCCCGACATTCTCTCCTCTCCGCCGAGTCGTTTTACGTTGATGCACTGCACCACCGCCTTCCCTTACCTTCCTCCGGCGCGCCGCGCGCGGCCTTTATCGGCGAGAAGAGAACTGTCGAAATTTATCTAGATAAGTGTATTTCAGAGGAGAGGTCGAGCGCGTCCGTTCGACGGTACATTAGAAAATGTTCCGCGGCGAGAGCAATGCATTTTCATTAGCCGCCGCGGCCCCCCCTCATTCTATTATCGGAAATGTTTTTCCGGGACTAAGACTCGCCTCCGAAGTGTATCCCTTAACCGTTTTAATATTTAAATAAAAGCCATTTTAATGCTTTTTTCCGAATTAGCTCTCGGCCGGGGAAGCGAAATTTTCGATCGCCCGTCTGCATAATTTACGGTTTATTCTCTGCCTCGGGCTATTTTCCGCGCGCGGCCTTTAAATTCAAACGAATTAGTTAGTAATGCAGGTTATTGGTATCTACGACTACGGACTTGTTCTTTACTTGATTGCGCAAAGCAGAAGGAAGAGACCAATGTTTTTTCATTTCTTTAAAAAAAAAAAAAAAAGAAAAGTCTTATTTATCGGCGTCTCGATTCTCCCTTGTGAATTTACTATAAATGAGACTCGGAAAAGATGCTCCCCGATGAAGCTTCCTCGATAAAAGCATTCAAACTGACCTCATAAAAGCACCGGGTTTAATTTGCAGATCCCCAGAAAAAGAAGCCAATATAAAACCTCGCGATCTTTCGATTTCCGCCGAATCGTCCCCCCAAAAGCCGTTAAACGCTCGACGAAATCGTCAGCGGACGAAAAGGCATCAAAGTCGCGGCGGGGCAATCAGAATTCCGCGGGTGAAAATCACGAACGCGGAGAGAGCGAGAGGCACGTCGAAATGGTAAAATGATTAGAGCGCATTCGTCGTCGGGGCGGGGAATTAGCATACACAGAGAGAGAGAGAGAGAGAGAGGCGTCGAATTTGTCAATTTTTGGCGGCACTAAATAGCTCGGCGGGGGGGAGAGGGAGATTCGCGTCCTCCTTGTTATGCATGAGACGCGGCGGCGGCTCGACTTAGCCGCGGAAGCACCGGTAATAACTAATGCCCGTATCTTTTCATCTCTCGAGCGGCGCGCGCTCGCTCGCGCGTATCGGCTTTGTAAATCACGTTTAAGGGTTACGCGGGCATACTTGAGCGGGCATAATCCCCGAGTCACGAAATATATATATCTCTCTCTCTCTCTTGACATAATAAAATGCAATCTTGAATGCAGCCTCGTTCTACGTGCATCCCCTAAATAAGAGAGGCGGGGGGGGGGAGAGCTTTGTGCATGCGCAAGTGCGTGAGCTTCTGCCCGGTGCTTTTTCCGGCCGCTCGTAAGCGAGGAGGCAGTAATTCTTTCGTTCGAAGACTATATTTCCTGCCGCGGGGGGACGGGGGGGGGGGGGATCTTCCTCTTTTTGCTCCCCCTCGTCAGAATCGCACTTCGTGTCTTTTCGACTTTGTTCTTTTGCGCTGGATTCCCTTAACGACTCTTACGTTTCTCTTCATTTCCTTGCTCCGGTCCTTTCTCCCCCCTCTAGTGTGTTCGTCTTTTTAAGGAAGGCAGTTACTGAAATTTCGGCTGCTCACGACGAGAGACGAACGAGATGTTCTCGGCTTGGTGGATTCTTTTTTTTTTGCTCTAGTGTAATTTCGAGGGCTTTTTAGAGAGTTAGAAGTGCGATTTCTGCGTTTTTTTGTTATTCGAACGCGTTTCGATGAAACTGAGGAGTTTGAAAAGGGGATTCGGAGCAATGTTCTCTTTTCACGTTATACGAATTGCTTTCGTAGAATTTCATTTGATTTGGCAAAATAACATGTTTTTAATAACCTTCGATTTCAGTGGATACCGAAAAAAGTTTCGTGCAAAAAGAAGTAGCTCATATAAGCGGCTTTGTCCCGCTATTTCGAGTTTGTGCCCCTTGAATTTTGAGCAAATCGAAGGGCGCCACTGGACAAAACTTTTATCTGCGCTTTTCGTGTGTATTTTTAGGAAATTCAGAGAATCCAAAACACTGAATTGTATAAGGCAGGCCCTAAATTCGTTTCTTTCAACAGACAATCGGATTTGCAACTGTTCTTGCGAATGAAATAAATAATAATCTCGGAAAAAAAAACCAAATCCCAGCAGAAAAAGCACCGTCGCTCCAACATCCTCGTCTCAATCTAAATTTGTCTCCTCCCCTCCCCCTCGCGGCGCCTCGCCCTCCATCCATTCGGCCGCTCTTCATTTCCGTGTTCTCTCTCTCTCTCTCTCTCTCTCTCTCCCCGCGCTCCATTTTCCTCTTTAGCCCTCCTACTTATTCTCCCTCCGTCCTCTCTCCTCTCTCCTTTGTTTTTCTCTCGCTCGCACTTCTGTCTGGCGAGCTTCCTCTCATATCAGCCGGTCGTCGCTTTGCAGCCGCGCGCTGCAGCGGGGCCTCTCTCTCTCTCTCTCTCGTTCTTAATCGCCCGAATTTATCTTGGTTAGAAACGAGCGATTGTCGGCGGGGGCGCCGCATAATCTACGAGTTGCGCCCGGTGGAGATTGAGAAAGAGACGGATGGATTGATAAATAATTCCCCGATTTAACGCGGCCAACGGCTCGCCGAACGGGGGGACGGATTGTTTGCGAAAAATGAGGCTGAAACGCGTTAAATAAAGGATTCTTAATAGCATTTTGCGAGCTCGAGCGAATCGCTGGAATTTGGTTATACTGTACGAGCTACACGCGCGGCTGAGGTATTTTACTGTATTCGAAAGTTGAAATTAACTATACATACTGGCGGAAAATTGAAAGGGCCTGTAATCTAAATTTTGGGTAACATTAATTCGAATGAAATATTCATGCTATTTTAGTTTCGCAATCAGAATCTACATATGTTACGTTGTTGCTTCCGCATGTAATATAAGTACATAATTTAAATTTTTGCAAAGTTACATCTCGTTGCGTTTCGTCTCGCAAATTAAAATTATGAACCCGTGCGCAGTTAATGATTCTCTCGTGTATTAAAATCCAAAAATTTAAATAAACAACAAATTGCCTTCGGTGCGCTCATTAACGAGAAACAAGGCTGCAATGTACTTCAAATTGAAAAAATATAACCACACCTTGCAAACTTTAAAACATTAATATCAGCGCTGTTTGTTGCTCCAGGGGCTAAAGTAACACACCTCTCGCGTATTAGCATAAATAGAGCAAACACTCAGTAGGAAAAGAGCGGCGCGCCGTAGATTTAGCGAACCAAACGCGCGTCGGGGCAAAAAACGGACCGCGCCGCGAAGGCGAAGAAGCAGAGGGGGAGGCATCGAGAGCGAGAGAGAGGCTGGAGGGATTTATTCGAATGTAAAACGAACGGGAAGTCCGTGGGACGCGGAATGAATTGTTCGTAAAAGAGGTCGTTTCGTTGCCGAGGCTTTCGGCCGGGCATTTCTGAATGCGTTGCGCGAGTCGGGCCGCGTTTAAAGGCTACTTGCCGGGGATAAAGGGCTGTTTAGGTCTGGTTAGTGTCTTGGGAGGCGTTGAATTTGTGCCCCGACAACCATTCAAATTGCCTTTGTACTTCTTTTTCCGCGATCCTTCCCCCCGGCCGGCAGAAGGATGGATTTAATGAATCGGTAATTTGATATACATATAGAGTATTCAGGTAACGTTTATTGTTCCGGCTTGTATTGTAACGAGACCAATCTGGTAATCGTAAGCAAAAGGCGTTCCATTGAAAATGTCGTCGAAAGTATATTTCCACGTGCTATCGTTTATTTTTAAATTGGTCCTATTTCAGGTAAGTTGGGCGGAATAAATGTTCGGAGAATAGTTCGGAATGAAGTTGTCGAAACCGGCCAAGATTGAAAGTTAGCCGAATGCCGTACATTTCACCGGACCCAACTGAAAATTCCCATTTCATATAAATCTCATTCCGCTACAGGCTCGAACTTCTTAATACGAGGAGGGGGGGGGGGAGGGCAGGGCGACGCCATAATCTCGTACCGACATTTTTTACCATAAATAAGACGCGGAAAAATCCTTAGCCCCGAGCGCTTTGCCAGAAGAAGAAGAAGAGCGCAGTGCGGCGGCAGGGAGAGAGAGGATAGTGTATAAGTCGGGGCCCGTCGGCTGCCGCCGCCGCCGCCGCGCCGGACGAACGAACCGCGAGAAAGTTTTTTAACCCGAGGAGCGGAGAGAGAAGAGACGACCAAAGGAAAATTCACCGTAGCCCCTTTGAGAGAAGATATACTTTTACCCGATGAAACTTTTCTTTCCGACAGAGTCTCCGGACGCACGGCGGAGCAGCGCCGCGCGCGGCGTCGGCGGAAAAAAAAGGAGGAGCCGAGAGAGCAAAAAGAAAAACAAGAAGAGCTGCCGAGCGAATTCTAGGGAAGAAAGAGAAAGTACACCTAGCCGGGAGGGTACTTAAATAAGAGGCAGCGGCGGAAGAAAGAGGGAGCGAGAGAGAGAGAGAGGAATTTGTCGGGCAGAAAGAGAGCAGCCCCGTTACACCAGCGCCGATAATAATCGAGGAAAGCCGGCTCGCTAAGAAAATATTGTGCCTCGCTTCCGATGGCATAAATTTGGCAGAAAAAATACCGGCCCTCTCTCGGCCCTTGTAATCGCATTACACCCTTCTCCGCTCTCTATCTCTCTCTCTCTCTCTCTCTCTCGCGGGAGAGCCCGACGGCAGATCATCGCGCATTTGAATTTGCCGCCTTTTTCCCCCGGCATCTAATTTGGCCGGCGTGTTTGTTTTGCTAGGCGGATCACGGATTTACATCAAGATCAAGCTTAATTTGTTACGGGCGCCGAGGGAAAGCCGATTTGGCCCCTTGTTTTTGCGAGGATGATGCGTTCGTTCGTCGGGCGGGGGAGGGGAGACTATATTGGCGGGAGAATCCTTGCCCGTTATACGCGTCGCGCGCTTGAAAAATTTAATTTAATCGGCGCGAGTCGATGGGACGTTTTAGGCTTTGCCGATTTATATAAAGTGCTCGTCGGCCTATGTAAATCGTGGGTAAATACGCGGGAATGCCGGCAAGGTGGCGGCTGTGTCCGCGCTGCGACGATGTTGATGAGATGCTAATCTTAAGAATAACATGAAAATTTTTTCAACTCGTTAGTCCTTTTAGCGGCTTTTTTTTTGTTTTTCAATCGATTGTTTAAAGCCTTTTTTAAACGCGGTAGGTCGAGCAGCGTTTTTGATTTAGTTTATAGAAAATGGTAGCATAATTATTATAGACTTTTACGATGTTTAGGGGTATTAAAAAATCATCTATCATAATGATTTAAATACAGAAAAGTAAATTTTCGACAATCCAAACTAAGCAGTTACAATAATTTCTCTCAAAAATAGCCGGCGATTAATTCAACTATAAGCAAAAAAAGGAAAGCTCGAAAGTGCCATTTACCTCGGCAATTTAATAAGATATCCATCATTCTTTGTGAATAATGAAAATATCGCGATAAAAATATTCCTGCACGCATCGCTCCTCCAGATGTACACACCGCCGCCTCAGCCTCGACTTTTCTCTCTCGCCGCGTCTCTCCGCCTTCCTTTTTTTCATCAGGGGGTAGTCTCTCATCAACGTCCTCTAAATTATTCCCTCCTTCTTTTTTTTATTCCCCGGTCCTTTCAAAGGTCGCCGCGCGGCAGAGGCATTTCTGTCTCTCTTGGCCCGCCTCCTTTCTTGGAGGGGGGGGGGGGGGAGGGTATTTGCATATTGAATCGCGGCCGCTTGATTTGGAGGGAGCCACCAGTCGCGGCCGAGCGAAGCGCCGTTTCGATCTCTTCGAACGCGAAATTTAAAGGCTCCGCTATGCCCCCTTTTGGCCTTAAAAGCATCATATTTTATACGCCCCCGCAAGCGCCCAGCCTCATCTTTCACCTTGCTCTCACTCTCGCGCCGGTTCTTCTTAGTTCTTCTATTATCATGAAAATGCTCAAAAGGAGCCGCGCCGAGTTCGCTTATTCGCCTCTCCGCGAGGGTTTCGCTTTACGAGTGACGGTGTTGATTATACGATGCTTATGATTTTTGGCATTTTTTTTTTTATGCTGCTTATAAACCTGAGTAACTTTAGATTGGGAGGCTTGAGTTTGCGAGATAATTAATTGAAGAGCTGCTTCGAGGTGCTTTTAAATTAATTGCAAACTGAATAATGAGGAGATTTTTTGAGAACAGTTTTCTTTCCCCTTGCAACGACTTCAAAATTGATACCCCTTTCTTCGTAGTTTGCGGTAAAGGACTCGCTCATTGGTTAAGATGTCATACGGCGCGATGTGTATATCGAGTTGGGGACGCGAAGTGCCGATTACGCGCTCCACTGACTTTTGATGTCTTCGTCGAGACCTTGAACTATTACGGACGATGCTTACTCACTTGTGTCATATCGCGTCTTGCCTCTAACTGATTTTACTGCTGCATCAATAGCAGGAGACCTCATGCTAATTCTGTCCGAAACATTGAACGACAATATTCAACGGTAGATGTATTTAACTACTTTTTCGAATGTATCAAACTTACGCAATCTCTTAGTAGACGCATAACTTACTCGAAACTGTCGACGCATCTTCGTTAAAAATATAACAGCTGCGATCCGAAGTTTCCGAGTTCCACACGCGTAAGTCAGAGACTCCGAAATTTCGAACTGACGAAGAAGTAGCCGCAGAGTACTAAGCGCTAATGGACACCGGATCTTTATAGATCCAAAGAGATATAAAAGACGGTCGGACGTGACGTTAGCCATATTACTCCCTCGCGTACCGTTGGCTAAGAAGTAAGACAAGCAAAACCAGTCTCCCGCCACACTTCCGCCTGAAATTTTCAGGTGCTAAGTCTCGTAACAACTTCGTAATGTACCTTGAAAATTATTTAAAAACTAATATTTAGCTATGGGAAAAAAACTAATTACTTTTAAAACTTTACCATTTGACGTTCCTCTCTTTTTTGCTACTTGTAATTTTTATTACAAGAAGATGCTTCACCGTGCAAGAGTTATAATTACTTCGCGCCTTTTTAACGACCTCAATTTGCTTCATTATTTTTCTTTACTTTTACAAATGCTAACGACTCGGCAAAGCGATGAAAAATAAACAAACTAAATTGAAGACAATTTGCAGAAAAATTTCTGTAAAAACCCGCGCATTTAACCATTGTGTACCGACGATTTCCCGACGAACGCAATGCAAACCCTCGCATCTCTCAAAAGATTCGTATCATGAAAAGGAGTCCACCGAAATTCAAACGGTCCTTTTCATTCCACGCAGCGCGCGACGGCACGGAGACACACCTCCGAGTCATTAAAAAAAGAACGGAGCGGTCGAGTGCGCACGGCATCGACAACAAAAATACTCGCTGAAAGGGTCGCGCAGCCTGAAAGAGAGTCGGCGAAATAGTCCTCTCTCTCTCTCTCTCTCTCTCTATCCTGGCACGTCTGCAAAAGACTGCGTCTCTTCTCTCTCTCTTGACAAAAGACAAATAGCGCCGCCGCTGTCCGGCCGCCGCAAGATTGGCGCCCAACGCATGTGTACACACGGCGGGCGGGCATGTAACTTTTCGCGGGGCCAAGAATGAAAGGAGGACCGAAGACGAGGCGAGAAATAATAAACGAGACCATTAACTCCCGCCGCCATTTTCTCTCTCGCGGAGAAAGCTGCGCAGAAAAAAAGGGGAGGAAACGTCGAGCAAGCGAACAACGAGAGATTGCACCGGCAGATAGGCGGGTCACTTTTTTTTTGAAGACTTTGCTGAATATTTAATGGAGTCGTAAAGGATACCGTCGATTATTTCTGCGACCGCTGGAATTTAACGTCTCTTTTTCTGGAAAAGCTTTTCAGAATGTACGAGACCCCCTTTTTTCTTTCAATTTTCTATATAAATAAGTTCTGACAGATCGCGAGACTAAAATTGTAGTCTGGACTCTATTTTCGATAATTCTTCTTTCAGCTTGAATGCATGTATACTTCATTAAGTTCTGAATATAGATATTTGCCTATATTTGAAACCATTTCCGATCTAGAAATCACCGGAAAGAGGTATTCCGTTATGTCTACCAAATATAGCCAATAAATGTCACGTTATCATATAGAATAAGTAATGTTATAATAAGCTCTTAACCAAAGTAAAATAGAATCAATTCTTGATCCATAGAATATATATCCTTTTAAACCTTAAAACCAAACGTGAATACTAATGTTTATACCTCGGTTTATACCGACGATTAAAACAGCGGAAATTCTTACGAAGCAGAACAACTTTCAAAAATATATCCCGCCCAGCTCCCAGACAAAACGGAACTTTTTCAAGTAAATAAAACCATATTCGCCGAGAGAATCATGCCCCCTAAAAAACAAACAGAAAATTTGGCCGACATTCGCGCCGTAGCACAGCGGAAGGGAGGAGAAAATGAAAAAAAAAAAAAGAACGAGCAGAAAAGAAACGGATACGCAGAGAACGAATGCAGGCAGCGGTAGCAGCAGAGCAACTGGAGATCGCGCACTGCGCTCCAAGAACAAAAGGATCGACCCCGCGACGCTCCGCTGGCTTTCCCTCTAGCTGGACTCTCTCTCGCTGTCCTTTCTCTATACGCGGATGTATGGCACCACACCCACTGGCCGATGCACCCACGCGTCGAATCAGCCGTTCGCTCTTTCAAGCGGACCTCGTCTTCGGTAAGGGGGTATTTCCCCCTATGGTTTGTTTTCTTTTTTTTTTTTTTTTCATCAGTCCCGTCATTATCCACGTCGAGAGCTGCACGAAAAAGTATCCTTGCCTTTTATAATGAGTCGGATTTTATAATGACGGGTGACCTGCTCTCCTCCTCCCTTTGTCGCGCGTTTTTTATTCTTTTAAGTCCGAAAATGGTGAGCGCGGAGCTTTGTTCGCGCAAAAAACAAATGTTTCCATAGCTGTAACAAAGGATTTTTATGTATGCGCGCCGGTGCTTCTTCATCTTTGTCACCTTTCGCGGGGCTCTTTTACATTCGCTTCTCAACGCGCCCTGATACGAGGTGCGGTCCGTGAAAAGGAACAAAAAAATTATCGCCGAGGTGTCGTTATTCAGGAATTAATGAAACAAAGGACCGACGACGTGTAAATGTTCTCCCCCGAGCAGAGGAGTCCACGGATTTTATGTAAATTTTTAGGCATTTACGGTATTACTTATATAAGCAGCTAATCGAGCATTAAAATTTCAAGGGTCACTATTTACCGTCGATAAACCAAATAACCAGTTTAATCAGTCAATTTCTAGGGCCCGCGGAATAAAACGTAAATTATGCATGTCCAAATATTTACGGAATGCCGGGGCGAGAGCGCGGCTAAAAGTAAAAAAAAGCACCGGGAGGGATCCCCAGTTATTCAAATAAAAGCACCTCCGAGGATTACTGAAATTTTCCGTGCCTTCGACATCGTGTCGCCCCAGCCAAAACAGACCATAAAATCTGCGAAACAAGTAGCGGCGGCGGCGGCGGCGGCGGCGAACCCCCTCAGTGGCCGAGGCAAAGAAAAGCGAGCCATCCCCCAGAGGGACGTCGCTCTCGCTCGGGCTTTGATGTTGACGAATGGCTTTTAAATAAGCCGCCGATAAAGGGGGAGAGCTCGCCGATAACGAAGCGAGAATCAATTCGTAATTACCGCGACGTCTTCGGGGGTTACGAAGGTCAGGCGCGCGTGCCGCCGCAGCGCATTCATTTTCCGGAAAGGGACGGGCGGCCCTTTTTATGGGAGCTCGAGTCACGAGAGAGAGAACGAGAAAGCGGAGAATCGCTGGGGCGTGGACCTGCTTGGCTGATTGTATTCTTTGGAGATTAGGAGCGTGGCGGAAGGGTTGCCCGCCCGGCGTTTTTGATGTGACTTTCTCTCCGGCGGATTCGGGGGAGTTGTTTGACGAGTGGTCGTATGAATGGATCATCTTGGGAATATTTGCTTAACGGCCGGCTGTAATTCAATGAACGATGCGATCAAACGGTTTATGGGCCGATCGATGAGGTTGCGAATGATAATTTGAAAAATTGTTTTATTGCAGTTTTTAATTGCCGAGGCAGGTTTAAGGGGATTTTACAACATTTTTTTCTTATCGTAATCGGGTCTTCGTGTATTATTTTCTGCTGAATATTCAAGTACTACATTGTACGCGAATTTCTAGAGCCAATAATTATTAGCGCTAATTATGCTAATGGCAAATATTAGCATAATTCATGCTAATATTTTACATTATTTGATTATAGCGGTGGATATAGAATATAATTATATTTGATTCATAGTTCTATATATATTAAATGATAAAAATTATTCAAAAATATAAAATTTAAATATATAAGATGTGATGCTAATAATTGTATTTATGTTTTTTTCTCTTTACTACTAATTTTAATTTCCTGCATATTTAACTTTAAATTATTCTTCAAAATGTAGTTATTCCCCATTTTTCTCAAAATATACACATATTTGCATCATACTGCATTAGATAATTTAGTTATTGCATATATTAGGATCAGATTATTATCATAGCATAATTTATGCATGTAATTTGCACGAGTATCAATAAGATTATCGGCAAGTATCTAATAGTCTTTGATTTTATACCTAACATTTTCGATTAAACAAACTACATTATACTTTTACTAACGTCGACCTTTAAAAGTATTTCAAAATGCGTTTATACTATATTTAGGTCCTGCTCATTCAAATGAAGTAGGGTTCATCACTAATCTCATTAACCGAAAACTGCGAATTTTTTCTTTTCTATTATAAAAACACAGTAAACAAGAGCCTAAGCGATCGATCAATCCGCTTTGAGCGGAACTCGACTCGGCTTATGTCCATATGTGCATGTATGCACGCTCTTTTTTCAGCCGAAAGCGGAATGGACAGGGAGGCGAAAGTGCACTGGTTACTTTAGCCGGAGGGAAATAGAAGATTCGCTAGAACGATTTGAATATTGACTTCCACTTTGTTTTAATTTCCCTTCCGCGAAAGACTAACTCCCCGGCTATGGCCGCCGGCTGGCTTTGACATTTTTACAACACTTTTTTGCCGCCCTTATCCTTTGAAAACGAACGTGTTACCTTGAAAATCCGGGAAAACGGCTTTTCGTAGCGAGGGTTTTTCCGGTATTTTTTTCAAATTGAAAAATTTTGCAGGTCAAGATATTTAGACAAAAGGAGAATTTTTGTTTAATTCATCAATTAAAATTTATTCCAAAAAGAGTATTTTTTACCTCTTTCTTCGGATCTTTTTTAAAATTTAAAGCAGCGATGAACTTCGTTCTACGTAATTAAATTTCTATCGAAATCCAGTGAAACTTGTGGCTCCCTTAGAACTTTGAATTTCGATAAAAAATTATTTGCAAGAAGCTCGCGCCACGATCTACAAGGCTCCAGTTTCCCTCGCAAAGTCTGTCGTCCTCGCAAAGCCCGGCGTGGGAAAGAGCGAGGAGAGAAGAGAGGGGGCAGGGGAGGGGGGCAAGCGCTGATCGATACGCGTCATAACCGTTTGTAACAACTTCCGAAAGTCGAGGAAGCACCCTGTACATAACCGATACTACGGCGCGAAAGAAAAAGCTCGCGGGAAGAAGGAGGTATGCCCCCTAAGTAGATGCGCGACTGCGGCGCCCTCTCTGCCAGCATGCAAAGACGAAAAGGAGGACACAAGGAGGAGAGAGAGATGGTCGATCTTCATCTCAACCGCAAATATTGGATCGGCTCGGATCTCTCGGATAGTGCTCGTACAACATCCTCCCAGCGATGCTTTTGATGCTTTCTTAACTCACGGAGGAGGGGGAAGGGAAGGGCTCGGATCTCTATATTTCATTAAGGAGCGGCGTCAAGAGGCTGATGCCGGCACGCCGGAGCGACTAGTGCTCCGAGGAAACTACTGGCTCTGCTAATTGCGAGAGATACCGCCCGATGAAGACGAGGCGCGCTTGTTTGTTTTTCTGTTCAGCTTCACATTCGGGATTGCAAGCTTGCAAAATGTTTACTGCAGGTGGGTATTAGGATTCGGGG
The DNA here is from genome assembly GCA_035582975.1 of Ormyrus labotus. NCBI lineage: Eukaryota > Metazoa > Arthropoda > Insecta > Hymenoptera > Ormyridae > Ormyrus > Ormyrus labotus. The sequence goes on along the minus strand of JAWWEO010000001.1, from coordinate 10,928,421 downwards.
AGTTGTGTTTTTGAGGAGTTTAGAGCTGTTGAGATGAAAGGCTAGAATTAAGATGAAGCGCTTCGCTCGTTTGAAGATTAAAAGAAATGAGTGTTGGGTGTGATCCAGAATATTAGATGATTGAAAATTTATTAATTTTCAACTTTAGCTTGAAATTCATAAAATTTTATCCTTTAATATCTTCTGACCGGCACCAAAAATACATTATTAAAAAAAATTTTTTTTTAATAAATTGTCGCTTTTTTGACCAAAAAGCATGAAATTTATAGTTACACAGCTTTTGCATTTTTTTGTATTTCGGGTTAAAAAATGAAATTAACTATGTTTAACGAATTCCATATGGTTAATATTTGAAGCTCATTGTGCAAATAAGAATTTCGCAATTTATTCAGTAATAGTAAAATTAATAACTGTCAACATATGTATGTGAACATTGGTCAGAAATGGTTAAATGACTGATCGGAAGAGCAGGCTTTAATCTATCATCTATATTTGAACTACCAGAATCACTAATCGTCCAATAAGAAAATGCAAAATAAAAAATTGCAAAGGATCAATTTTTTATTTTTCTAAAATTCTGAAACAATCGATTTTCATTATAACAAAAGGTTGGGGATCCTTTTTCTTTTATGATAATTGGTTTTTATTAATAATTTGTTCAAGCGGAAGTTTCCAGCGCGAAGCGACAGAGAGTTTGGCCAAGCTCAAAAGCAAAGTGGTTATTGTTAAGGCTTGCGACGCTGGAAGTTTTAAATTATTTTCAAAGAAACTCCAGCTTTCACTCGATAATGATTTATTCTCAGACCCTTTTCCCATCGTTTACATTATTTTAATTTTCACTCTTAACAGCTCAAATCGGTTTAAACTAAAAACAAACTTTGGACAAATAATAGCAACTAATACAAAGAAAGTTATGAAGGCCTCTCGCCGATGAAATTAGTTAATTAGCTATCTATGAAAAATACTTAAAACTAAAAACTAAGTAAACGTCGGAAAGTTTAGCTTATGAAGTTGAACATTCAATGAGGACAGGCCGAACTCGATTTGTGGACGAAGTTTCCGAGAAGGCAAACTTTCGTCTGGAGGAGTCAATTATTGTTTTAAATTTCATTGGCTCCTCTCACTCCGTCTTGAGCGATACATATTGAAGCACGTCCTTCACATTTCCGACACTTCTGTTTGAATTTGTTCGTTATCGAGCCGCGGCTAAATATCCTTGGTAGTTCTTGCACGCGTGGCCCATTTCTCTTGCGCACATCTTCCTTGGAGGATCGACGCCGAGAGGCGGTGGGGGGGGGGGGGGGGGGGCTTCGAAAAGGCAGAAAGAAAAGAACTATTTCGATTATCTGCAGCGTAAAATCGGTCGCTCGTTCCCGTGAATTTGTGGTTCCGTCTCCCTTTCTCTCTCTCTCTCTCCCCCGCTGCCGGTGTGTATGCAAATTTCCTCAAAAACTTGGCTCGCGCGTGGCCCGGCATTTCTCTTCCTCCGTTTCCCTATCGGTTGACGAATTTTCCCCAACTGTAATTTTATTCCGAAAGTTAGATCGCTTAAGGGTCGTCGGTGTGAAGCTCCTCTCTTTTACTATCCCGGTGCTTCCTACTCCCCGGGCTTTTATTACCTCCCACTTTTTCCGACTCTCTCTCTCTCCCTCTCCCTCCTTCGTGCCCATTACCCACCCCTTCTTTCTCAAAAAATTCTCTCCTCCGCGCTATCAAACCCCCCCCCCTCCCCCACCCCTTTATCTTTCGGGCAATTCGTTTCCTCCGGCGTAGAGGCCGTCTCTCTTCTTCGCGCGTCCGCTCCTCTTCCTCTCTCTCCTCCTCTTCCGCGTTCCTCGGCCTGCGTCTTTTCCCGCGTGTACAGACGGAGAAACAGAGAGACTGCGAGCGCAATACGTAAAATCCCCGCAGTTAGTTATACGGACGATAAAGCCGTTCCGCCGATTCGTCAGTGTCTGATTTCCCCGGGCGCGACCGGAAAAATCGCCCGTAACTCCCCCTCCACCACTTCTTCCTTGTCGGGGCTAATGATCCTAAAGATAAGCCGCGCGCCGAGCTCTCTCTCTCTCTCTCTCTCTCGGCGTCTCTTTTCTCTTCTCTTGTCTTCGTTGCGCGCGGCGACTCTATTTATCGGGAGCGTCAAATTGACGGATTGGCTCTTTCGATTCTGCATACGCTTCGTCTTCATTTATGCGCTTTTACGATAATGCAATCTTAACTTTCGAGATTTATTTCGGGGGATTCGGGTAATTCGGCTCTTTTAGCCTAGAGTTATACGAAGTCATTTGCATTAGGAAGTTTTAGTTTAAATATTTGGAGCTTCTCTGATGTTTAGTAAACAATATCATGCATAGAATTAACTATTTCAGATTATAGTTTAGTATGTTTTTCTTTAATATTCTATAAAAAGATAAAACACGTAAAGAACTATTATATTAATATAACTTCTATTATTAAAGTAAATATATATTCCATCAGCTGAAAACTAAAAGCTTGTTACAATTTCCGTTGACCACATGTTCACTGCACACGAAACATTCTGGGCATATCAGACAAAGTGAATTTAGCGAGCAAAGGGACCAAAGTTTTTGCGCACAATATCGTAAATTCCCGGCATTACATTACGTACACTCCGAGTATCTGTGATAATTCCTCTCTTTTTTTTTTATCATAATCCAGTTTCGTCTGCTCATCTATTCTCCCGCTTCTATCTTTCCTAGCATCTCTGGGGACTGTCCGCGGCGAAAGAGTAGCAGCCAATTTGTCAGAAGGCCATCCGCGATGGTCCCCCTGCTGAAACAAGTGCATACATTACGCCGGAATGAAATAAGCCCACAGCATCAGCCGGCACCGATCTGTCCGTTTTTCCTCGCGGCGCATAGAGGTCGGCTTTAAAGCAGCAGATGATGCGCGGTTTTGGTTTGGCGTCCATTTTTCCGTGTATTTATGGAGAGAGAGAGAGAGCGAATTTCATAAATAGGGGCTGCGGATTGGAACGGAGTCAGGAATAGATCCAACGGCAGTATTTTGATGTATTTTATCGGGAAATATAATTTTCGTAATGCGGAATATCCTAGAATTTCTGATTTTCGCAAAAACGAGATTTAGCGGTGTTGTAGGGCACGCGTTCGTGTTTCTGCCGTTAATTTGCGCTAATGACGTTTGATATGGATTAATGGGGGAGTTAATTGTGTTTAAAGTGCGGAATTCATTGGCTTATTGAGGGAACTGTACGTGAATATTACACGAGTTATGTAAATTATTACAGATCAATCAACAATGTACAATTGAAAATTCCTGATTCGGGAAGAGTTTAATTAAAAACGAAGTGGACTTTTTTTTAGCTTTATTAAATTTATTGTCAAAGTTTCGTTTTTATTTCGATCATTTCACTGTGATCGTTGGAACAAGTTTTTATTTGAATAGAAACTTTATTCGACTTTTTTAAGAGTGAAATTTGTTGGGAATATTCCAAAAATCAACATTCTTTTCGCATGTACAGAAGCTGGGGTCAAAAAGTTCGAAACGAATTTCAAATTTTTTTACTTTGTTTTGCAATAAATGAGAAAACTTGGAATGTTTTCAAGAAGTTTTTTAGTTACTTTATTTTAAATTATAGAAATGCTTTCAATCACGATAATTAGCTCATTATTATTGTTATAAAAAATTTATTCTATAGGGGTACTTAAAAATGTAAACCCTAAAATCAATTTCCAAATGTCTGAATAACAATCGATCATAATCATTTCTTCGCCCTCGTCAAAAAATTCGAGTACATACTTTCTGGGATTTGGAATTTTCTGAAAATTTTCAGAAAATTACCCTAATAACCTCCATAACTCCCTACAATTCTGCTTATCTTGATATTTTGATATCCAAAAGCTACCTAAAGTTTGTCTCAAACCCCTAATCTGGAGGCCTGAATCGACCAACCTGAGCTTAGTTCCGACACTTCCACCTCGAAATATTCGCACCGAGAAAAACTAGCTCCCCGAAACGGGCGGAGCGTCCGCGGTATACAGCTGTGCACTGCACTGCGAGTAAATCCCGAATCTCGCAGATTCCCGGCCCCCATTTTAACTCCCCCCGAAAATCCATCCTCGGAGCTCGATTCCGCGAGGACTCTCGATCAGGAATTCGAAAGCTACACGACACAAAATCTCATAATTCAAGTGCGCGCCGTGCGCTTTTCCTTGCGCCCGTTGCAGCGGCGTCGCCGTCGTCTCGTTTCTCCGCAACCGCGGCCGCCACGTCGGCGATCTCTCCACCTCTCCCTCCGCGATCGTCGGTGTGGCTCGGGGCTTCTGGCTCGTCTGCGGCAAGGCAAACTCTCCACTCGGACGTGATGCCCCTCGTCGGGCGGCCTGCTGCCGCTGCCGCTGCTGCTGCTGCTGCTGCTTCATCGAAATTCCATTCGCGTAGCCGTGGCCTGAAAGCAAACCCATTCCCCCCGGGTGGTTGGCCTAACTTCCTCCTCTCCCCGATATGGCTGCGGCTTTGCGTCTTATTCCTTCCAACTTCTTCCGCATTTCTGTCTTGCGCCGTTTTCCTGCCAGCCCCCCTCGCCGACCCCCCGCCGCTCTCTCTCTCTCTCTCTCTTTCTCTGCGTACCTGCTTATCGGGCGCACTTCTGCTGCCGGCTTTTTTCGTGTTTGCTTCCGCGGCGATGCTGCCAGGAGGCCGGGGGATTCACCGGGACCATGATTATTTGTATTCAATTTTCCGAGGGATTTTCCGATGGCTGCCTGGAAAGGGTTTTTCGTGGGAGGAGGAGATACTTTGGGGTTATTGGGATGACGTGCGGAATGATTATGCCGAGTGGTTTGCCGCGATAAACACTCGATAAATACTTTGGGTAATCGAAGTTTGGATTGTGTACGATAAGGATTAAAATTGGTATTCGATAGAATAAACGACATATTGAGGGTGATCAAGCTTAATTTATACAAGTTTGAAGAGGAAAGATACAAGTTTCATCTAGTTTTTAGTATAAAAAACTAAAATATTTTTAGACAAATTCTTGTCGTATTATTGACAAACTTACTGCAAGTCCGTAAAGCCAGATTGTCTGAATAAAATAAACAATCTCGAGAGCGGTGAATGACTTTAATTAGATTCTCATATAACATCATTTACTTTAGCGCCGTCCTAATCCTTCTTTATTAACTCTTCGCCTAGCCATTCTCCGCGGACGACTACGACTTTGGCAGGAACTATCTTCGGAGCTATTCTGCTCATCCGCTTTCGCATCTCTCCTCTCTCTCTCTCTCTCTCTTTCCCTCCTCGGTCTATCTGTCCAACTCTCCTACGACTCCTCAATTCTAATGCGAGTCTTGCTGAGGGCAGTCGGAAAGCGTCTGCTGAAAGCGAGCCTCGGAGGATGAGTCGTCGTCGTCTCCTCCTCGGTCAAGCCGAACTGCGGAAGCGATAAGAGCGGGATATAGAGCCCTGCGTTAGGACAATGAATACGAGAGAGGCTGCAGGCATTGGCGGGGCAGGACCGGCCTGGAATTGAAAATTTCGCTGCCGAAGCTGCTTCTTCCTCTTCGCGAAATCGTTATCGTTATTGGAGTTCCCCGGGGGGGGGAGAGGGCAACGGGATTGGATGAAAATTTGTCGAGTGCTCCTTCAAATACAGCTTTTTGATGGTCTTTCACTTTCCCGCTGTACTTTAATCGATCTTTTAACGGCCGTTTTGACCCACCCGTTGCCCTATGTAAAATACGTTTTAGGAAAATTAATAAGCGATAAAGAAACAGATTTGCGAACCAGAGTTTTTAGTTTAAAATACTTCAAAGTTCTCTCTTATCTTTCAGACGCGTTTAACGCACGGACCAAGTTTAAAAAATCTGGTCGATCGTCTTCCCCTAAATTTACGTCGATCTTCGCGACGTTGCTCGAAAATCCGCGTTCAACAGCAGCATACAACGCGACGCGATACATCACAATCATGCCCTCGAAATTGAAGCTTTAGCAGCTCCATATAAATCCTTAGCCGGGGGGGTCAAGCCCGTCCCAGAAGAAATAAGAGGGCATTATTCGCTCTCCCAACGTAATACGTCTCGATCTCTCTCTCTCTCTCTCTCTCTCTCTCGGTCCCGGGCTGACAAGCAGCGGGAGAGGAGAGAGCAAAAGGTCAAGCTCAGGGGGGCCGACGTGCAAAAGGTGTCCATCAACCGGGAGGAAGATACGCCCGAGCGAAAGGGATGCCAAGACGCCGCGCGGCGGTCGATCTTCAAGACAAATATTATTCCGAAAAATTGGATTACCGTTATCGGCTCCCGCCATACACTCGCGGGGCGGCTCCTCTTGCTCCTTCCTTCCTTGCGCATTCCTCGAGCCTCTCCCACTTTTAATATTCGAGGATCGCCGCCTGGGCTTTTTACCCTTTCGTTTTTGTTTTTTTCTCTCGGGGCTACTACGTGTTTGCCCGCGCCTTTTGGAGTCCAGTTGCGGAAAATATGTTTGGAGCGAAGGTGAATGCGACGTTTCAACGTTTATCGATCGACTTCGTCCGATTCTAAATATTACGTGCTGATAAACGCGTAGGTATTAACAGCTGTGATAAATAGCTTTAAAACGTGTTCTTGAATCCGATTTAAATTCAATTTGAAATAATAAAATGTTCTTTAAAAAAGCTAGTGGATAATATCGTCATACTTGTCGAAACAAGCCATTTCACGTCGAAGCAAATTCCGAAATTTCTAGATCAGTGCACTCTTATCGCTTATTCTACATCTTAGTCGTTCGGTACAATCATCTCTTCCGAAGACACACTTTCGGCAGCACCTTTCTCCACACTTAGTCACAGAGCTTCGTTCCTACATTGGCAAACTCCCGTTCCTCGCCTCTTCCTCCCCACCTCGGTAATTTCTCACAACCTCGCGAGCGACGCCTTTCCCCCTCTCTCTCTTTCTATCTTTTTTTCATAGACTCGCGCCGACGACACGTTCGGCAGGCAATTTTTCTCTCGCTGCGACTTTCTTCTCTCGGCGGCGTGTGCAAGCGATTCCTAGGCTTTTCGACCTTTTCGAGTCAACGCCACAGAGCAAATATTTGCCGGCGCGGAGAAATGCCGATGGAGGGAAGTCGACTGATGGAACGCCGCTGGGAGGAATGGGGTAAAGGCGGGAGTTTCTGGTTTTGTAAGATGAATTTGATAGGGGTAGGAGGAGGAGGGGGGGCATTCGGAGTGATGAAGTCGAAGGTGTCAGCTAGCTTTGGGGGATTAAGGATTTAAGTGGACCTCGCTTTATTGCAATTGGCTCTTGAAGGCGAATGGTTAATTTCGGAGTCGTCAAGTTCCGAGGATTTTATAGTTATTACTCCTCTGTTATAAGTTAAATAATTGTGAAAAGAATATGAAAGCTATTTTCGGGTATATGAAGTGATGTGAAAATGCTGAAAATTTATTTAGCCGGATGATAAATCTTTTGAAACACAATTTTCATTTCAGTGAAATGCCGTAATAAGAAGGTCATGAATGAAACTCTACAGCTGAGATTGATTTTAGTACCATAATGAAGATGGATTACTGCTGTATAATATGAGAAAAATAATAAATAAAGCAAGTGACCTGTGCATCGATCATATTTCGTAATGACTGTATCGGAGTAAATGCTGTGTAAAGACTCTAATAATAATCAGAATTTTAAAGTTCGAAGCTCAAATCAATACTCAGTGAAACAAACAAGGATGCTAGAAATAAAAGAATAAAGAACGAAAGAGAAATGTACAGACTTCGCAACAAAAATTATTTGTTGAAAGGAAACAAAACTCTTATAAATATCAGTGTAAAGGATTATTTTTCACTATTTTACTGCGCTTTTTCCAACTATTTAAAATAAAATTTTATCAATAAGAATTTGTGTAATAATTTCTAAACTATAATTTCTAAATAAAATCACTGCTATGGAACTAAAACTAATTTGATAAATGCCCAAAAAAATTGAACTTCGACTTTGCGATGCTTTGGCTAAAACACAAGTCGAGGTCTTTATATTTTGCTCTTTCATCAAATGCAAATCGACGTGCAATACCAAAACCGTTTCCTTTCAACCGTGTCCTTTCAATTTTCCCGTACCTCCCTCGCTGATTGTTTTAACAATTCAAATAAACCCCTCTAAAACGTGCGACGACTATATACAGAAAGCAAGGAGCGACGCTTTGAGAAACGGCGGAAACCCGAAAAAAAATTAATGCAATAATCCCAGGGTGTACAAAGTTTCGTCGGCCTTTAAGAAAGAGACATTCGTCGAGAAAAAGAGCGGAACGCAGCAGAAAGTCGGAAGGGCGAAATCGTTGATTTTCTTGGCGCGACTTCCGGGGAAAGGCGTTCGAGAGAAGGAAAAATGCTCTAAAGAGAGAGAGAGAGAGAGAGAGAGGAAAAGAGAGGAGGGCGCCTTTCTCTTGACGCTGTTTTCATTGGGCGAGAGAGTGAGAGAGAGAGAGAATTCAATTCCGCTAAAAGGTTTCGATTGTTTAATTTATTTGAGCTCCACCGCCGCCTCCGTATTTCCGCGTGCCTTTTGGAATATCAAAGATTCACTCCTCATCCGAGCGCAAATATAAAAATAGACGCGGACTTATGAAAATTAAGTCTTTGTTTACGCGACGATTTCCTCCCGCACCCCCGCGGGGAGGAGAGACGGCGGGAGTTGGGTTCTTTTTTTTTCTTTTTTTATTCGCAGGGACGGTCGGCGAGTGGGATTTAATGCGATGGATTTTTTATGAGTTTGTTGATATACGCCAGAAATAAAAGCGGCATTCCGATATTTTCGGGGGATGAATGCTGGTTCTCGCACGGAAGAATCATACGCCGAACAAAAGAGCATTTCACGGATGAAGCCTCGGATGAAAATACTGAAATTTTTTTCCATTCAAATATTTTTAAGATTGCTATTTTTTTCCCCCGGGTTATTTTTACGCCGAATGAGCAGCAGCGGATATATCTTATATTAATCAAAATAATTCATCTTTTTCTTCAATCCTTTATTTTCTCAGCCAAAGACTCGATCTGCCATCTTTTCGCAATTAACGACAAATACAGAAAAATCGCATTCGGCGGCCCGAACGACAAAGACGCTTCCCGACGTAAGCACGGCAATAATGCTCGAAAACCGTCAATAAAAACGACTCTTATTGTGTATTCTCGGCTATTAGATCCCCCACTCTGCGCTCCCCTTCCCCCGTTCCCTCGCTCATTCGACACAGTCTGAGGCATTCAGTTACGAATTTCCGGCAAAATCTCGTATAATATGCGCAACGAACCGCTTCCGTCTTCGAGGGTCCCTGTAAGCCTACAACTGCTTCACGCTTAAATTTCGATTGCTAATGTTTTTTGGTTGGTTAATAAAGCAATAATTCTAGATATTCAGTATTTAATATATTTACAAAAGGCTCGTTCCAATAAATAATTCTTCTAATTTACAAAAAAAAACTCCCTAGCCAGCTTAGCTCGAACGAAGCCAAGCGAAACTTTTCAAACGGCGCGCGGGGCGCATTACGCATTCACCGAAATTCGGTTTAAATCCTCGCGACACCTTTGCCGATGCAAATCAGATTTGGCCCCGCTTATCAAGGCGCGCGCGGCATTGTCGAGCGAGAAGAGAAACCGGAATCAGGCGGTGAGCAGCCCGAACTAAAACGCACTTTCAAACGAGATCCGCGGCGCGACAAGCGGCACCTTAAAAGCGAGGGGACGAGAGCTCTTTCTCCCTTTCTCTCTCGCGTGACGAGGTATCGCGTGTAGTCCGTACACGCCGGGCAATTGTATTACACGTGCACGCCGCTGCCACTCGAGGCTGCTCCCTTCTACTCTCTCTCTCTCTCTCTCTCTCACCCTCTTTGTCCGGATGATCCTGAATATAAATCTAATGGTCTCGTTTTCTTCTTTGTCCCCTCTCCTGTTGCTGCTGCCGCTGCTTCAACTTTCTGAGAAGGAATGCTCGCGTCGCTCGTGGCGTTTTCGGGCTTTTAAGTGACGAGTACCTCGTATTTTATTATAATTATCATTAGTTATAAAATTAAATGAGTTAGGAAGAATATTATTGTAATTTTCAATTATTTTTCAATTCACACAATTAATCACTCCGGTACCCCTCTTGCGGAAAACCACCAATTCGAGGTGAAAAACGAAATATTTCAAGCGATTCGTCAAGAGCATACCAGGTATCTCCCCTCAATAATTCAAAGACACCACATGCGCACGAAATTCTTCGTACACCTTCCGAAGCAAACAAAGCCTCAACTTTTGCTCTAGTCTCTCCCAACCTACTTCCCCGCCGTGCGAGTTCCTGGCGGCGCGTCGTCACGCATCCCAGAGAGAAAAAGTATAGGAGGCGGGGAGAGGGAAAGGGCAGCGGCGACGAGCGCTGTAGGCTTGTAATGTCCGGATTAACACGCGAGCGTTCTCCCCCCCTTCTTGCATCTCCGGGGCTTTATAGAATTCCGACCCTCCGCTCGAATGCTCACTTTCCTCTATATCTCTCTCTCTCTCTCTTTCTCTCCCTCTCCGAAATATCGTCCGCGCGGGTTAATCGTTTTCCGTGCGAGACGAAGGTCGCCAGTGCAAATGTTTGCCTGTTTATTGGCATCTCTGATGTCTCGGGATATTGTGGCTTTTGGTCACGGTACAAGGGGGTGCGGTTCTCTTGTTTATGATATTTCGCCGCGAGTGATTTGCGGTCGCCGGCTTTTATTATATAGGGTGGACCGCACCGTCTCTTTTTCGGTGCGCCGTGTTTACGCCGCATTTTCGAGGGGGAGGTAGATTGTCGTGTTTGCGGATTAGTTTTTTTTTTTCCTGTCGATCGTTGTCCGAGGCTTGTTGCAGTGGATAAGCGCGGGAATTATCGGAGTTTCGATTGTGGCGGATATTGATTTTTTCGATGAATTATTTACGAGAGGAAGATACGCGCGTTTTATATAGAGTAATTTAATCAACGTAAGGGCGCATCGAGATTTTTTTTTCGAAAGTATTTAAAATACTAATATACCGCTTTTAAAAGAGGCTTTTACGAGTGGCCCATTGACGATGCACGACAGCGCGGTTCTTTAGTTTTCATGAATGACAGTTTATTCGTAGTTTTATTGATCGTAAAAAATAGAGAGTAAAAAAAAAGCTGGAGTAAGTTATCAGGGAATATACTCCAATAATTGTGATTTATGTATTTTTCATACAGTATTTTATAGAGGTGAAAATTGATTTTTACCGTGTTATTGTTACTTATGAAAATTTTTTTAAAGGACATTTTATAATTTTTAAAAGTAATAAATTTCTTATTTAAGGATTCATTTGTTTTTATAACAAAACTTTACATTGTAAATTTATACGTTAAATTCATTAAATCGGTCATTTTTAACATAAACTTGATCCAAAATATAACTTATAGTTGTAAATCTTACTTTACTTGAGTTACGATTTTAATTCTAAAAAGTGCGCAAAACTCGCACCATTTCATAAATACGATTTATAACTCGGCCGTTAAACTTTTCGGTTAATATAACTTCATTCCTGCAAAAAAACGTAACTTTATCCCCTTGTAATCGCTAATCTCTCCCGATGCAGATAACGCAAAACCGTCTGCTCTAAATCATCCAAAATATTCTCCGGCCGCCGAAAACACCGAGCAATCGAGACGATTTCAGTCGGATTGACAGCCCGCCTCCGCGCTCCAAGATAAAAAAAAAACACAGCAAGAATGCGATTTTCGGGTGCACGGCGGCTGCTGCCTTAAACTCAATTATCGGCTGTCCCCCGCTTGATTCCTGCCTCTCAGGGCCAGAGCCGTCGAAATTAGCCAAGCGGCAGTCGAAGTATGCACGAGCGATTCGATCGGCGATGCGTGATATCGTAGACGTGCCCCCCCCCCCCCTCTCCTCTCTCTCTTTATCCGCGGGCTAAGCCGCTGCTTTCGACGGGTGTATAGACCTACGTTCACCTGTCGAGGGCAGAAGCGCGCCGCCGCCCGAGAGAGTATTCCTCTGTCTCGGCCGAGCGCAAAAATTCTCCGGGCCGTTTCACGCCGAGCGCGCGGAGCGGAGATTATTCGCGGTCGGTGTGCATGTCGCGGTGTTTATATACAAAATGCGGCCGCCCGCCGAATTTCGCGGCCCACGGGGCTCTTTAAGTTTCTGCCCGCTGGTTTTTCGGGCTGCCGCTGATTGTTCGCGAGAGGTAAAGGGCATAATGCGCGCGGGCTCGGGTATCGGAGCGGGTGGGGGTGTTGGTTTATTGTGCTAGAGGATGTTAATGGGATTTGAATGAAAAATTCAGCGGGATGAGCGGAGTGTATTGAAATTTGGGAGAATAGAGTTTGGGGGTAGCTTTTTATTTTGTGTTTGTTTAGTTGTCAAAACGGAAGGAGATTATTTTTGTAAAATTGCACGCACTGCTTTTATCGTGCAAACGTCGTTTATTTTCTATTTTCAACGTCAATGTCTTTAAGCTCGTTTTTTAGATATTTCTAATCGGATTTTAATTAAATACTATTGGTACATTAAACCGGTTTCCCCAGCTGTAATTAAAAGAATATACCAATATTAATATTACCGTTTGAATCGAAAAATAATTTTCGTACAAAAACTAGTCGAAAAAAACAAGTTACGAAAGCTAAATATAAAGAGCCAATAAGAACGATCTACGAATCAGCGGGCGGCGATTTTATTTACCTAATTAATCAAGGCGCTACTTTCAGTTCGAAAAGCGATAATTACAGGAGCGGCGCAGCAACAAAGTAAATTGCAAAGCCAAACAATCTGCTTCAGCTCGTTCGCTCGTTCTCTCTTCTCTACTCCAGCCGGAGAGAAAGCAGACGCATACACACACACACACGCGCGCGCGCATACACACAAAGAGCGGAAGCGAGCGGAGAGATAGAAGGGAAGCGGCGGCGGCAAGGGGTAGTGCGATTTCTGGTTTATACGTCAGCGACAGGCGCGCGCGAGCGTCGCCTTCCTCTCCGCAACCGCGGCCTCTGTCTTGGAAAGAGCCGTATAGAAGCCTCTCCGCTCCGTCTGCCACCTGCGCGACTTCACACAGAGAGAGGGAGAGAGAGAGGATAACCTCAAACGTCACGTGATTACCGCCACCGGTCGCCCGCCCGGCGCCGGGGGGTGAAATTGGCTCGCTGCTTTACATAAGTCACGATTCATCCCCCGGATTTTTCCTGGGGGCCCGGAAGTCTTCCCTGACGGGGGAAACGGGGATTTTTTTAATTTCGAAGTCGAACGCGCGACCGGTCTTTTGTTTATTGAGCTCTTTGATAAAGTTTCTTTTTTTTTTTAGATATACGGACGTAATACGGTGAAGGGATTTTTTTCGGTCGATGGAAATTATTAATTAGCGAATCCGGGAAAATTTGGTCGGATTTCCTTCGCTAATTAATAATCTTTTGTAATGAGTTAAAATAAAGGTTCTTTAGTCGAAATTTGCCTGGATGAATTTTTTGAGAAGACTATTTTATCTTTTTTTTTTTTTAAAGTCCATTTTCCTAAAATTTTGTCTAACCCAATGAAACGGAGAGACGCAAGTATCTTTTTCCACGCCAGATTTACTCGGCAAAAAAAATCCATTTCAACGTCTTCATAATCCCTCGCCAACTCGAATTATCCAATTCCCACCTCCGAGAAACTGCCGGGCAATCGGCCTAATCTCCACCCCTGTACCCCTTTTCGAAAATAAAGGAATTACAGAATCGAACCACACACACACACACACACACACACCTGCCGCCGCCGCGGCTCTTAATCTCGGCAGGCCGATCGTGAGAACGAGGCGCCGAGGAAAGGAGAGAGTAAGAAAGAGAGAAAGAAGCGAGAGAGAGTCGCCCGCGCCGCGCGCGGCGATAATAAGCGTCGAGTCAGGCGAGACGGGAGAGCTGGAAAAAAGTTTTTCGCGTGCCGCGCCGACACCTGCAGGCATTCGTCGGCGGGGGGGCTGCGCGAGTAATGACGGCCGGGCGGTCATTGCTTGGCGCCGGAAACGGTACTCGATCCTTGGAGTTTCTCGACGCACGCGCCGCCTGTTATTACGTCTACGTGTGTGTGTGTGCGGGCGCGACTTTTGCTCGGCGATTTACCGCTGAATGGAGGCAGCCGAGTTCGAAAACTGATCTGTGGCCCCTGATAGGATGGAATTCGAAAGTAGCCGCTCCGTTCTCAAAATGGTAATGAAGCCGAGTCGAGGTGGGAGTTCTCGGGAATTGTTTAGCTCGATGGATGGGGCGACAGGGTAGGAGTCGTTATTATTCTGGCGATTAATTTTTGGCGATACTGTAAAAGATGAAAGGAAATCGACACGGCGGGACGTTGACGATCTGCGATGAAATTGACTGATTTTCTACGCGGCAATATATTAAATGCCGCTGCAAGTTTTATCAGATGTAATTGGGAATACATTCGATAGCGAAATTGCTAACAATATTTTAATTTTGACACTTTAACTGCACTGATAAATGAAATCAATAATTAAATTATCTACGTAAATAGAGAGTTTCATATTAATGTGTAGTATTTAATTTAATTTAGCTCAAATTATTTCGTCGATACTGCCAATTGCATTAAAAAATGCAAATTAAACGCGTCAATAAAAGCGATCAATCCATTTCGCAGCATTAATTAAACGCGGATTTTCGAAAATTAAAATGCAGAAAATTAAGTATTTCATCGAAAATGCAAATATTTGCAAAAGAATACCCATCATACGCGACTTTACTGACATTTTAAAACGGAAGCTCCGGATTTAATAACTAATTTAGTTTAACAACCAACTATCGATTTAATGACCGACTGCGCCTCGGCCAAAATTGTGCAACAGTTAAATTTCTACGAATGCATTAAATTTACCATTCGGGAGGGGGGGGGGGGGAGCGTTGAATATTTTTCGGGCAACAAAAATGCCGCGCCCCGCGAGAGCATTACTCAAATAAGTGGCGCGCAATGTTGACATTAAAGTGCCACATTTTATTCGAGAGCTTTCAAAAACGGTCTCGCTTGTTTCCAACGAATTTCGCGGTGCGCGCGCCGCGTTTTCATCGGGTCGAATCGACGTATATATATATATATATATATATTTTCTACGGCTGCGAGAGAGAGAGAGAGAGTCGGGGGGCGCCGCGAAATTCCCATTGTTAAAAATAAATAACGTTCGGAATTACCGGCAGGCGAATTTATCGTTGGCAAATTTAAAGTTGCGCGCTGCGAAAACACGCGCGCGGGTACCGCGGGGGGGCTGAAAAATTGTAATTACAAGAAAAGGCGGGCGCATAATGTTGACGCTGCGAAAGCTCGTGGAAATACGCGGGAGTAAAGCAAATTCTTTTTTTTTTTTTTTTTTACGCAACAAAGGAGAACAAAGGAACGGAAATACTTCGCGTAATTCTCTGGGTTCTTTTTTTTACAAAGTTTTATCTACGAGTTATCGGCGAAAATTTCCGACTTGGTTCCTACAGCGGTTCTCGGATGAAATAACGGACTTTCCAATAGTTCCAGCCCCGAAGTTGACTACAAATTTATTCCTCGGAATCGTTAAACGTCAAATCTTCGAAACTAAAATCTACGACATCTCCCCCCCTCTCGAAAAATCGTCAATAATTCTAATTACGGCGGGGGGGGAACAAAAAAAAAAAAAAAAAAACAACCCCCGGGACTCTATCCGCGACCGCAAGATCCGCGCGCTCGCAAAGCCCGCGCCACAAGAGACGTACGGCGCGGTCGAACGTTGCATGCTCGTCGAGATTGCATAATGACATAATATTCATGGGGGCGCGCTTACGCGCGGGGAGGTAATGAGGGTGTCGCCGCGGCTGAGGGTAAGCCTGGAACGAGGCCGACCTGGCTGCCGGGCGTTCAGGGAACGCTCGGGTAAATAACGAAAGCGCTGGCTGCTACTGCTACCGATTTTTTTTTCTTTCCTTTTTTTTCGAGCTGCTACGGGAGAATTTTTCAGACGGAGGGGACTTTCTGTTTTTTGGTCAGTGCTGTGACGGTGGGTTGTAATTGATGTTGGAAATTGGATTGTTGGTAAAAATAGGTATTTTTGATTGTACTCACGCTATTTTGATATGCGAGCGCGCGAAGAAATATTCTTGAAATTAAATTTTACCTTTCTTGGCTTATCCAATAAACTTGGTTATTCCACGGTGTTTGTTACTAAATGCAAATATTTAAACACCCACGTTTCCAGCAGCATTTACTATCGAAACCGCTACTTTCATTCTCAATCGACTCACTAAATTAAATTTCTCCAATCAAACTCGAACCCCCAAAGGGCAAAACTTCGTATAATTAAGTCTTAAAAATCTTCAATTCACAAAAAATCAACACGTGTTCCGCTTCAAAAAAAAAAAAAAAAAAAAAGAAGGCACCGTCACTTCTCCCACCGGCCGGGCAAAGAGAGACGGCCAGAAAGTGAGTTTGCCCGGTGACGGGCACACTTTTAATTAAGACAGTTTCGAGTCGTAATTAATTTTAGGACGTCGCCGGGCTAACAACGGCCCGGCAGAGATCGATTTCGCTCCAGGCTTCACTGTCATTTCATCGCGGAGCCCCTCCAATAACAGTTTGCGAATTTTTAATTACTTTCGGGTGACACGAGTAAACGGCGCGGTAATAAACAACTGCGGCAATTTTTTTTCTTTTTTTTTTTTCTTTTTTGCGCCAACGGCCAATTAGCCGGACGAAAGTTTTCTGTATCGCAATTATTTTCAGCGACTCCTTCCGAGATTTCGCGCGCCGCCCTTTTCAACATCTCAGCTCTCTCTCTCTCTCTCTCTCGGCGCAACTTTTTAATTAAATTTTTCCATCGCGGATTCAAAACGATTGCCTGATTTAGCCCCTTTTTGCCCCGGCTGCGAGCTCTCTTTATTATTATGTCTTTCAAGCGGTGTCCGGCACTTTCAAAGTTTTATTAATTCAGTGTAAGTTTGCCTCCTTTGCTCAGGCCGGAGGTTTTCAACGGCGCATAAAGGATCTCAAGGGTTCTCGTTTCAGCGCTTGATATTAAGTGCACAGTCCGCGATTAAGTTCTGTTTCAAATGAGCTTTTCAATGTTTTCAATCCGACTGGAACCTGTGCAGCTCGGGGAAGGAAAATGTCGCCGAATTATATACACTTGCACCTCGGAGATAAAAATAAAACCCATTCACGTAGATTTTATATCAACTTATTTTATTTAGCAAAGTGTTTTTGTAAAAGAAAAGAGATTTAAGTGCATTTAATCATTTTTAAAAGCAAAACCTTATAAATCAGTGTTGGCCTCTGGAAATTTAATTAACTTAGTTTGACGGGAAATTTGATTATAAAATTGCACACTTAATTGGAGTAATGAACTCCGCCAGCTCCATTTTCTCGGAAGAAATATAATGCGGAATATTTAAAACAACACAATTAAAAATATGAAAAAAAAAAAACGTTGTATGCCCGAAGCAGCCTTTACAGATTAATTGGATTTCTTTAAAATATAGAGATCTTTCAGCGGTACTAATTCCCTATTGAATTAAAGCCCCGTCCATCCTTCGTACCAAGAAAAAAAAATCAATCCCCAATGGAGCAAACACTTCGCCAGATAGGAATTCAATGCGCTACTATAGGCTTTCGCCGCTCGGCGTAAAAGAAAAAAAGAAAGCTCGACTGCTCAGGTTGCGCTCGCGTCTCCGATCGTCGTAGCTAAACTCTCTCTCTCTCTCTCGCAACGGTCGTATCTCTCCAATCGTCGCGTCCTCCAGAGCTATACGTAAAATAAATTTCCAGGTCAAGAAAGAAGCTCGCACGCTCGAAAGCGAACGACTGTATATATGCACCAGACGCGGCAGAGCCGCGCGCCAGTCAGGATTATTCAGTATAGGTGAGGCAGCCGGGGCAAGGTAAAGAGACTTTTACATCCGAGGTATCAAAGAAAACGAGCTGTTAAGTCGTAGGTACACACGGGGAGGGGGGGGGGGAGCCAGTCGGCCTTATCCAATAAAACGCCGTCCGTCGCCTTATCGCGCGCGCGAGCGATTCGCCGGGTGGTGTAAACCGAACGCGGCGCGCGGCAGCTTTTCCACGCGGAACACCTCGATAATTCGAGTTACGAGCTCGGGGGGGGTTAGGGAAAAAGGGACTCGCGAGCGTTTATAGGACTGCTGAGCTACGAGGCGAAGGCTGTACTTTTTAATCAGCGTAAACTGCGCCAATTGTCGGGGAGCTTCGCCGTTGCCTCCGTCGCTGCTGCTGCTCCTCGTAGTCGTAATTAAAAATTTGCTCTCGCGCGCGGAGCGTCCTTTTTCTGGGTTACCGGCGACATTGCGGCCAATGTTTTTTGGGTAATAAAACGCGAAATTGTTCTTCACGGCGAGCTGAATTAGCGGGCTGCTTTCTCTGATTATTTTTTGAAATCGCCATTTTTGCAATACGCGGAAAATATTAAAAAAAGTTTTTCTCAAAGCCAGCTGGTTAATCCCCCTGATAATAACGGAATAGAATTCCCGTACGCACGCGCGATAAAGCGAGAAAAAATAGAGAGAGAGAGAGAGAGAGAGATATGCCAAAGTCAAGAGAAAAAGACAGGCGCCGGAATAAAGAAGGAGCACGCCGAGCTTAGGCAGAAAACTCGCAAAACATCGAAGGATTTAAAATTCAATAAAAGTCTAAGAGAATTCCGTGAATCTTGTAAACGTCTCTCTCTCTCTCACTCTTTTCTGGACCAGTGCGCAAAGAGAGCGAGAGAGCGAGCGAATTTCTATCCCGGAGATAAAAGCCAGTCCTCTCGCGATTCAAAGAGAATGACGGAACAGGAAGACACACCTCCCGAGCGGAGCAGCTCGTCGGCGCGCCTACATATATATACATATATATATATACACATATATATATATATTTGTTTACTTAAGGATCCCGCGGGAAATGCGCACACGCGGAGAATGCAGCACGTCCCTCGTCGGAATTCAGCGGATTGCGCGCGAGATAAGAGAATCGTCTCTTTTCCCCGGCTCTCTCTCTCTCTCTCCGCGCTGTTCGACATTCTCATCGGTTGATCGCACGAAAATATCCCATAAATATGCTCCTCCGAGTGCGTCTGAATTCGAAATGACTCGGGCCGCGGGAGGAGAGAGAGAGAGAGGAAGCGAGAGGGTGGGAGACCCGACTGCGCAGCGCGACGGCGACGTTCGATCATTTTATTAAGGTTTTTGTTTGGCTAAGCTTGCCGAGGGAGACGCAGACGGATTTCGGGATATCGCCCGATGGATCTTGCGTTTAATTTGCCCGGTGTTTTCATCGGGTTTCGCTTTGACGTGATGTGTTTTTAGAAATTGGATTGGCTCTCGCCGCGAGATGATGCGATATTTTAATGCCTGCTTTTATTGCGACTCGGCGATGTTCATCCTAAAGAATCTTGAAATGTATAATCGACCAAAAGGAAAATAGACGATTGCTTTGTTGATATAACGAAGTCGAAAAGTCAGTCTTCGCATCAGCTGATATTTATTCTCTTTCTCTTCTATATTCCCATCGACTAAACATTTTAATCCTTTAAACGCACCCTCAAATCGAACCCACCAAATTCCGCCGTCCCGAATCCCGAAAAAATCGCTCTCCCCCCGCTCGCGGCAATCGTCGCTAAATTTTTCCATAAATTAGCGCGTCCGTCGTCGGGGTCCAAGTTCCTCGCACCGCGAGTCTCGAACAGCCGAGAGAGAGAGAGAGAGAGAGAGACAGAGAGCGAGAGAACGGTAGTCGCATCTTCCTCCCTCCCCCGCTCTCCCGTCGCTCGCGTCGCCTGCCTCCTGGGGGCCAGCCTCGCCGGATAATATTTAGTATTCCCGGAGCGTCGCCTGTCGCGGCTTATAATATTTCGCGTCATATTAATATTCCAGAGGGAGAGGAGGCTGCTGCGCGAGAGCGCTGTACCGTCGACCTCGAACTTTCCTCGCAACCCTCTCTCTCTCTCCTGCACTCGTCTACCGCGCCGCCGCTGCGGACGCGAATTAGCGGCTTCTTTTATCGATTGCGGCGATCGACCGCGGAGGGGAGCTGCAGCGCCGAGACGGTGTTGTAAGCGACGGATGGATTTCTTGGGGAATAATTTCGGACGGCGAGTGTATTTGGTCTGTTCCATTAAGAATATAGTTAAATTATGAGCGAGATTTATGAAAAATTTACGAGTTGTTTTCCAATTCAGGTTTACCTGAATACGCTTTTAGCGTATTTTACGAAACAGTATAGAGTATTAATATAGTCATCAACAATTGCTCATTATTCCCGCCAGAAAAATCGACCGATGAATTTAACATCAGCCCCGAACTTCCCGACGACTCTTAAGTATTTTGCAAGCTCGTCAAAGATTTAAGGAGTGGAACTTAACGAGTCCCGGGAATCTCCAATTATGAATTGCCTCGCCATTTTTCTCGTCCTGTTAAAAGCGCAAACGACGGTTTCCATCGTCGCCTTCGCTCTGTTTTTGACCCACCGCACAAAGGGGAACGTCATTTTTCCACGCGAACTTTTTATTCATTCGAATCAAGCCTTTATCGACGATTCCAGACAAAACTTTCATCATTCATTACCAAAAAGATCTACTTCCACCGTCGTACGATAATTCATCCCCTTCGCAAACGATCATCGAACTGCTCGAACTCGAGACTCGAAGACGAACCTATCCCGACGCCCGAGCGGCCATCTCGCCCGGCCGTAAAAAATGCAGGCAGAGCATCTCCCCCGGTCTTTCGTCTGCGTTAAAGTCAAGGTGAGCTCGGGAAGGGAATCGGGAGCGAATCGAGCCCCGAAGAACTCTCTCTCCTCCCTCGCTGTTTTACGATGCGAAAAAGCAGGCCAGTGGAATGAAGCCGGGAGAGGAAGTGGGCCGCAGCCGCCGTGCGAGAATTCAATTTTTACGATTCTCCCAGCACGTATAATGCATACAAGCCCGAGCCCCGGAGTCGAGAGAGAGAGAGAAGTGTCTCGTGCATCGTGCTTTCCAGGGTTTTGTGTCTCGCGAGGAAGACTGCCGGGAGAAAATCCTTTTCCGGCGGAGAGGCTGCGAGGAATTTTCGTACTTTGCCCTGAAGAGAGGCGAGAGAGAGAGGTTTATAAAGACTTTTCGTTTAACCTTTGAATTGGAGGAAGATCTTTCGGTGCTGACATTTTTTTCTTCGGATTGAGTGAGTATTTTTTTTTTTTTTTTTTTTTTTGGAAGGAAGGAAAAATAAGAAATATAGTAAGAGGTTTATTGCATAAATAAGGAGCTTAACTCTTTAACACTTTTGTTCTTTATAGCTTTTTTAAGCTGTAAGACAAAATGTGGCAGCCTCTTACACAGAAATCAAGGATTTTTCGGTTATAAAGTTGAAAAAGGTTTTTTTAGATATAAAATATATATATCCAATTTTTTACCAGCCCGATCGGCAGAGAAAATATTCCAAATCGTTTAAATTTTAAGCAAATCTAATTTGTAATAAAGTAAATAATAAAACAGACATACCAGCACCTTCTGCGCACTTAAAACCATCACTCCTAATGATCAATTCGGTCAGAAAACATTTTTACATACCTGAAATCAGAAATAATTCATTAGGCCACGTGTCATTAAAAGTCTCATAAATTTCGCCTCGTATAACCCCGCGACATAAACATAAAAATATATATACGCATCAGAATCGCGCATTGTATTAAGATTAATGCCCGGGGCATACTTTAAACTTTACATCCTAGTTCTCGCATTCGTGACATCAATAATACATGCAACAATAAAGAGCCCGAAATTAAATGACTCGAGATAAAATATATCGCCCGGCGGACCGAACGACAACGGCGAAACACAGAGAGGGAAGGCAAACTTGGCGAGGGCTCAAAATTACCAGCGCCAAGGGAAAGAGGGACGAACGCGAGCCGGGGCAAAAGAACGAGTCGCGGGAGCTTTTCACGTCGAGAGGCACAAAGCCGAAGAGGACCGAGGAGCGACTTATTAGTCGCCGGAGAGGAGAGCAAGTTAGCCTGCGAATCAATCTAAGAATATCCGTCGGCGCATTGATCCGACGACAAATGTATATAGAGGGCGAAGGAAGGGAGACGACGCTTTAGCCATTTACCGCTGCCCTCGCCCATAAGCGTCCTCCATTGTCTGCCCGAGCATAATGGAGCGATTAAGGAATAAAACTGGCCAGTCAAAGTAATTAAATGAGGCGGCGAGCGGGGCCCCGAGACAGGACGGGCAACTAAAAAGGCGAGAACAGGGGAACCTGTCTATGGGGATGGGGACTTAAGAGCCGGACTCCTTTAAGAGCCGATCGTTTCGTTTTTGTGCTGCTGCTGGTGCTGCCGCTGCTGCCGCTGCTGAGGGGGAGTGAGGATGCGCAGTTGTCTTTTATTACGGCGGGCTCTCGAGAGTTCCAGAGAGAGAGAGAGGGAGTTTGCGCTGAATAAGTACTCGTGTATTCTTGCCTGATTTCATTATTGGGATTGCGCTGTTTCGAGTTTTCATGATCGGTTCTAGTCTCCGCGCCGGATGGGTGTAGTTTTTTACGGCCGCGCTTCTTTGAGAAGTCGGGAGATTTGGTTGATGAAGTGGATAATGGTAAATAGCTCGACGATGCTTTGCATTTTAAGTGATTGGATACTGTTTTGAAGAGCCGAACTCTCGGTTCGAACTTTTCCGCGTTTTCTTCTTTACTTCCGGTAATTCGAGTAAGGGATGAACGACATCAATTTCGAGATGGGATGTTTTAGTTGTTTTCAGCGATAATCAATTATTTCGAATAAATATTTATTAAATAACTAAATTAAATACTTTCTTGACGTAATGTATCCGAAGGAGTCTTGTAAATCTTGTTTAAGGCGTAATTTTAGCTGCGCAGCAACAAAGTTATATATTAAATAAATAATTACATGAATAATTTTGTAATTTTACGCGACTACTCTTGAAAAGTACCTTTTGGAGTAAAACACCTTTTCTTTTGTAGGCGAGTTCTAGACTTATAAACTTTCTAAAATATAAGCCAAGTCTTTTGATTTATTACTGCACAACAAAACCATAAATCTTTATCCTATACTTTTATAGGAGTAATACGTTTTTAAAAGACGGATTATTATTCTCCTCATACCGAGATGATATATTATTTAATTAACGAACCTCTGTCAAAATTATATTAGAAACTTTTTTTGCAACGAGATTCTAATACTTCCACTTTAAAATTCAACGCAATCAAATTTAACTGCACTATAAATCTTCAACCGTTACGTAATCCTTCACACATTGCTTCTCAAATAAAGCACCGAAGTAACCGATATCCCCAGTCGTACTAAATAAAGCATTAAAGTCCTTTATACGCCTCAACACAATACAAGAAGCCCAGAGACCAAAACAGCCATAAAAACCGAAACTCTAAGCAAAGTATCACATTTCATAATCATAATTTGGCAAAAGTCCGCTCGCACTTCAAGCCCCGCCAGTCCCCCCCGACCAAGACTGACACTCGGAAAAAAGAGAGCAACCCGCGGGGCTCGGAAATACGTAATACGTATAACAAATCGGCTCGTCGTCTCAGCGCGGCGCGAAGACGATACCGAGCGGGAGACTGCGGGAGAAAGAAGAAAGCCGACGTACAATAAAAGACGTTATACAGGCAAGAGGGTAAAGTAAGAGCCGAGAGAGAGAGAGAGAGAGAGAGAGAGAAAGCCGGTGGTGAAAAAGGAGCCGCGCGACGAGCGGAGAACAAGAGAAACTGAGTGGTATTAAGTGCAAGAGAGCGGTATATACGCGCAACGCCGAAGGAGAATGCAAGGGAGACAAAAAAGAGATGCCCCGACCCCGCGGTATTATTATATTTTGGATACAGTATTAACGTCGACCGTCTCTCGAGGAAATTAAAAACTCGCCGACTACTGCCTCGGCGTTCGTTCGTTCAATTTATAATATTAAATCGTATTTTTATAAATGTTTGGAGTTTACTCCGAGACTCAGTTGCCGGAAGTAAGGCAATTTTCCACGTTGAACATTCGCTCGAACTAATTGAAAATCCAAATCGCCAATTCAGCCGATTTTTCGCGAGGAACATTCGCGTCTATATAAAAGCAAAAAGCGAATGGAGAACCCGCGAAATTTCGCAATGTTAATGAAATTCATTGGCTGACAAAACGCCAAGAGCCGTATAACCCATTCGTGCAATTCAATTTACCGGGCTCTGGAAACGTCAGTGCCTCCCCCCTCGCGGCCTTAAAAGATTTCCCTCCCCCGAAAATATATAACTCCTTTCATCCTGTGATATTGAAAATTTGCTCAAAAAATTTCCTTACTCTCGCCGAGCAGCCATTCCGCCGCCGAGAGAGAAACGGAGCGCTCGGAGAATAGCTCGAGCGAATATCCTAGAAAGAGAGAAGAGCGGAGAGAGAGCGAGGGGAAGAGAGAGAGAGAGAGAGAGGTACTGCTGATCTCGCTTGCGGGGTCGAGGAGGCCGCTGCCACGCGGCTGAATGAGGGAGTCGAAGCCATTTACGGGCACATAAGCGGTTTCCATTGTCTATGGAGTATAATGGAGTAATCTCGCGGTGATGCGCTGCGGCAGCCTCCGCTAACCGATATTCAAATGCGAGCGTGGAAATATTGCGCCGCGGTCAGCGAGAACGAGCTTATCCACTGTGTGCGGCGCTCCCCCGGCCGTCCCGAAACGTTCGTTCGTTCGTTCGTTCGTTCTCTTTTCGCCTCTCGTGTTTCCTCCCTGCGGAGAGAGAGAGAGAGAGAGAGAGGCGAAAGGCCGCCGCTTTTATCGACGCTTCACGCGCGCCGGAGTCTTTTTAGGACGGCACGCGAATACTTTCAGCCCGAGTTTTTCTACCTCCCCCCCCCCTGGAGCGCCGCCTTTCCAATTAGGCGAACTTTTACTGGCCGCTCGAGCCCCTTTTGCCCGGGCGGTCCGATGCCAGCTTTTGGAAAAAGGTGATTCGTCACTTTTTCATTAACTGCCGCGCGCGGCTCTCTTTTCAAAACTTTTTCCCGTATTGATGACAGAATTTTAATATGCACCCCGGCTGCTTTTTGCGAGCTCGGCTTTTCCGACGTTTTGCTAAATCATCTCGAATGAGACCGTCTCGCTAAAGTACCCTAATACAAACAAACGTTCCACGTAGAAAAAGTGAATCGATTCGCAAAACGCCGCATGGAAATTAATTTAAATCTAATCAATCTCTATACACTCTTACGTCCGCGACACCCTCGATCACTTTCAAAGATCCGTAAGCCCATCCTAATATATCCCGGGCGAATATGATTCCCGACACGAACGCGCCCGTTACACCAGTCGCAGATAATCAATCTCGTGTTTCTTTGATGCTCGCCGGAAAAGCTAAGTGAACGGTAATAGAGAAGCTTTTCGGCGGGCGGCGTCACCCCCGGCCTCCCCCCGGACTAATGTCGAAATAACGCGATTGTCCCTGCGACGACGCAGACGCCGACATATGGAGCCGAGAACGAGAGAACGATCCGCGACAGATAACAGCATAACCGTATAACCGCTCATCCCCCCATCCCCGCTCTCGAAAAAGCATGCTCGACTCCCCCTGCCGAAATTGTTTTCTAGCCGTATTATATGTGCGCTTTCGCACGCCGCGGTCGCCTCGCGCAAGAAACGGGAAATGGATACAGGCGAGCGCGCCGAGAGGGAGAGAGAGATATTCCATTTGCGGCTAAATGACTGATGCGCCCTGGCAGGCTCTCGGCGACCGTCGCGTTATGACTCCGGACGTGATATATCGGCGGACACGTGACTTTCGAGGCCGGCCTGGCTTTCGGTCCGTGCACCCCCTTTTGTCTTACTCCGGCTGGAAATCCGCTGAGTCTGATTCGGGATTTTGATTTTCGCCGGCCGCCCCCCCCCCCCCCCCCGTCACCCGGCACGATGATGCCTCGGAGGAGGGAGTTACGGGCCTGCGGATCGCGCCCCTGAATGAGGGCTTTGCGAACCTTTGGAACTTGACGGCCGGCTGCCGCTGTTCAGCAGGCTCGAGCTTTCGGGTTATTCCGCGGTTTCGCCGATTCTGGAGCACGTGAGTTTGGCGGGATTACGAGGCTGTTAATGAAAAGTTTCGACGGGCGGAGGGACTGCCCTTTCAGATCCAGATTTTTTTTTTGGCTTTCGGAAGATTGTAATTTACAGCTAATTTTCATTGAAGGCTAAAGTAGTTCGTACAGTTGTTTTTAAGGTAGTTATTATAGATTTTTATATTAATTTAAAAATTGATACAGCATACCAATTTATTTATTAAAGAAAAACTTTATTCTAATTGTAATGCATTCAAAAAAATTATAGTAAATAAAATGATATTTTGAAAAAAAGTAGGTTTAGATAAATATTTTTATACAGTAATTTATATTATTGTAATTTGATTACACTTTATTACGGATATTTTAATCAATACATTTTAATTTACTTCATCAGACTTAATATTAAAATAATATTCAAAAACATTGACATACGTTAATTCTGAAGCGGCGGAATATTGTATTTTAAATTAAACACCCGCCATCTGTCCGGACTTTTAATAAAAGCTCTGGTAGTTAATTAAATAAATATGTAACAGAAAATTTCCATTTCCTGGATAATAAATGGAGCTCGAATCATCATCTCTGGAAGACAATGCCTTCCTTGCTATAAATACAATATTGAACACTTTCGCGTCGCGGGCTTTCAGCCAGTCGGCTTCCTTTTGTACCTCGCGCTGCTTAGCGAAAATGGTCTGTAAGTGCTTGGCTGCTTAGCGAAATCGGCGTGGCGGCATTAAATATTTAGGCGTAAACTTAATGGCGAGCAAAGGGGGGAGAGAGACCGAATCCTCCGTTAACCTTATTCTTAAACGCTTTCTTAGGACATTAAAGACTGCCGCCGGTTTAATGCTCTTACTAAGTAATCGCCCGCTGAGAAAACGCTAATAATTTATCCTCGAACTGGCGGCCGAATAAAAAAAAAAAAAGCACGCGATAATAAACTTGCAAAACTAAATTACTCGCTTTTAACGTCCGCGAAATAAAATTTAGGTTCCCGGCTGGTTACAGCGGATTAGATAAGGGGCCCTGTAATGGATATTCTTTAAAAGGGTTGCACTAGATAGAAAGAAGCACGAATCGAATAAGTTGAGGGGGAGGGCACGTAAAAGTCTCTCGCAAGACGGGGTTACTGAAAAAGGCCGTCAATCAAAGGTAACTCGGGGGAACACGCGATGGATGCGGTGAAGTGCTTCGCCTCGAGAGGATGTACTTCGACGCGTTATCGATGCGCAAAGTTCGGCCAAGATTTATCGCAAACTTGAGCCGCTCGATCAATTTAGCTTCGAAATAGCGGCGAGCGGCGTTTTTTTTTTTCGCCGTTGCGAGTAACGCGCGGAGCTGTTGGAGTGCTTTAAAAATGTACAAGCCTCACATGCAGCCGCCCGCCTCGGGTATAAGTAATTAAAAGATGGAAGATTGAGAGAAGGAAGCGATGAAATATACGGAATTTACGTGAATAAATAGCGTGCTTTTCCGGGGCCGGCGGCGGAATGAAATGGACCATTTCATCATGCGAACGTTTTTAAGATAGATGAGGAAGATAAATGTATATGGAGTTTCTTTTACTTGGACCGTTTCCCTCGTATTACACAGTGAAAATATCTGGCACACGTCAGACACTCGATCAAAGTAGCCAAATATCCTGTTCACATATTCGCCAAGAAAGGCACTTTATCATCGATAAGTACTCAGCTCCTCTTTCGAAATATTACCTTTCACAGAATACTTGCATGATGTATACTTTCCTGCAGCACGTGTGTCCGATTTTATCTCAGTTTTTCATATTTAAAATGCAATCTATTTGCAGTCATCCTGCTTTGCAAAGCTAATATTGCTAAAAGCAATGCCGGAAATGTACATTAAGAGATAAAACATCTAATCTCGTCTATATCTGTAATTTATCAATTATGCATTTTAATTGCACACTTGACGATTATGAATTTTGATAATTCTTGAAACAGAAATATTGACTGATAAGGAAATTGTTTATGCACTATAGCGTAATTTTTAAAGATTAATACCCTAATTCAAGAAAAAATTACCCCCGAAACTATAAAGGAAGTAGCAACGTGTAAAATTCTAACAACTGAAATTAATTTTCCCCCAACTCCGGCCCATCTCTCATTTCCTTAAAAAGCCTCCTCGAGTATCTTTTCAATTTCGTTGGCATTACGCCGAGCACTTTTCCGGCAAGGCATAAAGGCGAAGACATTCTCCTCCGGAGCAAAGGATGCAGCATCAGCCGCAGCCGCACCTGGCGCCCAACGCCTCCAAGAGGCCCTAACGAGCCCGAGATGGCGCTGGCAAGGCGCTAAATTACGCCACTAGAGAGAGTGAGAGAGAGAGATGAATATTTAAATTAGGCAAACAGCCGTAAACGATCCTTAATGCCCAGTGGCCAGTGCGCAGGTGCGAAGCCGAACTTACCTTGCATTAGTTTGGCGCCCAATTCGAGTGCGTACACGGAAATGATCGCAGCTCGTTGCTAAGGGCTCTCCCAGGGTTTGCCGCACCGAAGTTTACCCGGTTTTATCGGACAAAGCCAGGACGAGCTTGTACTATTTTGCGGTTTGTCTGAATATTTCAGCCGGCAAGTTTCGCCATGATTATATACGATCCGTTTGGAGTTAATGCGGAGGGCGAAAGGGTTGCTACTGCTGCTACTGCTGGTGGATGACATTTGGAATTTTCTCGATTAGAATTAGTGGTTGCTTCGATATTTATAGCCTGTTGCTGGATACGAGTGGACAGACTGCTTTCGCCTGAGAGGGTTGGTTTAATCATGGGGTTGCTTAAGATTAATCCAAGGACTGGAGCGCGTATATTTAAAATAAACATTAAGACCGGGAACTTTGGATATTGTCTTTGAAACTTTGAGCTTTTGTACGACTTGTTTATTACTGGAAGCAGTGAATTAAACATGAGCTACCTCACCATGGCAACTTACTCCAGAAGCTCTATATTCAGCAAATTAAGCTTCTAAATTCGAGTTGATAAAAATTAGATCGCTTGGTTCCTTTGACATTATACGCCCATATTTTTGCGGTAATGCGCTTAATATTCATCTTCCGAGGCGGGCTAAAAACAGATTATTTGAAATTCAGCCATTTGCTGCATACTGAGCTTACGGCGCAATACTGTCGGCGCCGAAATTTCATTTGCCGAGTTTCTAGGTTATATTATTATCTTCTCCTCTGGTTGCGCTATACGAAGGAGGTTTCCTTGACGGAGTCGCAGCTAATCCGCTTTTAAACTTAAATTTTCGTCGGGCTTACGACGCCGCGATTGATTATTTATGCGACAAAGCTTGACGAGACCAGCAATTAAATAATTTTTTCAGTTGTTATATCAAATTTCAAGTTGTAAAATTAGATGTTTTCGTATAATTAAATTTTTTTATCCATCGGAGCAGTTCCAGAATTACGCGAAGAACAAATAAATAATCATTCGTTCCTTAATCGATTTGATTTATATTGCTATCGTATTACAGTTTTGTTTCGACGGATAAGTAAAAATAACAATTTAGAAGATTATATTTTGAATTCTCATTTGAAATGCAATCGAGAATAGGTTAACGAACCTTTTGTATTTTATTGTATATAAATGAGCCAAAAATTTATCCATCCGAAAGCCGATAAGAAAAGATAATCTTATTTTCAATCCATCCAATATCCATAATTCCAATCGAAAATATCGCATCTGACCTCATTTACCCGAGAGCAGAATTGATCCGTATTTCCATAAAGTCGCGCAAGTCCGAAAAACGCATTAAAAAGTTCAAAGCTCCACGTAAATGTCCATAATAATAAAGAAGAGGAGAGAAAGAGAGTGAAAGAGCTTTAGAGAAAAAAAATCCGACGATTAATTAGTAATAAAATCAGAGAATTGGAAAATAAAATTCACGACCTCCTCTTTCCTTTGGTCGCGCACCAGAATCCAAGCGAGGCGACGTGGATCGAGGAAGGGAAGCGTGGAAAGGGAGGGAGAAAAAAGATGTAAGAGAAAAACGTTTAAACCTGGAAATGACTTGACGCTATAATTTTTTCAACTAAATAGAAATTAGATTATTAATAAAACGGAACGGTGCTTTGAATTAATGAATTCCCGACTGACCAGCAAAAGAAACTCCAATTCGTTTTCACGTGAAATCGTGCATGTAAATTCGCCGGCAAGCGACCTCCAGTGCCTCTCCCCTCGTGCATCTTTGCACGGAAAAATTCGTGGCCAAACGGGCGCAAGACCATCTGCACTTTATATTCACCTCAAATCATGCATATTTAATCGCACGAGCCAACGTCTCTTTGACTCTTCCCGAGAGTCAATCCCCGTGACGTCGTGTGGGCGCAAGTCGCTCTGCCGGTAGGGAGATTCCGAGTCTTTTTTCCCATTTTTCGAGTGGTCGGTGCTGGCTTTTGCGTGGTTTTTTTATGGCTGGTAAATAAGGTAATGCTTTTTTAGCGGTCTTTTGCTTTTTTGGATGTGGAATTTGGGAGGAATTTGAGCGGAGTGGGCGAGTCTTAAATCATATTCGGATGTGAATTATTACGATAATCAACGAACGTTCACTAACGTTAATTATTGCAATGTCGCTATTGTTCAAGTTATGTTTTGTACTCAAATGGCTATTAATCAAATACGTTTTGAATGGTGTGCAGAGTTGAATCTTTGCTGCACAATAATAATCAATTATGGACATTATGCTTTGAAAAATTGGATTAACAGCTTACAGAGATTAGTATTATTTTGTATCTATTGAGTATAAAAACAATGACTTAACTTTAACGGCAGAGCATACCGATTTTGTTTTTTCACAATTTCTACAAAAGATCCAGCTGCCTATCGTCAGGAAATAAAGCTCACAGATTACAGAATCAACCCCTTTCCCTATTTACGAAATTGATCAGCTCGTAACGCAGCGACCACACCATAACTCTTTCCGGTATTTCCTGCCAGCTTGGCAGAAAAACGACGGGGGACGAATCGGCGAAATCAGCCGAATTTCCACTTGACCGATAATAATTAATGATTACAACAACAACAACAACAACAACGACGGCAGCGGCAGGCATATCGGCGATATTTCGAAAATCTCGGGGCGCGCCGCGTCACGGCGGGATAATCCGCGCGCAGTCATTCATTATCCCTCGAATCCGAAGTGGCTGCCGACGCGGAACCGCTAATGAGCCGTTCGCCAATTAGCCTCGCGCCTGCCGGCGGGGGGCTTTACGCGCCGCTCCCTGGCCTGCGTTCTACGTGCTGCCGGCGGAGGGATCCCTATCGCCC
Organism: Ormyrus labotus; assembly: GCA_035582975.1. NCBI lineage: Eukaryota > Metazoa > Arthropoda > Insecta > Hymenoptera > Ormyridae > Ormyrus > Ormyrus labotus. The sequence goes on along the minus strand of JAWWEO010000001.1, from coordinate 10,897,125 downwards.
GATGATATCGATTCCCGATCCGGGTCAAAAGGCACTTTGGACCCGCGGCCGGGCTAAAGGATGAGCGCTCGGAATTCTTTTTCGCGCTTTAAATGTCCCCCGAGATATCTTGATGCCGGGGATTCGGGGGCTTGTTATCGGAGATTGAAGGATAGCTCTTTCTCTCTCTCTCTCTCTCTCTCTCTCTCGTCGGCGGATTTCAAAGACTGGAGGTTTCTTTTTTTTTTGGTAGGAAATGAGAGCTTTATAATTGGGTCGATGGATTTAATGCTTTGATGAGCATTTGTTGATATTATGCTTCGTTGAGATAATAATTAGTCTCAATTATGAAGGCTGATTTTGAAAATTTGCTTTTTATTATTTTGTCGATATATCGATAATCGATTGAATTTATATTTATTAGGTTTATTTTTAGAACATATAGGTATTTTAATTTTCAGCATTACGTAAATAATGTATTGTACAGACGAGTCTATTGCCCGAAAACTTCAATAACGTTCGCTAAACATTTTCCTATTGATTCTCAAACATAGAAATAATGCTTAATAGCCTCTAAAATGAATAACCCGACGCTCCGTGCCAAAATAGGAAGTGAATGCCATTCGAATAAAAGGGAAACAAGGAAGCAAGTCGTAAAGTAAGGAAGCTTCGAGCCCTCGCGAAAGCGGAAAGCCAAAAGCTGAAGGCAGAGAGAGAGAAAAAAAACTATTATTACTACAAACATTTTTAAAAGAATGAACCTAAGCAGCTAATGTCTACAAAGGAGGCAAACACCGTGAACGAGCGAAAGCAAAACGAAAGGAAAATAAAAAAAATAAAGGGGAAATCGTAAAATACGAAAGTTCCAACCCTCGCGATAGCGGAAGGCTAAAGCTACTAAAAAAAGAAAGAAAAAAGGGGGGGGGAAGAAAAAATATCGCGAGAACAGAGCATCCGAGTGATACAGCAAAGCAATAAGGATGAGCTTATTCTCCTGGAGAACGAGAGAGAGAGAGAGAGAGAGAGAGAAAGTGCAATAGGGTTGCGCTCGTATAAGGGGAAAACAATAGCCGCAGGAAGAAAACATCGTTCTTTTTTGGCCCCCCTCTACCCCCTCCCGCGGAACGTAGCCGGAGGAACGAGGAGAGGGAAGATACAGTCATTGTTCGCTCCCCCGGAATTATCGTCGACAAGATTCAGCTGACTCGACAACCTGTGTGCCAACACACGCGCGGAAATCCCGCGACGCCAGCGGAAAAAGAGCGAGAGGAAGCCGGCGAAAAATCGCTAATGAAACAAGGAGCCGAGGAGCGAGGCCTTCGATTGACGCGCGTCAACTAGAAAATCTCTTCGCAGCTCTTTTTCCGACGCTCGGCGCTCCTTTCTTCCTCTTTCCTCTCGGCGGCGATATTTCCGGACGCTTTTTCTTTCTCGATCGAGATTTTTTCTTTACGGGCGAGAAGTATATTGTGGTATAGATGCAATGTGTCGAGAGCTCTCAGCTTAGGCACTTGATTTGGAGCATTAAGCAGCGTTAATAATAAATGCGGCTCAACGTCAAAGGGAATGCGGAATTTTGGATACGCGAAAAATGAAGCTTATAATTTGCGAAAAGAGCCCTAGTGGAAACTAAAAACATTTTAGACGTAATAATTTAAAGACAAAGTAGTTAAGGGCCATAAAAGGGGAACAAAAATGTGTCCATTTTTCGTATAAGAATTTTCCAATCTTTTTAAAGCATTAAAAATGGAATGAATTCTCCAATTGCTATTTTTTTTAGTGTTTACAAGCTAGTTTTATTGGCTAGTTTAGGTAGCTAGAAAAGGTCGAAGAACTGGCACGAGAAATTAATATTTTTCTTAATTTCTCACGGTAGGACAATTACAAACGTTAAATTAGTTTAAGCTACTTCTTTGCATTTATATAAACTATCCATAGCATTTGGATGCTTTTTACTACATTACTGAACAACTGAGAACGGAGACTGAAGTGTAATAAAAATATGTGAGGTTATGTTCATACTTGAAAATGCCCGAAAACCATTTGAAAAAACGTTTACATTATGACCCGAGAACTGGCCATTTTTCATGGCCATTTTATAGATTGGAAATTCTACCAGGGAGCAGGCAGCGTTTAATACAATAAATTATCCTTCCTGCGAATCGATTCGGGAAGCATTTAAATAAACTCGCCGACGATTTTTCCCAGCAGTTGATTATTTACCCAGTTGCCGATCAAGTATAATATCCGCGTGATATGTGACACGAGAATTCCGATTAATTTCGCGCGGTTTTTATGGATTTATAACCGAACCAGCTTTTGACTCCCGCTTTTTCTTCTTCAATTCGCTGGCATTGTTAGAGGGGAGGGGGGGGGGGGGGGAGAGGTTAGCGTTTAAAACTGGGCTGCGGTCGTTCGCGCGGTTTTTCGCTTCCACATGACGCCGCTGCAGAAATAACGAATATCGGTAATGAGATTTTTAATTAACTTCCCGGCAGTGTCGGCGTTTATTTTCTACGTCTACGCCGATCGCCTTTTTTCGTTCACTTATTCGTTATTTAATAACGAATTTCAATTCAAATTAATTTATTATAATTACACGAGATTATTGCTTTAATTATTGCTTCGATAATCGATAATCATTTTTAAGTTTATTTTTAAATTTACTGGCCAGCTTAATTAACGCGATTACTTGCGTTTTACAATAAAAGTATTAATGAATGTAACAAATAAAATAATCAGTGTGATCGTTACTAATTATTAATATTGCATGCCTTTCATTAAAATGTATTTATTTGTTTCAGAGCTGCTAAACTTCGTTAAATAATTACAAATTTTGACGAAAGCCTTCGACTGCAGAATTTATGGACCGAAGAGTGAAAATCCCGTTGCACTTATTAAAATGCATTAGCCAGATTATATTTACAAGTTGTATTTTAATAAATATTATATTCATATCAGATTTATCATTTTTATTTCGATAAAAAGCCGAATCGTAACATTAATTTCTGCTGTCGCATAAAATTCTAGCTTTATAAAACGACGCGAAAATTTTGCCGACTCCACAAAAGGCTTTTTGATAAAGGAATTTTTAAATAAAGATGGCCGAGTGATTCGTAAATTTAGCCTTTATATAAAAACCCTGATTATCTCAGTCAATATATTTTTCGGCTCTCAACACGCGAAAAGCTCCGGCAAAATTATAACAATCATAAAAGCCGCAATCCTCTCTCTCTCGGCCGGGGCTGGAAAAAAAATTTCACCCACGAGGATTTTAGAGGACACGAGATGAGCCAAAGGAGATAGAGGAGCATAAAGAGCAAAATAGAGGGAGACAGAGATTCAGATTCAATTTATTTTCTGCAGGTTTTACTCATTCGGGGAACAGCTCCATTGAAATACAAGATAAAATACGAAATGCGGTTGTACATTCGTATGATGATAGAACGTTATGACTCGGTATATGTATGTTTTAGTTTGCAAAATAATTTTATACGAAAACCGTTTTCTTTTTTTTTCTTTTTTTTTTTGGTAAACAAAATTCTTACGCATTTTCAACTGCATGAAAGTTTATAAAGAGACGTTGACTCGAGAGCATTAAAAGTTTTATTCAGTCTAAATTGAATGTGAGATGGAGGGGGAAATAATCTCGTACTTTAAATGTGCATAAAATATACGTTTTAAAATACGAAATTTACGAATTATATTTCTTTGAAATAATAATTAGATGTACGTCAGTCTATTATGGGAATTTATGTGGCTTCAAATAGATGGAAAGCTTTAAAAGAGATGGAATCTGCTGCTCCATAATTTAAAGGAATTTTTTTCAGACTCAAAGCTTGTTAACATTTTTAAAAATATTTACATTTTAAAAAAATGTATGCACTCGAGGTAGAGTTAATTTTTTAATAGTTGTAAAAATGCAAGCAGAAAAAAAAATAACGTAAAAGTAGCTTCAGATTTCGTAACAAGATATTTTCTTCTAAAAACTAATGTAAAAAATATGATTTTAATGCACAATAATGTTAGAAAACTTTATTCTTTTGATAGAATAATCAAATAACAATAATTTTCAAACTCGTTGTATGCGACTAAATAAATAGAGTATGTTTAATATTTTAGGCGTGCAAATGTATAGAATCTCATAAACATTTTACGCATTCAAAGTTTAGAGAAAGGATATGATATGTTAAGAGTTCCATACTTAACCTTCCTACGTGTTTAGTCGAGAATACTCGTCTAAATTGAGCTGTTCTCGTGCGCGCAAAGACAAGTACAGTACTCATCAAAATATCATTTACCATAATTTCAATTTAATCATCTTCAACTTGAATATCTCGAATAAAGACTTGTTCAGCGTTACTCACGATAAACGTTCCTTCTACTCCGTTCAAATGATCGTAACGTTATATAATTTATTTAAAAAGTCGCAACAGCAGGCTCCTCACGTCACATTTGTAAAACATAGTTCAATTTCAGCCGGCTCAGCTAAAAGCTCAACTACCGAGGCACCTCGGGGTCCGGCAAATCCCTCCTCAGCAGCAGGGACTGAAAAATGAAAGCAGGCAAAACTGCGACATGCTCATCCTCCTTCGGGGACTTAATTCCGCGATCCCTTCCTACCTTCCGTCGAACTCGAGCAGGCCATAAGCAAGACTCGGATAAGGGAAGCCTGAAAAATGCAGCTCCAACTCGTAAGTTATCGCGGCTGCTAAATTTCACGTGGCTTTCTATCCGCACGCGAGGCCCCCGGCCTTCTGAAAAATCGCCACCCACGAAGGAAGGCCGTTCGTTCGTTCGCCCGGACCTTATCTCGGCCTATTTTTGTACCCTCTCAGCTTCTTTTTTTTCTTTTTCGAAATGCGAGCGTTAATTCAATTGGCCGGTGGCGTGACCGGAGTATCGCCGGCGGATGAAATTTCAGGGCGATCGCGACGTTGTTCGAGGCGCGCAGTTTGCACGGGGCGTATTGGCCGCTCTGCCCGATGGAGAGCCGATGTTTGATTAGCTGTGACAGGTTTGCTTTGTCGGAAAATTAGCACTGATTTTCCTACCTATTTCGGAGTGTATTCTGATTTCGGGGGCCGAATTTGACGGGACAATGGAGGGAAATACGGTTGAATTTCCATTTACTTACTGAAGGCGGTGTCGTTCGAAAAATATCCTCAACTCACCTGAAACAAACGAATGTTTTGATTAGAATTGCAAAAGAACTTATAAATGTGTCGGACATTTTTTAAAATACATTTGATTTAAATTTTTTATGACATTTTTTCCAAGAATCGTTTTAGGCTAGAATAGTTTTTGAATTTATTCTTAAAAGTAATCTTATTCTTCTCATAAATTAGATATAAGAGGATACAATGACAAATGGACTAATACAGTTTTGATTAGTCCAAATATTTCATTCAATGAAACGAAAATATTATCATTTTTAATAAACACATTAAATGTCGCTTTCAGGTTGTAACAATAACTGTTGCGAGCCATTTGGCCGATCCGTGGTGTGAATGGCACAATAAAATTCATTGAATAGAGACTTAATGAATGATTCATTGGATGAATAATTCCGGTTCAACGAAGGTCAAATATTTCTGTGAATGACGCTCAGAATAAAATTAGTTCACTAAGACGAAAATATAGCTGATGATAAATTTTTACGTGAATTTGTGATACATATTTTGTTTATCGGTTCTATATAAGAAACAGGCAACATCCAGTTGGGGTACCTATAATAATTTCGTAGGAAGTGGGTAAATTATTCGCGAAAATTCCAAACAAATTAATTAGCTCCGCTGATGATCATTTTTCATTAATACGAAACGGGTAAAAGGCAGCGAAAAGGGCGCAAAGTACGCTTCGAAGTTAACTGGTCGGCTAAAAAAAAAAGGCTAATTTATGATACTCTCCCTTCATTGCTGGAGCTTCATTAACTTTCAATTTCAACTCATCAGCAAAGAAAACGTCGCAAAAACTCGCCGCTGTATTCCCCTCCATTCGTCATAAGGCAAAAAGGGCGGCGAAAGATGCCTGCCGAGATTGAAAATGTAGAAAGAGCAAAGGTAAGAAGGAGGCGCACTTAATTTTTTTTCTCATAAAGTCTTTTCAATATAAAGTTGTCCTGCTAATCCCTCAAAGCAACCTCTCATCTTTAAGAGGGCAAGTCTCCCCTCGGCGGGAAAGTCAAGCGGTGCCCTTTTGAAGTTCCGTACATGCAACTAACGTAGAGCTTTCGAAGCATAGGTAATATCAGGAACACGAGCTACAATTCACGGGAGATCCGCTGGTTGCAGTACGTCTGCAGCTGTAATCCATTAAATTGCCGCCCTTCTAATTGCGTAAAAAGTGTATCGCGGCTGCTCGTATATAAGCTGCAAGACAAAGGGCCTGATAAATCAGGATTTCTTTGTGCACTGAACTTTATGGGCCGTACGTTTCATAGAGCCAAGATTTGGGTTTGCTCCAAATTAATGATCTCTCCCTTTTTATTTAGTACGCGAGATTCCTTTGTTGCTTTTTGAGATTTTCCTCGGGGCCGAGGTGGAACTACATCATCTTGTAAATTTTGCCGCTTGATTTATTCTTGGAAATAAAACGAGGTTCAGAAGGGTCATTTTTCTTTGTCGGTTTTATCAAAAACTTAATCCGTTGCTGAATTAATATGGAAATTTTTTATTTAAGAAACAAGAGATACGGTTAATTTGTACAAGAGCTTTCCGGCTTCGATGTTAATTGGGAAATCATTAATAATTATTATTCATCGAATGAATTATTCGGCTGCGTTTGAAGCTATAATTAATCGATTCTATTATCGAGATTGGCCGCAAGTTTTGTCAATCATTTTAGATTACGCTAAAAATTGAATTATTTTATTAGGTTAAGAAACTATCTACAAACAAAGGGAAGTTATTAAATTTAATTAAATAATAAATTTATTGACGCTAATTTTCATAAAATAAAGTAATTTCATTAAATTTGCTTCGAAAATTTCATTACTTATAACTATAAATTTATCATATATACAGTATTCTGCAGAAATGCTCTTTTATGATTATATCGCCTGAATATAGTTAATTAATCAATCTATTTTAGCAATATTTAACGTATTGAAAGGATAATTTACAAAATATGGATAAATTAAATGTTAATTAATTATCCATCTTTTTTGTTTAATAAATGTATGTATAATATTTACAAATTTCTTAGTCCTTTTGAAATTAATTAAAATAATTTAAACAATATGTATTAATTTAATTATAGTTACTAATGAGGACATTACTGATTAATCTTACAATTTATAGTTAGCTAAATTTAGATAGGGTCTTTTATTTGCGTGATAAAAAGCGATTATCTCCATGTAGTACAGTTTCGTATATTAATGTGACTAAAACTAAAATTTGAAAATATATGATATCACGATAAAAATTCCGTCATAATAATGAAAATTGAATTTTTAATATCCGTATCTCACGTAAGTAAATTTGTTCCTTTCATTCACATGATTCAGTTCACATAAAATGTCCTATGATCTACTTAATTAATGATATCACCAAAATACACACACTACTTTAAAGACGGCTTATTAATTATCCTGCCGGAAGTCGGGACGACACCATTTCAAGATTAAAAAATCTCTTTCTACAACGCAAAAGCAGCTTTGTTTTTTAATTTCTGCTCAGCATAAAAACAACTAATAAGCAAAATCCACGACACCACAATCACTCACGTTTATAGCCTGGAGGCAACCGCTCGTTAAATCCCTTTCAACAAGCATCCAGCCAAGCAAGCAGCGACTAATCAAGAGGCAAAAAGGACGCGTAAAACGTCGGATAAACGAAAAAAAAAAAAAAAAATAGTTCCGATGCTCGTAATTTCGTTTTCGAGTCCGTCTCCCCCCCCCCCCCTTCCTGCGAGGCGCACACATAGAGCCTCGACGCTTCGCAATGGGGAATACGGCGCGCGTCGAGGAATTGATGGATGGCCCTTGTATCGCATTATACGGCGTTTTAATTTATGCGCGACACGATACAAGCCGTAAATACATATACCCCAGCACGCGGCGCGCGCGCGCGAGAGTCCGAAGACTCGGCGCTCGAGCGACCGGCTGAAATTGATTGGGCCAAAAGTGTGGGACGGCACTTCGTCGCTGCATAAAGGCCCGCGTCCGGTTCCGCTTAGGCTGTGTTGCTTGGCGACAAGGACGGCCATGGACGGAGTTTTCGAAGTTTTGATTGTGTCTGCCCGCGTAATAGGAATTTTGATACCGAGTTGGTGGGATTGTTTTAACGAAACAAGTTTGTTTTTATTAAAGCGCGTGGCGTTGTCGTGGGACTTGTCGTATATTTTCATTTTGGTCTAAAGAAATTGAAGATGTTCCTTTTGATTAAAGTGCCATTGAAATGTTTTTAGGAAATTCTAAATCATTGTAGAACAAAGGCTAAGAAGCGCGTATCATAAGAGTTCTTAGGGCAGCTTATAATAAGTATACATTCATTCTACACTGAGAGAATTTTCGAGTAAAAATTACCCGCTAAATTAGGCTAATCGCATGACAATGCGATTTTCTGGATAAAATTTACTCAAAAATAGAGTAAAAATTACTCAATTCGAGTAAATATTGTTCTAAAAGGGGCTAAATATTATTTAGAAAATCGCATTGTTCTGCGATTAGCCTAATTTGGGGGGGGGGGGGTAATTTTTACTCGAAAATTCTCTCAGTGTAGTCATATATAGAAATAGAAATTACTCTATTTCCTAATGACACATTATACATATAATATCAGCTATCCAAAGCAATAGTTTAATCTCTCTGTAATACTTTCTAAGTAAGCGCGAAATCGCTTTTACATAATTCCGAAACTATTCCGATGGTGTATTTACATATGTTATGCTATAGCTCCAGGTTACCTCTGGTACTTATACACTTCCGTAACTATCGCTTATTTTTTTGCGGTTATACTCTGCCGCGCAATAACTATACTTTTACTCGCTTTTACTCCATGAATATTAACATAGCTTTTCTTCGTTTTTACACATTCCTTGAAAATATTTTTAGTATTATATTTATGTTTCTCTATAAGAGACAAGTCCTACATTCATTTCTCAATAAACAACTTAATTACATTATTTGCAGTACAAAAAATAGCATTTCGAAGAAATGACTTCATTCGCTAAAAATAATTTACCGTACATTATTCAACAGCTTGATAATTACTCATTACTCGATGCTGCGCATCACATCCTCCTCCAGGAATAATCGCCGCTTATCAACCTGACCTCCAGCAATCCTCTCCAGTTGATATCAGCTCTCGCAGCCGCGATTTTTGCCGTCCTCCAAAACACAAAGAAATCCATCTCCCGTCGGACGAGTCCGCATTCCTCGGGCGGCTTATCCCGCGCGCACGCGACGTTATTTTGTATATATCGCGGCGACGACGCCTCGGAAGCGTCGCCCGGAATCCACAACGAGGTCGTCGTCGTGTCTTAGCCCCTCCCCCCTCCCCTCCCCCTCCCGGCCTTGTTCTTTTTGGGAAGCAGACCGGTGATGAATGAAACTCGCCGGAAAGCGGAAAATTCGCGTAACGATGCCCCTCTATCCCCCCTCTCCTCCTACCCCAGGGGATGATTAATTCGCTGCCCGCTGATGCTGATGCGGCTCGCGGCTGCCTGTGTTTGAAATGCAGCGCTGCGCTGTGCGAAATTAGCGCGGATAATCCGGAGGCCGAATTTAAGAATCGATATTTATTCTTTGCTGCGCGATTGTTAGGACGGGGGGAGAAGTAGGTGATCCACAGCTTGTCAGTAGTTTTTAATTTTTAATAAGGTGGTATTTACGGAATCATGAATTTGATACGTCAATATATCGGACACGAAACGATTATTGGCAAACGTAAGAGACATTTTTAGTAAAAGCTAAGATACCGGCTATTACAATGTCATTAAAATACCGCGGTGAATTCTCATTTTTAATTTCGAAAATACGTTTTTAATTTAGCATAATTCTCCCCGCCTCTCTCCATGTGTAAATGTTTTTCCGCGGCGAGTGAAATTACACGTTTCTCGTTTTTTGTTATTGAAAAAAGGAAAAATTTCAAAGAGCTTTCTCTGTTTCCTGTCTTTCTGTTTTGCTTGATAAATGCAGCTTGCGCTTGAAAGTAGAAATTTCATTATTCTCGTGCGAGAGAAGATTAATTTGTTTTTCCCTTCTGCAAAAAGAGCTGCTGGAGAACGGAAACGTTGCCCTATAACAAAGACAGCAGTAAGCGAAACTTGTTCGTTGCGATTCTTAAATAAGATTTCTTTTAATGAAATATTTTTTGCGTGAAGATTAATTTTTTGTCGAGAGTATAAAAAGTTCTGGGTTGATTAATTATTGACTCGTTGCAAATTGGGCCCCTTTGAGCTTTTTATTTAATTAAGTACGAGTCAGTTGAATAATATAATTATTTGAAATCAATAATTAGATCGATGTTTAATAATTAGACTTCTACGCGTGTTTTTAGCATGTTAACGACGTTTATTAATTAAATTATTACATAAAATATAATGCTTCTAATAAGAACTTTAATTTGCCTTTTTTAATCTGTTTAGTGTAGTACACTACACGTATTTCACTGTATACATTTTTAATACCTAATTTTACTGTTATACATTTTTAATACCTTATTTCACTGCTTATATTATTTCGACTTCAAAAGTCGAGCAGCGAAATACAAAAAGTATCTCGACGTGGTAAGGTGCGTTTGATGCAGATAAGAATCGTACACGTAAACATCGTATCCACAATTTAACATTGGTGAAATTTATATATAGATATACTGGGCCATGCTAAATGTTTACGTGTATGATTCTTATGTGCGCAAAATGCACCGTACCCTCGACGCTTTGTTTTGCGCTCCGACCTTTGAAATCGTCGCCTCACCTCTCGAAGAGGAGAGGTAAATTCCTCAGTCAGGCGACATTCCAGAGTGCGTACGTCACGTCGCACCACTTGCGCAAGGTACATTTTCGGATTGCCGAAATGTACTACTTCACACACTTCCCTTCCAGGCACAGCGACTTCTCCTTTTTTTCATTTTGGGAGCTCGACGGACTTTCACTTGCTTAAACACTTCTAACTGGGTTAGCTCGTCGTATCTCGCGCTCGAATGCAACTATAATTTTCTTTTGTAAATCGGACTTGGAGTAATTTCCGATGAGTGCTTCCGTCCGAACACTCGGCGACTAATCAGTCGGCTCAATTATAATTGTGCGCGAGAAAATACGAAATTCTTTATAATAATTAAATTTTGTTTTAATTCATTAAACTTTTATTGTGTTTGTTAAAATAATAAAACAAACAGTGTCTATTTTTGACCCGTGATCCTCATCCTTGCTATCTCCTTAATCAATACAAAATAAATACGAAATTTAATTCAACATAAAAATAATCAGAATCTGAAATTGAAATTTTTACTAACAAACTATGTTTGATGCTTCAAAAAAGGGATTAAAATTTATGTTTCAGCATCCTACGGTGCCCCATCCGTTACATCAACGACATAATCAATACCTGTACATTATCCTTCGCACCCCAAACCCTCGAAAAAAAAAAAAGAAAAAAAAATTTGGGGACTCGCAACAATAGAGCGCCGAAAACAAAACATCCCCGACGCGAGTCGAGTAGCAGGCGCAGTATCGATATCGTCTATAATCGTTCGGACGTATCTACAAATAACTAAACGACGCAGAAAACAATGTCGGCGGCTCAAAGAAGCGACGGGTGGCGACCCTAAATCCCAACGACTACTTGTCGTCAACTTTCCAGGTCGTAAAACTCACCGACAAGCGAGGGATCAGGTCGGCGGAGACGCCTTTTGAGAACTTAATGAGCCCCTATGTGTTTTCAAAGTTTCAACCCTTCACCGACGAGGAAAGATTCCCTCTTTTGTTACACTTTTTCGCTTTGCGCTTTGTGCGAAGATTATTTTACGGCTGCGATTGCATATCAAGCTTGTTTCCCCGGCTTGTCGAGACTTGTGCAACGAAAGGACTTGATGCATTTAGCGTTTAAGAAAAGTTCTTTGACATTTTGTCAAGCTGTCGACCGATAATTCTAATACAAAGCTTAAATGTTCGTTAACCAAAAGAGAAAAATAAACTGCACACCGTAAACGAAAGCCAAACGACGCATCCGAAAGCATCCCCTCTGATACACCGAAGAAAATTGAAAGCAAGACAAAGTCTCGAATATAGCCTTTCAAATTCATATCCAAAAGCGGCGTTAAAACAAGAGTCAGGCGGATATAGGGGTTCCTCTATCCGTCTACCCAGTCTTTTTGCTCCGTAGATGGGCTGACAAAGGCGCCGGCGGCGATATATCGATCGCAGACATGATTTTTATCACCCGCCTACGAGAAGCCTCTCACTCTCCCTCTCTGGCAGCGGCGAAAAACACAGAGAGAGAGAGAGAGAGAGAGCCCGGGGCCTGTCGCGCAGCGCCAGTGATTACAGTTCCATGGAAGCAGCGCGCGCGCGCTCGAGTCCGATTTCGGCGCGCGGACGCGAAAGATCAATATGTCCGCTGGGATTAGGAGAGTTGCGCAAGCGACAGGCGTCACAAAACTGAGAGAGAGAGAGAGCTGCTACGGCCCCCGAAAGAATGCAACTGTGCGTGATGCGCTCAAGAGCCAACTCTCTCCCTCTCTCTATTTTGTTATATCGATTCGCTGCACGGGTTTTTTGGCCTCTCACGAACTGGTGGGGGCGGCGTAGTAAATCTGTAGCTTTCGCCGGCTGGAAATAAAAAGGAAATGGCCGCGCGGCAATTTTGTAGCTTGATTGATTGAGTGAAATTCGATTTTGAGAATTTGCGGGGATTTTTCGCCGCGAGCCGAAGGGAGAGAGAGAGAGAGAGAGAGAGAGAGAGGGCGACTGACGTTTTTATACCACTTTTCAAAGTCAAAGGCCAAATGTACCCATCCGACGCGCGGCGATCGAGAACCGAGGATTCTATGGATTTTTTCTTTTTTTTTTTTTTTTCGACGATATCGTTTGCCGAATGCCTACCGACGACCACTGCAGGCAGTGCCAAACGAGATAATATCGAAGTGCTAATTTCATTCAGTCCGAAATTGTGCGTGATCTCCGAGTTTCGGGCAAACTTTTTATCGCAAGACAAAGCGCAATCGTTTGTTAATTTTTCGAACCGGTTCTCGGTTATTTCACCGTTCAATTTCGAGCTCTCCGCTTTTATCGGGTGGATTTTTCACTAAAACTCTGTAATATCCTTCGCTCAGAGCTGACACCCTCTAAATAACAGATTTAAATGTAGCGATCCCGACGCAGATTAAAAGTATCGAGCGGGAGCCCGTAAAAATCATGGTGAAAAAGAAAACTCGATTGAAAAAGGTTCGGCATCATCGTCGAAATTTAGGGCGTCCAATAAATTCCACTAGGCAAAACTCATTCATCTACACAAATCAATTCCGTAACACATTCACCAGCTGCCGCCCTTCCTCCTCCCCCTCCCCCGGAAAACGACCCAAAAAAACATGTGTCAAGATTAAAAACAATAACATATTCCATTTCCAATCGCGTCAATCCTCTCCCCCGAGAGAGACGCCCAAGCAAAATATTATCTCCGCCAATGAAACGAGCATTAACGCCGAGGCGAGACCTAATCCAATTGGCTGAGCGCATAATCCATCTGCAACCTGCAGCGTTGAAATACAGAAAAAAAAAAAGAGAAAAAAATAACCCCGGCAAAATCCACAAAGAATCCCGAAACAAAAGGGCCGGCCCGGGGCGCAAAAGGAATTACACGTGCGCCGGCGGATACAAAAGCCCTCGGACAGCATCTGGCGCGTCTCGTCGATGGGTCTCTCGCTCGCACGGACCGAAGCCCCGGCCGTATATATGCATATACACCGAAAATAGACAACAGAGGGGGTTGGAAAGAGAGAGAGAAAGAGAGATGGGGTCATGCCGCCGAAAAAGATGTGTAAACAACGCGACCAGTCGAGAGAGAAGCTCCACGGATGATTAACGCCCGTTAGATGGGAGAGCAGCCCGTCGCCTCGATATATATTTTATAATTCGAAGGCTCCGAGCTGTGGGGCCGGTTATTAATTCGGCCGAGGACGAAGGGCGAGGACGCGGAAGAGCGCCGCCGCCGTCGCGCGGGGAGATCAGACGGGGCGAATGGTGGTGTGGCTCTCCGTGTCTGTGGGAGCGGGGAAAAAGTACGCCCTTTCGCCGGAATACGCGGCAATTGGGAACTGTGGAGTCGGTCGGCCCGAAGGTGGAGGGTACGTTTCGAGATGCATATAATGGCGGGGAATGCGGAGCGATTTGTCGGGCAGTTTGCTTTTTCGGGGAGTCCTGGATGGGATAACAAATGTTTTTGTCGAGTTTTCGCGGCTTTGTGAGGCGGAAGCGTGATTTGTCCTTTGAACTAATTTCAAAGAGCCGGAGAGAGCGTTTTAAGCCTTGTGCAAAAAACGATGGCGAGCTCAATTATGGAACTTTTGAAAAAAGTGTATCTATGAAATTATGTATTTTTATTTCAATTTACGTTACACAGTGCCTTTTATTGTTTTTATGCAAATTTATTACTATTACCCGCTAAATCTATAACCGATCTAGTTTTTAAAAAAGACATCGGAAATGCTTTTCGTTCAATTGATGAAGCTTGACATTTACAACGTTATTTATTACATGCGAGATAAGAGTAGATATAGCGTGTTTATGGGACATATATAACAGTTGCTATAACGTGTTTATGGGATACATTCGTGCCCTTTTTTCAGTTTCAATTACGGGAAATCGATTTGTACTAAAAACCACACGTTTAGTACCTTTGCTATGAACTTTGAAAATATCATTTCCGAAGACAAAGCAATTCTAACTAATCTTTCGCGCGTCAAAAGGCAACTGTTTATTTTGTTTATATAACTCGCGTAATATTTTCTTGAACTCGGGATTATTTAATAACGCCACCTCCGTTACACCGTAAACGAATGCTTGATCTACATTCAGCCCTCTGACGACGTTCTTTAATTTTCAAAAAGTAATTTCGCGTCCGCGAGCAACATTTCCCTAGAAATGAAGAAACACATTACGAATAAAAAAGACACCGGGCGCACGTATACTCGCGCGCGCTCGCGCATCAAAAGTCCGCGAGAATATTAAAAAAAAGCTCGAGGAAGGAAGGAAGTATACCGCCGACGGGGAACCCTTATTTTTTAATGAAAAAAAAAATTAAATGCAAAAATCTCGCGGCAACGATGGCTTTGGAAAACGATTAAGAGAAAAGAAAGAAGAGAGAGAGAGAGAGAGAGACAGGAGTAAACAAAGGTAGAGAGAGAGAGAGAGAGAGAGAGAGAGAGCTGTGCAATGTTTTAAGGTCCGGGGTGTCCGGGTAAAAGAGAGCAGCAGCGGCGGGCATAAAGCGTAGGTCGTAAAAACAACCCTATTGTTATCGTCGCTCTCTCTTTCTCCCGCGCGACTCGTTTCGCAACGGGCGGTACTCGCCCCGGACTCACTCTCTCTCTCTCTCTCTCCTGGCGTACATAAGCGCGACCGTTTACGTGTGCTCCGTGCATCCGTGAGAAAATTAGGAATACGTGAGACAGCGTTAAGGAAATGCGTAAAATAACAGCTGTATCTGTTTAAGGTACGGAGAGGAACACTTACGATCACGTAGTGGAGGCAGGAAGGAGGGAAAAAAAACAAACAAACGGTGAGCTAAAAATTCTTTTGCTTTTCCAAGAGTTAGTAATTTGAATTATTTTGATCGAATGACAGTATTGCGGAGTACCTTTTTTTCCTTTGGATTAATTAACGCAGTGGGTAAAAACTGTTTTTTTATGGTTACGACAATAACTTTTTTAGAAAAATCCAAAGCTAATTTTAGAATTAAATTAAAAGTCAATCTTGAGAGAAATATCTACGAAATAATAATTTTTAATCAATATTCTTATTTATTTAGCATTTTAATTTAGCTCAATTTCTGGACTACTAATTACAGAGATTTGTGTTCCGTAAATGATATAAATCTTGGTCATTGGTATCTAAAGGGTTAAGCAAAAAGCGCCTCTACGTAATAGTCGATTGGAAACTAATGGGGTGAAGCTTGAATTTATGGCAAGGATTATTCAAGCCTGCAGCTCTAAACAAAAAAGGGCTCCTCCTTCAATCCCGATTTAGCTTTTTTTATTCTTCCCAAAATTCCAGAAAATTCTTAGTATAATTAAAGTAAAAATAATAAATAGCAGAATTCGTGGCAAGGAAAATTAGAGTTACCATAATGTATTCTCTTATCGTAATATATGGTCCACTAAATTTGATAAATTCTTATAGAACAGTAAGAAATGTATTGGTATAATGTGTATGAGTGATTTTTATCTCATTGTATTACAAATGTCGCTGTAGAATAAACCACCCAACATAAAATACATCACTAAACAAGTTTTAGTACGTAATAAATGATTTTTAAGCAGGTAATTGAGGTACTCTGTGGAATGGCAAAGTGCCCTATTTACTCAAGTCATATAAGTTTCTTATGAAGGTTTTGGTCATTATTTTGTATTACTAAAAATGAAATTACCCATTAAAAGTAAATTTCGACCCTGATATCATCATAATTGATGATCACGACTTACTTCGGAGAATCTTCGAAATATATCCGCAAGTACGCAAAATTTGTAAATACATAAAATTCTATAGATATTATTAAGCAAATACTTCTGAATATTCTAACGTACGACTTGCATAAGCTCTTAGAGAACTATAATAAAAAGATTTTACGTATTTTTTACAATAAAATATTCTCAAAATGTTCAAAAATATGTAAATCTTTTTTTTTGTTCGATACTGCTCCTGCCTTGGCCCAGAATTTTTACCAAAATATTCCATACCGTCCAACGGCAAATTTCAGAACACGCGTTAAGTTTCATACAACTTACCAGAGGTTTCCCGCAAACGAAATTACACAGGTTTCCCGCAACATCCCCTATCAAATTTCTATGCGCAAGCTTTTGCGGCGAGGGCTGTTTAACAGTAGCTTTAGCACGAAACACATCGGTAATTGGCCCGATCGCTCTTAAATGCTCGTCTGCTTATTTAGCGCTAATTAACAAACTCGCCGAAATAAAAGGGGGACGAGTCACGAGTCGTGACGGGGGGGAGGGAGGGGAGGTAAAGAAGAGCGCTCGATCTCACGATGAATCGAACTCTTCCGATGAGGACGGAGAGCACTAACGAGAAGTTCTATATTTGGACAGGGAGTAACTTCGGTTGAATCAACAGGAAAACTTCCGTTGAGCCAACAACGAGTCTTGTGGCGGTATAAGCGCCTAGTGGCGCACCCCGGCTTACATACCTCAAATCTACGAGCGACGTATGCATAGAATACTAACGCTTACGTCCTCGCGCGCGCAATTTTCGTTCGCGAGTTTCGAATTTCGCGAAATTCGAATGTTCAATAGTACAGTCTGGCCAAGAAACTGGCGATTCAATAAGCTTCAGTTGTATCAGGTGAGCTTTTTCAAGTCACAAAACATAATGTTCGTTCCTTATTGGAGAGACCACCGGATATAATCGAAATTTTTTTTCAATAGTTTTTTTTTTAATTTTTAAAAGTCTTTGATTGCAATAGATACAATTCTTTCCGCGCTTTCAACAATTGTTCTTCTTATCGTCTTCAATGAAACAGATTAACGAACTTGTGCAGTGAGGGTAGCTTACTTTTCTATTAAACATAATTAAGAAAATGTTATCAATTTAAAATTGTATTTCGCGCCTCCTCCTCAAGATCAATGGTAGTCCCCCCACTTCCTGCCAAATATTACCACACTTTCAAAGG
>JAWWEO010000001.1:10791143-10879201 GCA_035582975.1 Ormyrus labotus | reverse complement strand
TTGATCTTTTCGGAGGAGGCGCTTATACAATTTTAATCGAACTTCACTTACAGGTAAGTTCGTTCAATTTTACAATTTAACGTAGAATAATTTGCCATTGAAAATTTATAAAAAACGAAAAACTAAGAAATGAATCAATTTTAAATTATCATGCGTATATACATTTCTCTCAATTAACTTTAATTAGCGAAATTGAATACAAGTAGCCACTCTTCAAATAACAGCAGAATGCATAACTAATTAATTGATACCCCCGAACGGCAAGCGTGAAAAACAAAAAAAAAAGCTTCTCTAACCCACTTTTGCCCGGTATTCTCTCGCCAATTACTAAATCAAGATAATCCAGCTCGGCACTTTTTGCCCGTCCCCGGCGCGAATCGCGCCAGCCCAGCGCGACACCCGACGCCGCGCGCGCATCGCGCAGCCGAAAAGCCCCGACGAGCCTCTCCGCGAGTAATTAAAAACGTCTCCCCTTGCGCTCGTTTCGGCGTTTCCTCGGCGCGATTCCCCCGCATTCTGCTCTTTCAGCGCACAGGTACTCGTCGTGCACACAGTCAGGCACGCCAGACTGCCAGCAGCAGCGGCGGCGGCGGCGGCGGCGCGGCACCCTAGCCATATTCCATATGTAAAATCGATCGAGGCGCGCGCGCGACTCCTCTCGTCGCTTGTATACGTATATAACGCTTTTCGACTCTCTTTCACCCCCGCGGCTAAAGCATTCGGCAATTTAATGCGTTTCGCACGGAAATTCATCTCAACCCCCGGCTGCCAGCCTAGATATAGATATGACGCGGCGGGTGCCTCGATAAGGGGATTCCCCTAACCTCTCGGAAATTCGATCCTCCGAGGCTCTCTCCTCTCTCTCTCTCGCTCGCTCTCTCGGTCTCTTTCTCTCTTAGCTCGAGACTCGAGTTCTCTTTGAGATTTTTTTTGGCGCTGCATCGACGCGAGAATTTTCGACGCGGGAGTATTCGCCCCCGGGCTCGATGCTGAAAACCTGGGATATTCTGCAATTGAAAGACGATTCTCCTGCTCGATTTTTAATCCGAACGCGGGATATTCGCGAAATTTTAACTGGATTTTAAGGAATTTTAATTATGTTCGAGTATAAATTAGTTATGCTAAAAATTAGTATTGATGATGGGAAATTTCGATGGAAATTGAACTAATTGTTCATTATTTTAATTAAATTTAAAATGTAAATTATATTTATTTTATAATAAATAAGTAAAATTAATAACCAACCCAACGATCATTAGAATATGCATACGAAAAATAAATTACTAGGCGAGTCTCAAAATTGTGTATCGATTAATTTTAATGACTATTCGAGGTATAGAAATTATTCGATAAATGTATTTTTTAGGTTAATGATCACCTGGCCCAGTAAAACAGTAATGTATTTTCATTAATTGCATATTTTTAGCAGTACATCTGACAACTGTTTGAAATACTTATGTTGAATGTTGGTGACCTAAAAAAATAATCTAAAAGAGCTGCCCTATTTTTCAGAATATTTAATTTCAGAATAATCAAAATTGAAAAAACTTGCATCACATACAAAATTATTAAATAATTTAATTAAATTTTGAAATCTCCCAGTCCACGATAGATTACTCAGGAGCGCGCTAAATTTTTTTTCCAGCACACTTGTAACCCGTAACTAGAACTTTTGCACCTCGGCGCTCGGTCGTTTTAGCGGCCTTTAATTAAACAAATTAACAATTTTCCGCGCAATTAAACCTCATCGGCGGGCTGTCATTAAATTTTTTGCTCAGCCTCGGCGCGCGGAAACTATTCGAAACTTAATTCGTAGCGCACATATGAGACAGAACCTCGACTGGAAAGAGAGAGGGGGGGGGGGGTTGGGTTGGCGGATAGAGCCGAGCAGAGTGGAGTAAGAAAGCTGCCGCTGCGGCTGCCGTCGGGGGTAGTAATTTTCGCGGGGGCGAGCGAGCTCTTACGAACACGGAGCCGCCACACGTACGGGAGCCGGCGCGGCGCGCCGCGTTGGAACGAGTAATTGCGATAATAAGGGTGCTTTCGCCCAGAAATTTTAGTGTCCCTGGTTAGTGCGCCGACACGCACACCGAGCCGCACTCAACCGCGCCCTGCATGCAGATTCTTCGCTGGAAACTCTCGCTCGCTCTCCCTCTCTCCGCGCGCTGCTTATAATCACGCGCGAGTCGAATGCTGTGCGGGAGGCGACGGTATGTATGCAGGAGGGAGTCCCGACGACTCCCTTCCTTTCCTCGGAGATCAAACGGTTCCGCTCGAGCCAAAAGTTGGCCCGATAGATTTAGCCGCGTCGAGGAGGCGATTAGCGGCTGGGACCGATATTGGCTAAGTGAATGCTCGCTGCTTGCTTTATTCTTGATCGCTTGATAAATCAATTTGAATTCTACGGCCTCGGTTGCGGCGTCTGAATCATCTGCGCGATGCGGCTCTTTTGCGATTCTTTTGTTGTAAACGTTTGAACGATAAAAAAAACTAGTTTTTATATATGAAATATTAAAAAAAAAGTTTCTTAATAAATGTTCAAACTTTAAAGTTTAGTATTTAAAAGTACGCTGACTTCGGACACAAATGCAATATATTTAAACTATATACTAACTAATTATTTATATACCTATTATAATATATACATTTTAATATCGATAAAGACATTCTCTTTCCTTAAGTGTAATTTAGAAATTGCAGTGCACTAAATAAACTGCGTACGCACTCGTTGTTCTTTAAGTAAATTAAAAAAAATGAAGGTGCAGTTAAAGCGAATAGATGCTCTAGAAAGCCCTAAATGTTTTGATTATAGAGCAAGAAAAGCTATGCGTACTTCAAAGCCATGTATCATTCCCTCTAAATTCTAGAGTGCAACGCGATTTGAGGTCGTATTTTTGAATAATGAATACATTTTAAACGCCGCATTGATTAATGATTTTTTCTTTTTTTTTTGCATAATTCCAGTTCTCAACGTGCAACTGAATATTTTAAGGATTCCACAAATTCCAGTACTGTTATTTGATATGGAGTTAACGCTTAATATCGATATAAAAAATGGTGTAGTATTATAAATTCTTGTTTTTTTTTTTTAATTTTCTATTTTTAGAATGGTTTCATTAATCCGAGTGGACTGTACTGATAAATCTTTATAAATATTTTATGACGGACAATGCAGCCTTTTATATTCGTATTTTATGCAGTATTTCGTAAATGTGCAATTTGAATTATTGAAAATGTATCTTTTGTTGTTACAGTGAACCATTATTTTAATACGTATATATTTATATTTTAATATATATATATATATATATTTTTTTTAATACATATTAATTTTGATTTATCAAAAAATAATTTAAACATTAGTCATATAAATCTGTTTTTTATTTTAAAGTTCTCGTCAAAATGTAATTTGATTTAATATATAACAAATTAACAACTTTAAGACAATTTCACATAAAATGTTACTTTTTTAATTCAGTCTTTTTAGTCGTAATTTAATAAATTCCAAAATTAAATTCCAAAATTAAATTATACAATACCGAAGAAATTTCCTCATAAAATTTTCCACGTTAAAACGCAAAGTAAAAAATAGCTTTTAAATTAAAATTCTTTTAAAACGTCGTCTACCGGCGACGTAAGCATCAATCCAGCCGGCAATCGACTTCCACGTTTCGCACTTTGTACCTTCGGCGTCGACGAAAAGTCCCCCCCCCCCCCCCGAAGTTCGCGGAACCGGAATCTTTAGTGTCAATCAGCGGAAAAGTAGGCAGTTCATACGCGTTCGCTCGGCGCGACTCGAAAATTGCAGTCATTACGCCGAGCTTCCCTGCTCCGCAGTCGGCAATCCGTACATCAATGTGTCGCTCTGCGCGCCGTCTTATCCACTTGCGCGAGTTAAAAATGAAAGCGGCGCCCGAGAGCGCAAAGGTCAAAATTCATGGCACGAGACTCGGGCGCTCGTGAAATGTTTGCTGCAGTTCTAGAATTTCAAATATTTTGTTTTCGGAACGTGCAAGAGTTTCGTCAGTCTGTTCGGAATATTTACAAGAATTATAGAATTCTTTTTTTTTTTAAAGAAAATCTATACTTTTCAAGTGCAGGTTTGTTAGTAGTATTAAAAATATGTATAAAAAAATTACTGTATTGAACAGTAAAATTGATAAGCTTACGGGTAAAGTTTTTGTAGAGAAAAGAATTTTACTTTTTCCTAGAGGAAGCTTTGTTATAGTAAAGAATGAAATTTTTCTAAAAATACATTATTTTTTAAAAATTTCTGCGTGTATACATATGTGTGTGTGTGTGTGTGTGTGTGTGTGTTTGTGTATGTGAATACCACGAGATCGCAGCTTCTACTGAAATAATTTTAAGGAACACAGTCTCATTATTATTTTCTTTTTTTTTCTTTACATGATTGAAAAATCAAGTTTTGATTTTGTCAATGCGTTTAATGGATTTAAAAGGTAATAATCTTAAATTCACTAAAAATGCATTTTTCGTTGTCGCACGAGAACTGGACTAAATATTTTATAATCCATTTGAAATATTATGATAAGAAGTTAATTTTTACATTTCTATATTTGATGAGTTCGTTGAACAGAAAGAGTGGTTAATAATTTTAGGAAATATTTGATATTTTTTCTTTTTCAAATTGTAATTTCTCGAGAACTGCTGTACATGGTTACGTGAAAGTTACAGATAATTTAATATATAGTATAAAGTAATATTTGGCTAAATTTTTATCAAAATGTGGCTGTTATTTTTGAAGATACTTAATTAAATTTAACGTGCTGATTCCTGAAAAAAAAATCATTTATCGGCAATTTACCGCTACGTACGTTTGCATCTATTTATGCATGATATAAGTATATATGTAAGTATGTACATATACGTTTACCCCTGTAACTCAAAGCGACTGAAGCAATTGGCGTCAGCTGATTAATGTAATGGAATAATAGATTAAATTTCAGGAAGCTAAGTACCAATGAATTGGTAACGTTTTTTGTTGTGTTGCCAATGATTGTAATGGCAGTAATATTTATTAGATATATTTTTTGTCTTATAAAAAGAAAATTTATATTTATTTAAAAATCAGATAAATTTCGAACATTACTGAAGTATTTTACAGAAAAAAATGATTTAATATGAAACGATTCAGTTTTTCTTGTTTCAAAATAATTATTTTATTATTAGAAACCTACATACAGAAATTTTTATTCGCTTTTCAAAGCTATCATCATTTTTTCTGCGAAGCTTAAATTTTATTGCATACTTTAAATATGATTGATGGAAATAATAGAACATCCGTTCGAATGCAGTTTAATTGAGTTTTATAAGGATCTCTAAACTGCAGGCAGCAGCAAACAAAGAGCAGTTCAATTCACTTCGCAGCGACGTAGTAAATAAAGCGATAAAACTGATTTTTATTTATTTATTATTATGATTCGATAAAAAAAAAAAACTCCCCGGTTCCGTACAGCACACGTATATAAAGCGCGATTTCGAGGAGAGAAAAATACACCAGCGCGAGTTAAATTAGCATGACAAATTCTTGAATTTAAACTGCAGTGTAACGCAACAGCCCGACGATAAAAGCACTCTATAATGCAGTTGACAACGCCGTTTACCCACTATAATTTATTTGCACACAATACCAACGGATAAACGTGTGCGAGCGCGTACACCTACAGTGCCGGACAGGGCATTATCGATTTACACGCTGATGTAGTTGTTATGCGATTAGGGCGTACTCGTGCCGAGACATTCTTTTAGTTATGTGGATTAAAGTTTTATCGAACGGACTTCACAATGTGCTCTCTTATGAATTGGGTTTTCGCGAGTAATAATGCGCTCTCACGGTCTGTAATTAGAATTTTTCAGTGCCGCGTTGAAAAGTGTGTGGTTTTTTTTGCGAAAAGAGTTTTCTAGCTTAATAAAGTATCGCCGCAGTTTCAGAACGCGAAATAATCCATTCGGACGAGTTTGTAAAATGAATGAATCTTCATTGTTTTGTTTCGCCGGAAAAGTTGGGAGTCGAGTGAATAAGTTTAAAACTTACTTAAGAAGAATAATATTCTTTTAAACTTATAATGGTTTACGTTTTGCATGATTTCTTTATTTCTCCACTCGGTAGAAAGACTCCGTAATCCGCGTTGAAAAGTATTTGAAAATCCTTTATGAAAATAAGTCCCAATTACATATCAAGAGTAGGGCTCCTTCATTAAAAGATTAACGGGAGCATTTCTAGAAATTAAAACCCTTCATACATCGTCAAAAACATTATTTAAATTAACAACTCGGCAGAAAAAAAGGAAGAGCCCATAAATACAAACTCCTTTATTGAAGAATCAAGTAATAGCATTAACCCTAATCCCATATTTACCTTTGAAAAACGCGCCGCCACAAAGAGAGCCTAATAATCTTACTCATCCAATTAGCGCTCCCCCTCCCCTCCGTCGATGACTCTCAAAAAAAAAGCGGGCGCCCGCCTTGAAACAATAATTTTTTCCCGAAAATCCAGGCGCCTATATTTACGCCTCGATCGGGAGTAATCGCTTTTGAGCACCCTCGCAAGTGCCGGCATCTCGTCATCTTAAATTTAGTCGAGACGATCGGCTCTCTCTCGCCCTCTCCCCAACTCGGATCGCTTTTCCGACGGTGGGGACTCGGCGTTTTTCTCCCCTCCCCCCCCCCCCCCCACCGGCACGGAGGAGGAGAAGGAGGCTCGAAGAAACCGCAAGTTTACACTCGGGGATTTTTGCTGCAGCGCCCCGCCGCCGCCGCGCTTCATTTGCATGTTAGTCGGGTGAGGAGAGGAGCCGTTAATTTTATTAGATATGGGAATCTTAAGCGGATTATCGGGAGAGGAGGCTTCGTCGATGCTTGACTCGATTTAGAGAGATAGATACGGACGAGTGTTTGACGGAGGATGCTGCCGTTTGGTGCGAATGACCGTGCACTCGTTGACCGCAGTTTTTTTTTATGGAGTAAATGATTAAAAAATTGGGGAATTATGGTTTTTTTTAGAAACGTCTTATTTAGCTACATTACGCAGCTGTTTGAGTAAAGGGTTATTATGAGTTAGATTATTTTTTTTTCAAGCTAGAACTAATGCAATTTAACACACATGCCCAGATGATGTCAATGGTGGAGCTGACTATTGCTGCGTCATGTTCCGAGTCATTTAAGACATCTTTATAATGTACTTTCTTGTTAGTATGTTACGGTACAGGTCATGAAAAAGAGGTATAATACAAATTTTTATCACGTTTATAGGGAGTTTCAAGATTGAATAAAAAAATTGAGTTAGATAAAGTTCATATAAAATATTTTGTTCCTTTATTGTATTAGGTCTTTGAAATTTTATAAAAGATTAAAAGTTTGTAGGAGATTGTAGGAGACGTAAAACCGAAGTCGAACAAAGTAAATTCAATAAACTCAATTGTAGCCGAGAAAAGATTTAATCAAGTAAAATATGGTACTCTGAATATCTTGTTTCATAAAAATGAACTTCTCATTTAATTAATACACTCTAAAAACTTTTGTAATGTAACAAATTTTAATTAAAAAATTGCGCTAGCAGTTTTATAAGCTTTGTTTTACTAAAAATCTTCTTTAATAAATTTCCCAGGATTAGTACCTTTCCATAAAAAACGTTCACCTTTAAAGTTTTACTTTAATTTTCATTTCAGTTTTTTTTACGGGCTTCATTAACATTATGTATATTGAAAATTCAGATCTCGCTAAGTCTCGGGATCCTTATCTCGTTCTTTTTATTTTACGTAATGAAAATTTATTAATGAATCTCGGAACTTTTTATTTCAAACAACATTTTGCCAATGCTAGAAAAATAATCTCTTATAATTCTTCTTCCAGAATGTAAAACAGATTTTTCTCTCGCTTAAAAATCAGAATAATCAAAATGTAGCGGTGAATTTCCTAAAGTACACTTGGCGCTGTATAATTCTTTAACTAGAACTCTTCGTTTTCAAACAGCAATCCTTCACCCGTATTGCCATCGCAACGCGAAGCTAAACTTTTCTCTCCTTGAAATTGCTCGAATCCCGCGCAAACGAAAAATACAATCTCTCACCTGTTTCTAAAAGGAGCCTCGGCGCCTCAGCACAGGATCGCAAGGTCTCTCGGCGATGTAGAAGGTTCACGTGCCATGCGTCGCCAGCGGCGCACAAATAATAATACCCTCACTCGCGTTTACCCCCGGCAAAACGTATCCGCGCCAGCGGCTCTCACAAACAACAAACCAATGAATAAACTGTCACACCAACTCGCGCCTCCTCCCAAAGAGTACCCGGCAGGCAGTGGCGCACAGTCACTCCCGCCGCTCTCCGCTGCTACAGCAGACGGGCTAACAGCAGGCCGAGAAAAACAGGCGGGCAGGACTCGTGCCGGCGGCGCACTTGGTTCTATCGATTCCGCGGGCGGACTCCTCTCCTTCGAGACTCGCGCTCCTTTTTCACCCGCACCGGGCCTCCCCCCTCGCCTCTCCTTCGAAATTGTACTTTTTGATCTCGAGCGCAACCCGACACGGCAGCTCGATCTACGAACGATTGTACGCAGGTGTGCGTGGCGTGCGAGGAGAGTCAACGGCAGAATAGCGCGGAGGCGCGCGATTGTTATATACGAAGTACGGAGGTGGAGAGCTCGGATTCGAGGCGACGTCTCGGAGTTCCGAGCGAACACTGAGGTGGTGGCGGCCGACTCTGGGCTTCGAACCTTCGCAACGACGTATATATAGCCCACGGGGTAGGATCTCTCTCGCGCGCATGCACACTCGCGCACGCAGAGCAGGAGAGCGAGATGGAAAGAGAGAGAGAGAGAGAGAAAGATAGAGAGAGAAGCACGACGACTCGCTCGCTCGGCTGTCCGGGTCGGACTGATGCTGCTCGCGCCGAGGCGAACGAACCTAAGCCTCGTCCGTCTCTGTCGCGCGCACGCGCCAACGCCGGGGTGTATGTAGCGCCGAAACCCCGCGGATTTCTCCTTCTTACGGGGCGGCCGGTGTGTGTTGCTGCTGCCGTTGCTGCTGATGCTTTTCCTTTTGCGAGCTGCTCTCTCCTCGCCTTTTTGTCAACGAGTCAGCATGTTTTTCGCCTTTTTTCTCTCGCTTAAGCGGAGCCGGCTTTTTTTTTTTTCTCGGACGGTGATTTATGTGGGACGAGCGACGCCCGATATTCGAATGTCTAATTCGAGGGGTGGTCCCTTTTTTGGGACGGAGCTTGCGAGCATTTAAATGAGCCGGCTGATAATTTTTTCGTTTCGACCGATAAAAAGGGAATTTTATTTTTTTATTTTGTTAAAGCAAACTTTTTCGAAGAATTTTTCATCAAACGACAAAAATTGTTCTTTTTTTTTTTTTGAAGGTTTGAAATTTTTGTTAGGTACTTTTATATCTTTTATGAGCATACTCGTTTTCGCAGTTGATGTAAAAAATAACGCAATTAACTTAAAAAAAAAAAGTACGATATCCGTTTGTTGCGTACGAGCCATATTTTTATGAAATTTTCACGAAACTTTTATGATAACAAATACTACTAATTTTACCTGTAAAAATTTGCAGAAAATTTACGAAAAATTGCACCTGTAAAAATTCACTGAAAAAATTCTTTAGTAACATTTACTGTAATATAAGCATAGTGAAATAAAATATCCCTAGTCTAGCAAATAAAGAATAAATTAAATAAAATAATAAATAATAATAAGCCATTTTTAAGTAATCAGTTTAATACGTTTAGTGTCAATTGTTATCTTTTGAATTTGTACTTCGTGATTGGTCATCAAGACTTGACAGGTAAAGTAATACAGGTTAATAAAATTAAACTTTTGTTTATCAATATTCCTAATAAATCTACTCTCAATTGTAATTTGCAATTTCGTTTAAATAAATTAATATTCTTAATGGAATAAAAAAATAATGCAATAAAATGTTTGGTTATATAATTTACAAATAATATTTTTATAGTTTGAATTTAACAGAATTTATTAAATTACTTCGCTATTGCTCATCAAGACTTGACAGGTTAAAATAATACACGTTAATAAAATTAAACTTTTGTTTATCAATATTCCTAATAAATATAATCTCAATTTTAATTTGCGATTTCGTTTAAATAAATTAATATTCTTAATGGAATAAAAAATAATGAAATAAAATGTTTAGTTATATGATTTACAAATATTTTTATAGTTTGAATTTAACAGAATTTATTAAATTACTTCGCTATTGCTCATCAAGACTTGACAGGTTAAAGTAATACAGGTTAATAAAATTAAACTTTTGTTTATCAATATTCCTAATAAATATAACCTCAATTTTAATTTGCGATTTCATTTAAATAAATTAATATTCTTAATAGAAGAAAAAATAATGCAATAAAATGTTTGGTTATATAATTTACAAATATTTTTATAGTTTGGATTTAACAGAAGTTATTTAATTATTCTTCAAATCGCTCATTTACAATTGGCCACTTTGCAATTGTGTGAACTTTTTCTTACGTAAAGCTTGCGAGTAAGCGAGCTGGTATTTGCAATCGAGTCGAGCACATAAATCATTTTTATTGTTCTATTGATCGGTTATTTATGTGCACCATCGTTTTTCACAAATCTGTATTAAAAATTATCGTCCTTATATTTCTATACAAAAGTACGTCATTAAGTAAACATTCTTGAACTTTAGCATAAACAACAAGTAATGGAAACACCTAACCTTCTTATCTAAGACAACACCTTCGATCTTGTCCCTAATCGTCTCGAAAAACGACACAGTCAAAAATTTCAAAGCGAGGCCGTCGTGCAAAAAATGCGACGTGTAAAACTGAAAAAGATTTTACGCATAAATTCGCGGGACGAACCGTTACATACGAAATGCATTTGCTATATTCAGATTACTCGGATTTTGCACGATTTCGTGTAGAACAATTATTCGTATATATTCCGCTGATACGCAACCCTTGTCACCGCTTGCGCCGCGTATAGAATCGAAACTATTCAGCATAAGCTACTGCCCCGGACTATCCCCGTATAATCGGACGTCCGACAGAATTGTACCTTTCTCGCTCAATGGAATTATAACGATATTTGTTTACCGCCCGGTGCTTAAAACAAAGCCACTGCGCTTAGCCGGAAGGTACCTTTAACCCTTTCGCGTTTGCGATTCTTCTCGCGAGTTTCGCTTTGTTTTCGTATTCATGTGGAAAGTTGGTTTGGCTCTGAAAGGAGAAAATCAGAGGTTTAATGTTTCTATTTTTATTTATTTCATTTTTTTTTTTTAACTATATAAGGCAAGAGATTTTTTCCGGTATCCAAAAATATTCCAGTTTGATTATTTGCACTCTCCTCGTAAAATAATTTATAGTAATTATTCGAGACTTTTTTTTTGTATTCTTTCGTGACTTTTATGAAATTTAAATACAATACGTTAATGCTGATCTACCATTGTATTTTATCTCGACCCTCTGCAGCAACGAAACGAGAAAGCTTAATTTGTTAATAAATATTAGTCGATCCCTGCAGTAAAATCCCTCTGTCCGAGAAATTCGCATCTCCCCAATCAACTCCCTGCAATCCCATCGCAGCAAATCCATTTTTTCCCTTATCTCTTTAACTTCTTTGACGACTCGCAACTTTAACTTCCTCTCCGACTCAAAGAAGCGAAATCCAGGGTGCCGCGAAGCATCAGCAAATCCACGAAACTCGAAAAAAAAAAGAAAAAAAACGCGCTAAGCCCCCTCCGCATTTTACACTGCGCCGGAGCTCGCCTTCCCCTCATTCATCCCTTTATCCGCGAAAAAAAAAAAAAAAAAAATAGCGAGAGAGAGACCCTCTGGCGGTGCACACAGTTTCCTCCTCCTGCACTCCGCTTTCATGCACACCGCGGGGCGACTGCGATACTCTCTCCCTCTCCCTCTCTCCCGACGACGAGGCGGAGGACGACTGCGGGGAAACGCTTTATGGAACGCCATGCAAACACGCTCGACGACGACTTTGCCTCCCAATTTCATCGGGGCCTGCGATATTAACGAAACTTTTTATCCCGCCGCCCTTCTCTCCGCGCCCGACTCCCGCTTTTCGGCTGTTTGCTTAGGTGCGCGCGCGCTTTTTTTTTTTTTTTTTGTCGTGCGCCGACCTTTTAATGGCGACCTTTTTTTCATAAACGTCTTGTTCGCGGACGACATTCAGACCCGAGATTAGCATTTTGATGGCTGCGTTTGTTCGTCGACTGCCGGTGTTTCAATATTTTAAATTGGGAAATTAAGAGGGCGGAGGCTTCTTTGTTTTTGTTTCAGTTTGAAAGCGCTTTGTTTTGCTTTTCGAGATATTTTTTGGCGGATTGGAGGTTTTCGGATAGGGTTGCACGCTATCATAAAATATAAAGGTTCGCAAAATATAAAAGTCATCAATTTGTTTAGAGTGCCGATAGTTTTACTATTAGATTGATGGAGATTCAGAATTTCAATTTTGATTGGTATTAAATGCACGTGCAAACTCACGATTTAATAAATAGATCTTTTCGGGTTTATATCCGTTAAATTTCGGTATAAAATTCGAAAAACGATAGTCCAGAACAGTGATATCCACGTT
Organism: Ormyrus labotus; assembly: GCA_035582975.1. Classification (NCBI taxonomy): domain Eukaryota; kingdom Metazoa; phylum Arthropoda; class Insecta; order Hymenoptera; family Ormyridae; genus Ormyrus; species Ormyrus labotus. Next base: position 10,866,604 of record JAWWEO010000001.1, on the reverse strand, counting down.
TGTTTCAAAAAATATACAACTTTTATTGAATTTCGAAAAAATAGTTAGTTTTTTTTTCCAAAATATTGGGAACGCAAAAAAATCCATAGTACCTCAATTTGGCGAAGCGATCCTGTAATTCTCCATTTTTCAAAACGCGCTTTAAAATCGAGCGTATGCTCGATCCTTTCTTTAAATATCGCCGTAAATTCAAAGCGCAAACATTCCCCAGCCTCTTTACCCAATTTCCCTACCCGAAAAAAACCCCGGGCCGAAAATTCTCTCTTTCTCTCTCTTTAGCGAAATTCCCACCGATGCCTCCGCTCCCAAAAGGCTTTTTTTCCGCCCATCGCTCGAAAATTCGCCGAGTGCGAGTCTCGCGATATATTTCAAGTACCGCACATACTTACACCTCGTCGGCCGCTTTATTTGTAGTGGTCGAAGAAACCGCGGAAAGTTCGGCGCGGAGTCGCGATAGCTACGCGGAATGCGAAATTTCTCGAAAGGGCGGGAACTTTGTAAGAAGCCGCTTTTTCTTGAGTTACGGCGCTTTGGTTTTGTTTCGGTGTGTGTGCGCGCGCATGCATACGCAGGCGAGGGAGAGGGCGCTTTTTCGCGCTGGTTTGAGCGGCCTTCTTATTTAGGGCTTGAAAGGGTTTCATTGTTGCGCGCTTTTTTTTGTCGGTTTTTCGGTTCGTCGGGGTGTGCAATTGAATGATGCTTAGCTCCCGTGGACGGTTGTTTTACTGTGTTTATTCGGAATTGACCATTTCATGGTTTTAATGTTATTATGCTGCAAGTATTTAGTTTATTAAAACGGTGCATCAATAAATTTAGTTATAAATCGGTCGTTCATTTAGTAATAAAGTTTTTAGATCATTACATTATATAAAAATCCTGAGACATTCTTAACGTCAATCAATCAGTACTTCGTGGAGTTAAAATGGTCTAATGTCCAATGATAAATGTCGCTTTACTGAAAATTACTAAAGAAATAATAACCTACAAGTGAAGCAGGTGGGTTAGTGTATTTAGTATAATTTCTTTAGAAATTCAATTTATATAAAAAGACAGCGGTAAAACGAAATTGCACGTCGAAAATGAGCAATAGTAAAAATAAAGACGTATTTAAAACTGTATCAAAGTACACAGTAGCATAGCCATACTTCTCGTTCTCCTGCATGCATTCATTCGGAAATCGGACAGTTCCGTGTGCACTTTGAAGAAGTCAACATCGGCGGACTGTATATAGTTGATGTCACGAACTACTTCAACTTTGTGTAAGCATATGGCGGGTTTTAATAATATGTAAGTGGTTAACATAAATACTAAATATATAAGAGAGAACATTATTTCTGGTGCCTATAAGACAGGATATGTATGTCTGCATTGCCTTACTGACCGTTCAGGCTGATAGGCCTGCTGTTAAAAGCAATTACAGTGAATGCAATTGTTTTAATTTCAAGTGGCACATTTTATATGCTTAGTTAAAATGGCTGCGTAGAATAATTTTTATTTACTTGACAAATTCGTAAGTTTATAATGTTTGAAAACTTTTTCAAACTTTCAAAATGCCAAAGCGAGTGATATATATATTGATTAAAAAAGTAAAGAAAAACAACTACACGAATAAGTTTAAAATTAGCTTTCAATCTGATTCAAAGGCTGTCCTCGAATTGCTGTCGTTTTTCTTAAAACGCTTTTCTTCATTCAAACGCATTTTTGAACATTATACGCAGTGCTAACAAAATTGCGTATATCGATGAATCTATAAATACCTAGCCCGTTATTAACTTTCACAAAACTCTCATTTCGCATTCTCGAGTGGAAACGATCGAACTTTTTCATTATTACGCGAAACCGTACCTAAATAGCTCCCAAAACGTCGATTAACTTGGCAAACAAGCAAGAAAGGGGAAAAAAGAAAGTCTCGAAGAATCCGTCAAAGCCAAAGAACCGTTACGAAAAAAAAAGAAAAAAAAAAGAGATCGAAGGAAGGCAAAAGGGAAGAAAATTAAATCGCGTTCTCGCAGAAAAGGGCGCACTCACACGCGTTCGACGCACAGACTGCACACAAACACGCGCGCGCGCGCACCGAACGTCCCATCCAGTCGATAAATCGAATTACCGCTCGCGCTCTCTTCCGTTCGCGATCGTTTTCCCTCCTCCTCCGCCCCGAAGATTCCCGAGCGCCGTGCCAAGTCGCCGTGACGCGTGGTAATAGTCTTAATACGGTCGCGGCGCGAGATTGCCCGGTCGTCCCGGGGCTGCGAAAAGGCGCGCGAAAAAGCCTTTCCTCCCCTGCGCGCCCTTTTTTCTTTTTTTTCTCTTCCTCGTTTTGTGCGCGTCGCGCGCGCGAGAGACAGGAACAAAGGAGATTATTTCGTCTCCGGGCGACAAAGGCCAGCCGATGCCGCGGCGGCTAAGCCCTCGGGGCGAAGACGCGGGACGGGGGGTCCGAAAAGGGGCGAGGAGTTCGAGTCCTTCGGGGATGACGGGAGCCCGACGCCGGAATGAGCCTTGTTTGTTTTGATGACACTTTTTGGCTGAGATACGCTTTTAAATTTTTGGACAAATAACGCCGGGCGGACGGCCGTCGGGACTGATGGATTACTCCTTTCGAGTGCGCCGTTTATAAAGTTATACATTTTTGACGTGTAATTATAGAAATATTTGTCAAAGGTAAAAAGTAAAAAAAGTACTTTAAAAATTAATGTTTCGTATAGTTTGTGAGACATTTTGTTTCATTTTACGAATTCATTCGAGCTAGTAACTTTTCGTGGAGGGATTGAAAAAGATTTTGTTGAAATAAGCAGTTATATCGCACTGTTTAAAATCGTTGTTAAACTTTTTATTGAACTGCATCTAATTTAAGGAAATGTTATCAGTTAATCTAATATTTGTGCTCGATTAATTAATAAACAGACGCTAAAATAAGAACTATTCTAAAATTTACACACTGAATGCTAGTTAATAAAAACTTGAAAGTTTTATTAATATGTTTATAAAACTTTTGTCAAAAAGCGCAACATACTCAACTTAAAAAAAAAAAAAAAAAAAAAAAAAAAATAATCATATTCATGATAAAAAATTTAACAAGAACGTGTCGTAGCACTAAACAGAGACTCTCGCAGCGAAATTTATAGAAGAGCATAAAAGCAATAGCGAACAAGAGCATCCGGTGGTCCCCTTTTTTCGCGCGTCGTACATACTGTTTGAATTTCGGCCAGCTCGAATACGCCTGCGGGCTAAGCGAATCGCGCCGACAATGGAGAACCGTATTTGCCAGTCTCTTTTTCCTAATTAAATTTCGCAGTTGGCAAGATGACGAAATTGTCACCCTTTCTTGACCGGCTGCATTGAAAAAAAAAACCAAGTGACGGTGATTACCGCCGGCGAATATAAATGAGACTGGGCTGTTATTATTTTACACGAGTAAATTGAATCTGAATGGAGTTTGATGTCTTTGTTGAAGGTGGGTAGTGGAGATTTATTAGTTTCTTATTAAAAATATTGAAAAATGGATAATACCAATTCAACTCTATTTCCTACAACTTGCTATAAAATTTAAATTTTAGGAATATTTTTGTTACTAATTTTAAAATAATATTCTAAATCTATTAATTTCAACAGAAATTCTATAACAAAAACGCACTTGACATATTTCCATTAAATTTTAATGCCACTCACCAAGATAATTCTTTATCGCGGCTTCTTCTAATTATACATTCTCGAGGAAACTTTCTCGCCGCCGGTACGCAATACTATAACCAAAAATAGTCGTTCTTGCCCGAGCTTATTCGCCCTTTTTACACTCCAAACTAGATTCGTTACCCGACGCGACTCGCGCGCAGTTACATCCTCCCGGCAATTGCCGAATCACGCGCGAGCTCTCGCCGGATTTTTTTTTTCTTCTTTTTTCGCGTGTCATCGCTATTACCTTTTTTTTTTGTACCTCGCGCGAGTAACTAAGCCGGCCGGCTGCGCGGAGTCTGCGATTTTCTTTTTGCGGAAGCTCCGCCGGTCCATTGTTTGGTTCGCGGCGTTTAGTGCGCTGCAGAAACAGTTTTTTTCCTATTTTTTTTTCTTTCTTTTTTTTTTTGTTGTCGGTTTTTCGTTTTGGATATGCAGCGGGGAAAACAATGGTTAAAGCTAGTTTTATCGCTCGGGCTTTATAACGGCAAATTGCTTCCGCGAGGAGTTAAGAATTCCAGTGCTTTTCCGATTGTTGTTTGGAAGAAAGTTGATGAAAGCGTTCTGCCCGATGCTTTTGTGCTGCTCGAAATATTAGGGCAAATGCTGCGGATGCGAGCACGGAAATCGTGGCACGATACAGTGAAATGCTTTAAATGAGTACGCGTAATATTTTAGTAGCCTTCAACTTGTGTTTTAAAATGAAGAAAATAATAATAATGGTTTAATTTAATGGAATATATTTGTAATGATTTTGTTTTATAGTTTTTTAAAAAATTTAATTGACGCGACTTTAATAAATAACACTTTTTAATTCACATTTAACAAACTTAAAATTGATAATATTGTTTTCTTTTTACATTTAATTATTAATTATTTTTTGATTAACTGAGATTTTAACCGAAAAAGTTTTTATTTATTAGGATTATAAGATTGTATTAAAAATATAAACAATACAAAACATTGTAAAAGGGATCAGATAAAGGTTTACTTTTACAGGTTATAGCTACAGTGTTACAATAGGTTTCCACACTGAAAAAACGGTCCTCTTATTACAAAGGAATCCACTTGTCAGAAAAGGAAATTCTTCTCAATATTTGTCCTAGCGAATTTTCTTGTGTGACTCATGGAAAATCCTCTCTAAATCAAGTTGATTGGTCACAAAAGGAAATCATTTTGAACGTAAATGTATTTTCAATTTTAAAAATTGATTTACAAGAGGAAATCAATTGGTTACTAAAGGACTTCTATCTATAATAACAGGATTGTAATTTGAATTAACACGGTAGAAAGTCAAAAGATAAAGGGGAAAAAAACTCCTGTAAAAACACAAATAAAGTTTTTTTTCTCGTTCGGGGAAAAAAGACTATGACCGGGAAAGAGAACCGAAAATATGTTCTTTTTGTAACATATGAAAATTACATTCTTGACGAAACGATTGCATGGCGAGGAAGCAGTCCTTTTGTGACTAGTTTAAATCCGCCTGTACGCAAGTGGATTGATTACGAGAGGATTTTCCTCTGCTCATGAAAACTATGATTTGTCGATTCAAAAAGATTTTATTTGATATGAAAGGAAAAACCTATTTATAATGAGCGAATTGAATTCAGAGGAAAATAATTTCCTTATAAGAGGACTCCTTTTCAGAGTGCAGATAGGCAGTCGGAATCATCGACTATACAAAATCTTAACCAAGCGTATTTAATCTCAATAAAGCACTTCGAATCGGGCAAGATTTAGATTCAGCGAAATCAGTGGTTAGTTTTCTCCTGAAGTTGTAGTATTGACTCGAGAGAATAAGCTGAGTAATCAACGTGGTTTATAACCGAGGCAAGTATATACATCGACGTTGTACACAACATAACTCTCGAAGAACTTTAGTTATATACTTCAGGTTCAGCGCGAGCTTTGCCATTTATCACGTCGCGGTTCGCACTGATTTTAGATTAATCGATCAAAAAATGGATCTTTTTTTATTTCAATCGCATTTTATAGACACTATTTTATTCAAGGTATAAATTTTTGCGCAAGCTGTCCCATTTCGGTGAAAAATTGGAAAACTTTATTCGCATTCGCTATACGAAATAAAGTTGCAGCAGAACGGATGCATTTTTTTATAATATCGCGAGTGCTGAATTATAACGAATAAAATAATTTAGTTTTAAAATGTTTTAATGAATCGAAAAAGTTGCTTTTATGATTTTGATTGTAGCAGTTAATAAACAAATTAAATTCATAAGAATCAGCTTTTAATTTGCTGCGAAAATCAACAAAGCTGCGAGAATTATATTTAATTGTGCCGAATATTAACCATAGAAATTATGCATAATTTATAATTCTTGATCAGACAGTTATTTGAATTTACATAGAACACCCCACAATTCATTATAATCCAGCATTAGTCGGAAATACCTAATAGGCATTTATATATTGCTATTTTATGACTACATTCCATGACCTTCGTTTCGTGTTTCACTTGTCAAAACTATCACGTTCATTATATTGTCCGATTATTGTAAATATTTGATGATTTTGTATTCCCTGTAAATAAACTCTGGTAGAAATCATTATATAATTATTATATTTTAATCTCTAAATTAAAAATTTATTATATGAAGAATAACGCAGTGCAAACTTAAAATGCCGTGAATACACTAACAAGAAATCAAAGCTCGTTTCGCGCAAAACTACAACGTCTGTCCAACAAAATCTAACCCGCAACGAGCTAATTTCCCTCTAACGAAAGCCCTCGGTGAGCCAATTAATATCGCCAAGCTCGCGGGCCGTGTAGAACAAAAAAAAAAAAAAAAACGTCCGGAGAAGAGGCTCGGACAAGAGAAAAAAATGCAGAACAAGCCGCGGCGCATCCGGGGGTCAGGTCGTCCTGAAATATTATCGGGTAGCGCGCGGTGCGGGACGCGCGTCAAAATCACGGATGCACGCACGCGCCCGGCACGCTGCGCTCTCGCACATACAGCCGGCCAGTTTCGTGATGCATGGTATACGCAAGCCGGGACAGCATTGCGAAGGGTTTGATAAAGTGCACAATTCCACCGGGCTCTGTGTCTTTCTCGCGCGGCCATTTCTCTCTATCTGGTCGCGCTCTGATGTTCTTTCTAAATAATACCAGGTTTCGAGCGCGCGGACCTGCCTGCTGCTCGTCAAATTTCCGGGTATTTTCTAACCTCGGCCTGGGACGGTAGAGATAAAAGTATACTGGCTGCGGTAGTGTTACGTACACTTTTAGGAAACGTATTTATTAGCCTTTGTAATATTACGTTTTTATTGCCGTCATGGTAATTAGTTTCTACGTACTTATTATATTATATAACATAACATATATAGCATAATAACTTTTTCTCATTGACAGTTTAGTTGATTCATTAATATTTCAACCGTGCAAAAAAATCGGATCGGATCCAGTAGATGGACAGGGCTAGTAGGTGGATAGTTTTGTAAGTTATTTTATATCTGTCAAACTAATTATTTTTTAAATAACATCTTTAATTTTGATTGCAAAAAATTTTACTGCAATAAAACTAAAAGTGATACTTATCAACGAGTGTCCTTTTAATATAAAACAAAGTATCTTCAAAAAAAGTGTTCATCTACTAGACCTTCTTTATGTATAACCCATACACCCAATAAATGGACTAGTTAACTAAATGGAGATATGGCAGTCGTCCAAATGTTTCTAATAAGTCTAATATGTATTTACTGATAAGTTGAAGTTCCTTGCATTCAATAATCGTACCAATCATTTTAAATAACAAATACGCATAAAAATCTTTAATCGTCCATCAATAAACTGGCCAGTTCACCCAAACAATAATTAAATGGCCAATCTCGCTAGACAGCCTAAAAAGCGCAAATTCGCGAGCGAAGTTTGCCGAAGAATAAAATTTATTTATTCAGTCCTCCTTCTCGCTCTCACCGCGGCACTTCCGGCTTTCGCCCTCTGCCTCTCTGTTTTCCTCGGCAGCGCCGCGGCGGCGGCGGCATTTCGAATGCACCGCGACACCGAATCGGGACGGGAATAGAAATCAAACGACTCGAAGGGCATCCGAGAATCGAAGTGCGGTTAGATCGTTTCCCACCGGGGCCTCGATCTGAGAGATGCACCGAGCTGAAAAAAAAAAAGAAGCAGCCTCCTCCGCCGCAGTTTGAGCGTGAAAGAGGGAGGCTACGTGTGAAAATAAAGAATTAAATGAGAGGCCGGAACGGGGAGGCGGCGGGAGAGACCAGGGAAAAGGGATTACAGGATGCTCGCTGCGTCGTAAAGTGGAAGATAAACATTGCTGTAAAGCTTTAAAGAGGAGATTAAAGGGAATTACATTGAAACTAGTTTTTTTTTTGCATGTAACTTTTGTTTATTACTTTGGAGTCTGCAACTTCATGCCGCGCCTTTGTTTTCAGCTTAACCGGTGAAAAATCACTGGCGCGCTAAATCACTTTATTCTTAGTTAAAATGTATTTCATTTCGGATCATCTTGCATTATAGAGTTTGTACAATTAGGAAAAATATAAGCAAAGTGCATACTAAAAATTTCAAGAAACCAGATTCGAAGAATTCGGATTATTAAATGATGTTTTTGTGGATACATTTTTTATTCGATTAAGATACAAATGGTTAATTTAACTTCAGTTAAATATTTTTGCTTTTATTTTTCTAGAGTGCAAAATTTGGATGCTACAATCTGCACAACAAATAGTTATTTATTTATTTTTATTTTAAACATTATTGTACTTACATTGTCAACAGCTTAATTGATTAACGATAGTCACATTTTTATAATACATCATTTTCAACACGTTAGTACGCATCACTGAATTTTAACTGGAGTTTATCAAATCAAGACGCTCTGCAACAATTCGATCACTTGCAAAAAGAAAAAACACCGCCAAAGCTCAACATTACCTCGCAGCTCCCCTCTCCGCCATCTCGAAAAACCCGTCGAAAAACTCCGGTCCAATCCCAAAATCAGAACAACCGCCCCGGCGAATCTGCCGCCTCGCCTCCAGTACAGATATCCAGACAAGACAGCGGCGCTCTAATAACACGGCTAACTTCGGCGTGTTTTCGCACGGCGGTGCGGCGGGTGGGGGGGACGTAGGTGCGTTAGTCGCGATTCGGGATACACGGCACGTAGATCGAGTCGGGACTGGCGTCGCCCCTCGATTCCAGCTCCGCGGCGTAAACGCGCTCGCTCTTCTACACCTGCGACCCCTCCCGCCCCCCGTCAGGATCGGCGCGCCTGTCTTTCCTTTCTGTCTTTCTTTTTATTTTTCTGCTGCCGCGCCGCTTTCCTCGTCTCGCGCAATCGCGCGATTCGTTATTTATCTATATTTGCTGCCGTTTTTCGCCGGCGGAGAACGTATTTATGGATTGTTCGGGGAGGTTTGCTTGGCGAGCAAGATGAAGGTTGATGTAGTGGTTGTCGTTGTAGTGAGAAATTATCTTCTTGGCTTTCGGGCTGATTTTTAAGTGAAATTGTCGCAGACGGTAATGCGTGGATCGATAATAAATAAATATTCCAATAATTATGCAATCAACATAGGTGATAAAAGTTTTATATACCTGATGGTAGAAACGATCACTTACAGCTAGCCAAGTCATAACCAGTTTGAGTAAAACTAGAATATTAACCTACTGTTGTGTTTACCTGACGAATATATGAATATAAACGCGGATGGAATAGAAAAACGTAACGCGTTTAGCGCTAAATATGGTCAAGGTGTGGTGAAGGTAATTTATTAAATAATATTTATTTAATATTTGTAATTTAAATGGGGTGTACTTTGAAAACAAAGGGAAGTGGCTGATTTGACAAACTTACTTTTCCCCGAAAAATATTAAGAGTTATTTTAGATATAAATTTCAATTTAATAATTGGTTTTATTGAAAAAGTCTGACTAAAGACCAGTTATTTAATAAGTTCCAAGGGTACAAGGGATGTTAATCTTTTTATTTTACTAAAAATCATAAAAATTTAAATTACTAAAACAAATGATCGTTACCTCGAAACAAATCAATCCACGATCAGCTCCGATACCAGACAAATCACGCGAGAATAAAGCTCGAAAGCGAGCCTAAAGCGTCATAAAGACAAATGCGTAAAGGGCAAACGCGGAAGGAGCGTCTATAAAGGAACCGATATTATTTATCAATCTTCCCCGCTCACTTATTCGCGTGGGTTGGCTCCCCTCTCCCCCTCCCCCCCAAGAAAAACGGACCGACATCCGATCCTACATGCGGGAAACGGCGTTGCTTAGGGATTGGATAGTAGCCGCGTTTCGGCTACATGTATAATGCATCGTCCCGGGGTAGAGGATCTATAACCGATCTCACGATGTACGAACCCACTCGTGGCTTTTTCGAGTCTACAAGAGTGCGGGCAAAATATAGCGGTTAAATAGACGTCAGGCATAAACAGGTGGAATGATGAGCTTGAATTATTTCGGCCGCGTTGAATTTGCGAGCGGGAGTAGAGAGAATTTTCGATGGCTCGTGCTTGGCTGAGTGATTGTGGTCGATTGGCTGATTGACTTTTTAAGGGAAACTTTATAGTGCAGTTGGCGGTGCTTAAATTTGTATAATAATGGTTAAATATTCAGTTTCTATAATGTAATAGTAAACTATATAAAGGGAACGTATTATTACGATAATAAACGTATACATCATCCTCAATGACTTATTTAATGATATATTTTAACTGAAGATTTTTACCGATATCCATTTCAAGAAGTAGTCCAGAATATTACATGTCAGTTTATTATAAAATCAGGAAGTTAATATACCATATTAATCAGTTTAATGTTCAAAACATGTAAATGCATTTAAATTTAGAAATCAACGCAATAAACAGAAACCTAGTAAGTAATTATTAGTAAACATTCGATAACTGTTTGCTAATTAATTCTGTTAAATGAATTTACATCTCCAACTTCAATAAACAGTCGACAAAACAAACTAGAGACATACCAAAATTTTGCGTTCGCCCTCTCTATCGATAAATTTTCATTCTCCCGCTTGAAATATCGACGACACTGTCGTACATTTCATAAAAAGGAACTGTTCCACTTGAACTTCGGGTAGGGAAGTAACGGAAACGTTTACGCGCCCAGTACGCAAACGCGGAAGGTTAAACTGCGCTTCGGCTCTTTCTTCTTTATGGCGGTCGGATTGTTTTATGAGAGAGAAACCGGAGGAGCCGCGGCGCGCGGCACGTTTCGCTGAATTATTTAAAGAGTAATGCGCGGAAAATGGATTTATCGGGGAGTTCGCCGCGATAATAATTCATTAATTCATGCCGGCGAGGCGGCGGCGGCGGCGGCCCTTTTTACGTGTGTACAATCGTCACTGGTCGATACATCAATTTCAATTATGGGCATCGCAGCTACTGCTCCCTCGACTTTCGATGAATTGCTCGGCGTTTTCGCTCGATCGGCTTGAGGGGGTTATTTGCTTTGAGTGATCGGCTGATTTTGGGGATTTCTTGCGGCGGGGAAAAGTTTTTAAGGCCAACCGTTGGAATGAGATGAAACAAAACATTTCTGAAACTAATCAGGGTTCGGAGCAAATACGAGAGTAATTGACGGATGTAGATTCCGAGATCCGCCATGCGGCTCAGGTATATTGGTGTGCACCGATACGTTTCTTGCGGTCTCTTTAGATAGAAACGTCAGTCTTGCTTACAATAGTTAGCAGTAAATTTGATTCTATTAATCAAGTTTGATTGGCTGTAATAAAATCTTTAAAATTTAATCAAATAAATAACTTTTATAAAATATACTTAAATAAAATGAGTTCCATCCTGCTGTTCCGTCCTCTTGATTCTTAAAAAAAAGATTCCGAAAGTCAAACACAGACCCAAACCTAGAACAATTTCCTTTCGAATCTCAAGGCACCTAATATTCAAATAAAAAAGCAATTACCGACCATTATCCTACCTCCCAGTAATATTCACTCGGGCGCTCATAAAAAATGAATCGCAGCTGACTCGGGGCGAAACTGGAGCTTCTCCTTCGATCAATAACCCAAATCGTTTCTCACCTCTCCGAAAGCGTGCTCCACAAGTGTCTAGCTGGCCAGGGACGTAGGGGGGTGGAGGGGGAGGGGACAGGAGCGAAACACCTGCTCTTTTGACTGGAGACATATTCGGAAGTCTTGGCGTCGCTCTCGGCGCACGCGTTCCACGTTATTCAGCGGCGCGGGATCGATGTAACAACGGGCCGTTAAGTGTTGCCGGAAAATGGCCTCTCGCCTCTCTCGCGTTCCACCCCTTGTTTTGCCGCTCGCGCGGCAACGTGTACACGAGGGGGGAGCGACGAAAATTGCATATTTGCGGAAGGCCTACGTGATAGACAGCTCGGGCTTTTTGTTGAAAATTGCGGAAGAGCCGATTCGGGGAAGTCGCCTCGGTGTATTCAATACCGTAATGCGTTTGCCGCGAGGGCGCACGCCGCCTGCCTGCGTGTTCTCGCTCTCTGCTCATTTTCTCGCGTTTATTAACTGTTTTATAGGGGTGTCGTTGTGCGACGGGGTGGAAAGTATCGACGTTGACGGTTTGAGGAATGAATGTTAAAGCGTAAGTATGGTAAATTAAATAAATTTTAATGTAATACTTTTACATTCAAGTTTCAATGTACAGAATTGTGGCAATTTCGTGCATTAAAGGATGAATCAAGTCCGAATAACATTTTTAATTCTGGATTTCAGAGTAAAAAGCTAAATGACATTATGTACTTCACTGCAGATTATTCATTACAGGTGTGTAAGAAGAAAGCTATCTCAAACTTTTTAAGATAATACATAAAGTGGATTTTTTACTGCTAGATTATTCTTTTTAAAAGTAATATTTTGCTTCCATAACTTACTTTCCTCTTAATTGCACTTTCGCAAATTAACACGAAAAAAATTGGGGGTTACTCAAATAATTATCCAGTCGAACAGTTTGTAAACTTACCTAGTTGACAACGTTATCCAGTAATACAGCTACCGACTTAAAAACTCCCTTTTTATGGAAAATGTATTTTCACATTCGTCGTTGAATTTTTCATGTTTTATAAAGCACTTCCTTCCCTCTTGTTAAGGTTTTTTACAAGTTTACAAAAAGTCTTTTATCATCCAGTATAGCGTCAGCAACCTTTTACAGAAAGTTAGCTCCCTGACCCTCTTTGCTGCGAGAGAAAAATCCAGCTTACTTGAAGTGGAACAAAATGGAATAATAAAAAGTATATGAATCAATAAAGTTACATAACGTGCATGACGTGCATGTAGCCCCAGTCTTAATTTTTATAAAGCATAATGGAAATATTAATTTCCTAGGTTATTAGACGATTGTACTATATTTTATTTCCAGTCAGATTCTTCTTATAAATTATGGTAAATTATTAATGGCAAGGGAAAGTATATTAGTTGACCTTACATTTTATGAGATGTCTGTTTTTCATCTGCTCTTTATCCTCATTAATTTTTTCTCTCCTACATTATTTGGATTCTTCCTGTGTGCAGTAACAACATTAGCCCATAAAATACCAGCACTTTGTATTTGGCACTTACAATTGCATTAAAATTACACGCTTAATTACTCTCGAGATAACTCGTTATATAGAAGAAGGTATAATAACGTCGCGATAAAATTTAGAAAAAGACGTGAAAATCGCGAATGTCATACCTCCGCTCGGTGCTCCGTTCGCCGTTCGTCCTCAAACTAAACAATGAAAAATCAAAAGGACGTTAACTACCCCGTTTCATCAAACCATTCGACTTTACAGCTTAAAAATTGAATTTCCCAGTTTAACGATTCGCCGGTATATCTCCATTCGGCGTGACACTAACTACCGTTCCGTTCTCTCCAACCCCATATCGTTCCATCTCTCTCTCTTTCTCTCTCTCTCGCGCGCGCTCGAGCTCATTCTTAACTTACACGTCCCCGAAGTCGTTAACACCTGCGAGGGGGCTCGAAGGACTTGTTCGCGCTCCGAAAGTTGCGTATACGGCCGCCGCCGCCGCTGCGCAGTCCCAGAAATTGGCCCGTAATCGTTGCCGGCGTTTACGTACACGTGAAACGCGATCGCCGAGCAATTAGAGATCTTTCATTGTGGCCCCGGAAACTGGGTCACGGGATTCGCGGCCAATTGATTGGCCCGAGAGAGAGGCGGTTGCGCCCCGACGGTACAGGGAAGTTGTGTAATGTTGGCTTCGTTATCGCTTAGCCGGAGGGGTGGGGGGGCTCTAAGTGATGCAGGGGAAGGAATCGAGGTTGCGCGCTGGATACAAGCCTGCCCCGCGCTGATCCTTCTTTGAGATTCCATCTAGAGGCGCAATTTGTCGAACGGCGGGCAGTGTATTTCGAGTGGAACTTGGTATCGGCGTCGCCTGGCAATTGTCGGTGTGTTGCGAAATTGGTTTATTAATGGTTCATTTGTTTAATGATAGTGGACAGGAAGGTATTGTGCTTCTCAATTATGTATTTGCAGCAAGATTAGATAAATAAATTAACTTAGACTCTCTGAAAAACTGCTGATATTCTCGAGAGTTCATTGAAGCTTACATTCTCGAAGGATAGTATACATTAAACGTTAATCGTTCAAGTAATTTCTTCATTCTCAATTTACAACAACTTACGAACATGGAAAAAGAACTTCTGAATCGATACCTAATAAAAAAAATGTCAACTTCATAAACAAATTGCATTACTCCGAACGAGCATCGAATTTAAACGCGTAAATGAAAGCGTAGCGTATAATTAATGCCTCCGACAAAAAAAAAAGCTTCGTTTGACACGAGCTTTTCCCCCTCCCGCTTGCGTCTGATATAAACACGTGCACTCTCAAGCAAATAGCCGGGGAGAGGCAGGTGAGACGCCCGGGAAAAGTAACGGGCCGGGCCGCGTGTACTTTTAACGATCACAGACGTTCCTCGTCCTGATGAAACACCGGCCGGCGGCTCTCTCTCTCTCTCTCTCTCCCTCTCTGCACCTCTCTTTCGCACGCTCCGCGGCTTTTTTAATTCTCTTACGCTTGTCCTTCCTCCTTTTTCTTTCATTAGACGGGGGGGTGGACTTCATTAAGGGAAGCGACGGGAAATTTTATTTTGCCAAGCTCGAATTTTTACGAGCGATACTCTTGTGGGGCTTATTTTGAATAATTTCGAGGCGGTTTTTTATGGAGTGGGGGAGGGAGGGGGGTTACTATAAAATGATGAGTTTGTTAAATTAAATATTGCGGGCCGCGATGATGGTAATAGATGTGGGAAAGTTTTTTTATAAGGGGATCTTTATCGAGGAATTTAAGGAATTTCGGGTGTAAAATTTTGTAAATTATTTCTTCGGAAAAAGGGGTAGAGCTTTTGTTAGTCTTGGCTGGTCTAAAGTGCTCGAAAAATAACAGCTTACCGCTCGCGTAAGTGGAAGTAAATGACAAGTTTCGCGTGGCAAAAGAACAGATGGCTCTGACCGCTTCTGCAATCTTCATATTTCAACATCCGAGTCTGTAATTTTCTCGACTAGCCAATAAAAAAAGTATCGATTTTTTTTTTACTTTCTACTGATTTGACTTTTAGCATTTTCTATATAACATTAAAGTTTTGGATCGTATAATTTGTTTGTAATCCCAAATTTGATCAAAAAACCAAAACAATCTGCCTTAAATACTTTACAACATCAGAGTGTCTTTGGGAACAATAAAATTTCAAACAAATACAAGCTTAAAATCCAACCAAAGCGTAAAAATATTAAAGATTTCCAGCTTCTTACGATAAAAACAATACCTTTCATCGCATGCAAGACAATTAATAAAGCTTATAAGAAAGCTATTCACTAATGCCAGCACATCATTATTTCAGGCAGCACCTCCCCGTTCCCCCGAAACCCCCTCCCCCCTCCCGACGGTCTCATCTCTCCGTCATTTTTAACCTCCGAGCCCGGCGGCTCCTCCACATTCGTACGTCGCGGCGGCCGAAGGAGGATCCGCGCATTGTCTTCGCGAGGGGAGCCGAAAGTGTCTCTCTCTCTCTCTCCCTCTCCCGGCCTTCATTAGCGGAAGCTCGAGAGGGCGCGGCGCGAGCTTCCCATCGCGCAAAACGCCGCAGCTGACAATGAACTTGCCGCCGCGCGGTTTTTGCGCGCCCCAGACTTTTCTCCTGTGTGAATGGCTGCCGGGAGTTGAATCGCGCGCGCGCCTGAATTGCCCGCACTCCGCGCGCCGCGGAGGCTGACGCGAGGTTCGCCGGGGGTCCGCTCGTGCAGGCGCTGCGGATCTGCGTCTGATGCGGATGCGTGAGGGATTTTTGAACGTTGATTTTTCAGCGGGATTTCCTCGCGCGGGCTCTTTTGTCTCGCGCAAGTGTATTTACCGAGAGGACAATATATATTTTTTCGCGCGCGAGAATCTTTTGTATACTCTTTTTTGCGGCTTTTTTCTTTAATTAAGGTGAAATAATTCAAGCTTTCGTTTATGATTGTAAATATTTTTGTGAAACATTACATCGCACCTTTTTTCGTCCACTAAAATTTAGCCAGCAAACGCAAGAACGAAGGCCCGGGCACGACGAGCGACACGTACGCAATTGCTGTAACAAGTCATCGTGCAGCGGCACTCGGCGTGTAATCACGCGCCGACGTAACGATACCTCCATACTCCCCCCCAAGCCCATCTTACCCACAGCGTCCTCTCGGCGCGAGTTGCACTTGCGTATACATGTGTGTCTCCGACTCTTTGCTCTCGTGCGATGACGCCGCGCGTGCCGTGACTCTCCTCCTTGAACACGTGACGATTCCCCGTGGGTTCTTTGTTTTTTTTTTTTTTTTGTTGTCTTCCGTCCCTCGTAAAAAAAAAAGAAGCGGTTTCAGCGGCACGCGGAAGCGCTCTCGTCTCCCTCGGTGAGAGACGCATAAATTATGATGATTAGGTCGCTAATGCGACGAGCTGAAGCGCGAAAGAGGGGAAAAGAAAGCGTGTTTGTATTGATGCGCGCTGGTTTTCTCCTGGTTTTTGATGGTTTTTTTTTTTATTGTCTTACCTTTGACAATGCGCATTGAGAGAAGTTTCAATTGACGTGGCTCTGTTGAACCTAACATACTTCAGCTCGGAACGTCGTATTTATGCTTAGTCATTTACGTCGAGGTGGAACAAAAATTTTAATTGTCATTTTAAACTCGTTTTTTACGTCGTAATTATTAATAATTTCTACATCTCAAAAAAAATAATTCTTACATTTTATATTGAGTAGAAGATTGTGCGGTTAAATTACCGATTTAAATAACACCTAAGTTTTTAATGTTAAAATAAAAATGTTAAGTTTGTATTAATATCATTCTTGGAAATTAAGATTTATGCGCGAACGTCGAAAACAATGTCACACCGGCATTAAAAGTGAATAATTGATGGACTAAATGAAAATCTTTTAAAAATACTTTGAAATATATCAAGAAAATTAGAATAGATTGATATTAGTGTCTATTAAAATCTGTTTTCCTGCTCCAAAGTTTATCTAATAAAAAAGAGTAGCTCATATACCGCGAGTAACTTATGGTTTTTTAATGATTTCGAGTTTGATCTGGACGAGTAGTTATCTCGTTGAATATGAAGGCACTATTTTACATAACACCAATCCTACCGGTGTGACAATCACGCGACTTCTCTGCCATCTACCTTTATAATTGAGTATCATCAAATGTTTAAAGCGAACTGCTGCCGTTTGACTTTCAGTCGGCGATTAGATACCCTCTGGAAATGACGGATCCCGTTGTAGAAACGTGCAGCGGCTCGATTCGCGGCTACATAGCCGAAAGTTCCGAAGGTTTTAAATATTGTGCTTTTAAAGGTGTCCCTTACGCGGAACCACCGATTGGCGAGTTGAGGTTTAAGGTCAGTTTGTAGAAACTTTTGTTATTAGTAAAACTTAAATGAAGCTATTGACATTTACCTAGAATTTTTTTAATTTGAATCATATTATTCTTTAATATTAGATAAGCGTGTTATTACTGTCAAGCTCTTTTAACTCTAAATATAAAACTCCGAATTTTAATGCACTTATCTGCAGGATCCAGTGCCAGTTAAAAAATGGGATGGAATAAAGAGCACAGTAAAGCATTCACAAATGGCATCTCAGTTCGATGCGATAACGCGAATTTCATGCGAAAATGAGGACTGTCTGTATTTAAACGTATACGTGAAGTCGCCTATAGTATCAGGAGGCCGTAAGCCTGTGATGGTGTGGATTCATGGAGGAGGATTCTATTTTGGTAGCGGCGATGATGCACTGTACGGGCCAGATTATTTGTTACGACAAGATATTGTATTAGTCACCATTAATTATAGACTCGGTGTATTAGGTAAACACTTCTGCAAGTGAATTACAGGTTTTATAAAATGTGCGTGGTAATGTCTGTTTTCTTTTTAACTTTTTTGTAGGATTTCTTGACTTGCAAGATGAAATTGCTCCAGGAAATCAAGGTCTGAAAGATCAAGTTTTGTGTCTGAAATGGGTTCAAGACAATATTGAAAAATTCGGCGGAGACCCGAGCAATGTCACTATTTTCGGTGAAAGTGCTGGAGGTGCTTGTGTTAATTATTTAGCCTTATCACCATTAGCCAAAGGTAGCTTGAACATGTGTTTTTTTTAAATTCCTCTACGTTGCAATAATGCTATTACTGCTGTCTTAGGACTTTTCCACAAGGCAATCTCACAAAGCGGATCCATTTATTGTCCGTGGGCCAAAATCTTCACACCAAAAGAAAATGCTGAAAAATTATGCAATTATCTTGGAAAATCGCTAGAAGATCCAAGAGACATAGTAAAATTTCTAAGAACAGTTGATGCTAAACGATTGTTGCAGGCCCAATTGAGATTACAAAAAAAAATTGTACGTTCATTTTAGTAAGAGCATTCAGCTCGGTTTTGAATAACTTTAAACATTCTGTTATTAAAATCTAGGGTAATGTAGCATTTGGCCCAGGAGTCGATAATAAATCACCAAACCCATTTATGCCTTTGCCTAGTGAAGAGCTCGCAAAACAAGGTGTTCACGTGCCTTATCTGCTTGGATTTACCGATCGTGAAGGGATTTTTATGTCAACAGATCAATTCTGCTTTCCGGACAATAACAAAGAAGAACTTTTGACGATGATGAATAATAATTTTAACCTTGTAGTAACGTTTAATTGCAACAAAGTAGCAGATGATTATAATTTGAGCTTAAAACAATTGAGGCGATTGTATTACAAGAGCGAGGCCATTTCGTCAAAAAATTTTGATACTTTCGTCGATTTGAAGGGAGATTTATTTGTTGTCGACGGTGTCCACAAATTGGCAAAATCGCAAGTTGAGAGGAGCTCAGCACCTACTTATCTTTATCAATTTAGCTACGATCCTGGTTATTCTTTGGTAAAATATGGATTAAAAGAAAAAATTTCAGGTGAAAAAAAAAATTTAGTTACCGAGAAAATCTTTTTTGTTGGAGTAATATAAGAAATGTACTAATTTCTTTAAACTTAATTTTACAATTTGGCAATAGGTGCTAGTCATTTTGATGAAATAGGATACCTTTTTAAAATAAACTTGTATGAAAAGGTAGGTCTGCAAAGTATAGAAAAAGGAACAAAATGTCATAAGATAATGCAGCAAATAACAGAATTATGGACAAACTTTGCAAAATATGGGTAAAAGTTTTACATTTTAATTTTAATACTTTTTTATATATAAACTACTTTAACATGCAAATTGTAGGAGACCAACCATTACCACTTCAGAATTGATTCCTGTTCATTGGCAACCAGTAACAGATGGTACAGTTCTTCGCTATTTAAATATTGATGAAGATTTAACAATGCAAACTATGTTGAATATAGAACAAAAGTTTTTATCTGCTTTAAGTATTAAAACTTGAGAGGTGACGTTAGTATAATAATAACTAATATAGTTAATATTAATTATTAATAGTTTTATTAAAGTCTGCTGTAGAAATATCTATTATTATGTCGTAGAATTTTATACCTTTAAATATTTTGATAAATATTCAGATAGTTACCAAATCAATTAAACTTATTACATTTGCTGCTATATAATAAAATACAATTATCCTTTAAATTTTCATAAATTAATCCAATTATAAAGGTAAGAATAAAAATAAAACTTTTCATCCTCCCTATATTTTATCAAAGTAAAGGTTTTATAAAAAAACCGATCGAGATCCACCGCCCAAAGCCGCGGCGTCTAAAGTAAAATTTAAATCCTCCGATATTCGTCTCGGGGCCGAGCGCATTTAACGTCTCCCATAATCGAGTCTCATTAATTCGACTTTTGTACCTGAAAAATATCACGCAGCAACAGCGGCGGCGGCGGCCGATCGACTAAATTTTTCATTTTAATCGCCTTACCCTTTAATTTTATAGCGACCAATTTAACTCTCCCTCTTGCTCCGCCAGTAGACGAGGCTCTAATTAATTATACTTTAATACGTGTGCGAGCGAGCATCTCTCCGCCGGCTGTAAAAAGGATAAATTGGGATCAGCTAACGCGGATTAAAGGGACAGAAAGTCACTTGCGTATACTTGTATATATAAGCAAAAACCGGGCCGCAAAAGTCCGCCGGTTTTATCCGCGCTTCCCTTCTTCTCAGACTTTGTCGCTTCGGAATTTTAGATACGGGTCTTTATTTTTAGCGGACGCTTTTTTAGCTAATGGAAAGCGCGGAATATGAAAATATTAAGCCAAGCTTCGCAGAAAGTCGGTAGTCGACTGCCGGCTGAATTATGTAAGCGCTTTTTTAACATGGACTGGTTTATCAAATAATTTTTCCTTTACTGGATGATGAATAATGAATTTAGCAGTAAATCCAAATGCAATTATACATTTTTAAATTTTAAGCTACTTTTCAATCCGTTGATATTAAATTATGAATGTGAATGATGCTTTTTTAGTCGCGGCTAATCATAAATATGATCAATTCTTTAACACCAAAATTACACAAATTTTCTTGCAAACTTTGTCTATATAGGATTAATACAATATGTCCAATTTTTTTTTTCATTTTATCAAAATGCTATAAACAATAAATATTTTACGTTTATTTAAAAAAATATCAGGAATTTAGGGGTGTACATTTTTTTAAACGTAGATTTTCTATACAATTAAAACGGAATCTAGTTGAACTCTGAAATGCACAAGTCGGCCAATTTTTAGTTGTATTAGAAACCGTGGAACGCAACAAATTTTTTTTTCAGAAATGTCGGATCTAAAATAGAGGTCAAAAACCACAAAATTTCATCCACAGTTTTTTTTAATCTCTATTCTTAAAAATGTACAATGTTTTTTAAATGAGTTTTTTTAGAGTATTCAATAAATTGAAACAATTTGTAGGTACTGTAAAATGATAAAAGCTTTTATCAAAACGCCTAAAATCCATAGTTTTTTTTAATAAAAATTTATAAAGACTCATACTATATTCATGTCATTCATAATTAAAATTCCCCTTTGTCTCCTTTTAAGCTTTTTTAACTTTAATAAAGCTTACCATACATATATGAACCAACTTTCAACAGTTTCACAACGAAAAAGCTTCTCTATTCCAAAAATCAATAAATCACCCAAAACACCCTTTGTCCGTTCTGACCCTCCAAAAAAAAAAAACTCCACCCTCCTCCTCCTCTCGGCATCATTTACTAGACGAATTCGCAATGATTGCACCTCGTGAAAGCGCATCGGCGCGTCCCTCCTCCGTTCCGTCTTTGCCTCCCCGCGGGTGGCTGCAGAGTTGACTCCCCCTCCCCCCAACCGCGGCCGAAGTAACGCAATATTAATTATTCGGCTTTACGGCCTCACGGCGAGATATCGAGCCTCGATTCGTGCGCGGCCGGCAATTCCGAAGCAATTACGAAACCCCCAAAAACATTCCGCGCTGCGAAGGCAATGCGCGCGCGTGCGGTTTCGGAGGGACGGCGAGCCGGCTCCGATCTCTCTCGATCAAATGAAAACGGCCGCGCGTCGACGCTGATTTTCGTGCTTTCCGCAGAGTGGGAGCGTTAAAAGAATCGCCCTTTGTGCGATAATATTGTGGAAAACGTGGCGGTAAGTCAGCAGTCGAGGGGCGCGCTCGTGCACTTTTGGCCGCTTATCGCGGATGTATATTTGTTAATCAATACAGTTTTTGAACGGCCGAAAAAGAAATTTATCGTATAAATTTATACCGGTACCAATGTCTCTCTGAATTTTCCACTAAACAATTCCGCGGGAAATTTCGCTACCAAATTTCTGCCCTCTCACTCTGTCTCTCTCTCTCCTTACACAACGCAAACGCCGAAATTTCAGCCGTCGCTCGGGCATCGGTGCCCGAAAGCCCGAATCGCCGTTTATACACCCGTCCACATATCGGGGAGCGACTACTCCCAGGGCAACGATTTTCAAGGGAAGTCCGCGCGCGAAACCTTTCTCGCGCTCGCTTTTCATTCACAGCGGCGAATTCCCCGAGCGGCGCTCCGTCGAAAATTCCTCTCGCTCGGGCCGGCGGCGGCACCTGCCCGAATATATGTACTCGCGGACTCGCTCGCTGTGTGCGCGTAATGTATAGTGCGTCGTACAGCCGATGGGGGAGGGGACGAATTCGCCGATGCGAATATTCATCTGTTTTTACATTTTCGTTACGGGCGAGCTCGTTAAACGGGAGTTCCGGCGGTGAAGGAAAACCTGCAGGCGCCGTCTTTCGCCTTCGTGACTGACGAGGGATCGGATTGTCCGGCAGTTGTCAAAGTGAGATATAGTTCGCCCGGAAAATTTTACAGTAATTAGCGGTGTCAATTGTTAAAAAGCGCCTTAAAAAGATTTTGAGCCGTTAGATAAAATGAATTGAATAAAAATATGTTAAAAACAAATTAATCATTGTGATTGTTGATCCATATGTAATCAAATTTCAGTAATTGGTCGAGATGGATTTAAATGAATGCAAAATTCAAATGTAATTTTAGCTTCATAATCTAGATTTGATTAATACTGATTGCGATAGCTGTAAAATTAAATTCATTACTGTACATATATTTGTTTATAATTCAATAAACATCATACTTTATTAGTAGAAAATTGAATTGTTTGTTAATTAGAATAAAATGTAATAAAATTACTCACTTCCATTGTTGCATAAAACACTCGAAAATTTTCAAATCAAAATAACAGCTCGGTGAGCTTTCAATTTTAATTCGGTTTTTCTAAAAAAAAAATAAAAAGCGACGTCACGAACACAATAATTAATTATCATTAGATCATTGAATAACCCAATTGCCACGGAATAATTCACCCGCCGGCATTCCGGCCGGCAGTTAGCCTGATTTCTAAGATTAAACAAATGAATTGATACTCCCCCGACAAATGTGCATACAGATTCGGCATTACCCCGTTGCCGCGCGGTATCCAGAATTGCGTTTTAGAGCGAGAATTGGGTTAGGATCCCCGAGTCGGCGTAGAAACACGTAAACGAAGCGGGGGGGGGGGGAGGGTGGTCCCGGTAATACGGCGCGCGCGCGCATGCAGGACGTACGTGTGCGCGTATATATAACGGCTTGGCGCCCGAATCTTTTCGTCTCGCTCTCGCGCCACGTCCCTCTCGTTTCGGGGCGCGCGCCGCTAATTGAAATGCGAGGGCTCTATTTACGTCATCTCGTCTCTCGCCCCCTCCCTCCCTCTCCCCCGTCGTCGGATCGTGATTATAAGCGCAAAAGTATACTGTAATATAACGTTCTGTTACAAATTGGAAAGTGAAATGGTTGAAATTTCTCGGGGGCCGGGGAATAAAATGCGGCGCGGAAGCGGAGGGCTTAATTAATTTCATTTTAAAAACGATTGTTTATTTTTCTGTCTTTTTTTACAGTTTTGCTCAATACTTTAATTATTTTCCGCGCTGATAATAAAAGGGAAGCGTTGTTCCTATAGAACCGGCAATTCGAGTTTCTTTGAACGCAAATTTTAGCCATTTTATTTAGACAGCTCGCTAGAAATGCAGAGCTGTCCATAAATTTCTCATACGCCGATATGAGCCAATTACTCTAATTAATACCGATATTAGGTATCCAGAAAATTCGCATCTCCACACGTTAAGTACATTATTTTATTCCTCCGCGTCGTTCTTTATTACGCGACAAAATCAATACTGTAATGCCTGTGTACGCTTGTTCGCGCGATAGAGAGTAGCGCTAGCGCTGCTCTCCATTCAAAACCGATCGACTTATCTCACGTAACAAAAGCGCCTCGTCCTCTTCCTCGAAAGCGATTAGACACCGAGATATACGATCGCTTCCGTGTTTATATGCCGTCCCGGATAAATTATTATTTATAACCGGCGCCGAGAGAGAGAGAGAGAGAACAGCCCATTCGACAATGGGCCGGTTTTCTGAAAAGGAGCGTAGACAAAAAGCGCGAGAGGGTCGCTGCTTTTCGTGGAGGGCAGAGTGGCGAGTAGTACTAAATTTTCAATTCATCGATAAAGGGAAGCGAGTGTCGGACGATGATAGGACCGGGGGAGGTTCCTTTTATTCCACTTTCCATGGCTCGTCCTTGAGATTTCGGCGGCCCTTCCTTGGTTTTCCCCCTTTTTTTGCGAGCGATCTCGCTTTTGGGAGTCTGTTGGCTGGACTTGAATACATATTTGTTGTTAATATTAAAAAAGCGGGTTTTCTGATTTACTGCTTTTATCGGGAGAATGTTAAAGTATATACGTCTGCTTAAAACGCGAAAGAATTTCGTTTTAAAAATTAATACAGTAAATGCAAAACAGGAAGAAAATACAAAGTCAATAATCGAGAATCAAAATGAATCCATAATACACTCTTCTCTTTCCTTCAGACTCACTATAACAATTTCACTTAAAATGCAAATCGTAACTTACGAATATAGGCGCAATTACGTGGATATTGCGGTCGGAACGACTTGCGTAACGTTTATAGCAACGCTCCCCTTAATTGTGAATTGGATCAGAATGGGGGGGGGGGGGGGAGAGAAGAGTCCGTTTCGATGATTAGAAGTATCGAAAAAATCGAGGCTTCTATTTACCCTAAGAAGCTCAACCGGGGGAGGGGTTGGGGGTTCGACGCTCCACTTTATGGTAATGTATACGCGGCCACTCCGCCAATTGATTTCCCGCTCCCCTTATTCCGCCGCCGTTGCCGCCATTGCCAATGAGCGCGTAACGACTGAGAGGAAGATGCTGCCGCGGTTGAGAACGTATATATGAGATCGAGGGAAGAGGCGCAATCCGCCGAGTGTGAGCTAATTGCTCTAAATAGACAAAGTAAGTAGCGGCGAGGAGATTTAGTAGCCGGCGGAGGGAAAGGGACGGGAGATTATGCCCGACGCTGTTGTTAAAGTAATTAGCGAGATTTGTAAGGAAAGTTGAGGTGATTTATTTCGTATTGGGTAAGCGGGATAGATTAACCTAATCGTCTTGCAATATTGGAGTGGATTCTGAGTTTTGAATCCACAGTGGAAATTTTTATTGCGGTGTATTTTGTCGGTGGATTAATCGAATAACCCGTGCACTGAAAAAAACGTTTCTCCTCGTACGAGAGGAACGTTGAGAATCCTCTCAATATTTAAGTCAGCGGAATTTCTATTTATACAACAAAAGGAATACCGTTTGAAGAAAATAGATTTCATTTTCAGACAGAATTACGGTTTTTTTCAATTAAATAGAAATCCGTTTGAGAGGAGCAGAATCCCCTTCTTATAAATAGAAATTCCGCCGACTCAAGTATCGAGCGGATCTTCTCTCGTTAAGGAGAGGAATCTTTTTTTTCAGCGTGAATACAGAATAAATCCCAACTAATTTAACGAACGTCGTCGGCGTCTCAATGCATCAAAAGCACACATATAATATATATCCGCACGCGCGAACCTTCCCGCGGCAGCGTTAATCTTGCCCTCTCTCTCCGCTCAGGTACACGTATATATATAGAGAGAACGCGAAAATAATCAGGATTATCAATCATTCGGGCGAGTGCTATCCATTCGCTTTTTCCTCTCGTTTCCCCGATGCGTTTGCCTTTTTATTGCCCCCCTCCCTTCCCTTTCTTCCGCGCGGCCGATAGAGTTATACGTACGTATATGTGCGGCGGCGAAAAGCTTCTTTATGCTCGGAGCATTTCTGCGCGGCGGTCCCATTGTACATATATATATATATCGCCGCCGGTCGCTAAGGACGATTTATAACGCGCGTGCGCGCACTTCGGCCCCGTTTTGTTAACGCAATCGGGGAGAGGGGGGGGGGGCTTTCGGGGCGATGTCTTTATGCGGTTTCTGTAATCATTGCCAGCGGGCTCGGGGCGTACGGTGCGCCGCCGCCGCTGCGACGACGATACGATATACCCGGAGGAGCTGCTGCCGTTATCTAATATTGAATTTATTGCCGATCGTGTGGGTACTTATTTGCGAGGAACGTATGCCGCTGCTATTGTAATAATTGTGTTTGTAGTCTTAAAGAAAAGGAATTCTTGTAATGGGTTTCATGTAGCCTTAATGTTCTTTCGGAACGTCAAGCTGCGCATAGAGGCATAGAATTTATTTTTTTTTTTTTTTTGGCTAAATATTCAGAGGGTTAATCAATCAAAATTTATTGAAATCTGAATCACAAAATTTCATTTAAATGTCATTCATAGGCAGCAATAAAATATCTGCTTCAAACTTGACAGGCTGATAGCATTTTATGCTATAGATGAAAATCTATCTTTTTATAGTATAAAAAACGCTTATAATTGTAGCAAATAAATAAATACGACAGATTTGATTTTTTTATTATCAGTAATGTTGCAATATTTATTGCCTACCAGTATTAATAAATAAACTTTTTAGTCTCATTATCATTACATACAAGGAGTAACCCCAGTAAAAGGGCGACTAATTTTAAACGTAAAAGAAAATTTGTCCAAATTAAACACCCGGAAAAATAATAAATAAATCTCCAATGCTCGAGAAACATTTCCCATTGAAGATCTCCTCTTCGCGCAATCTCGCTCCCCCACATCGCAGACGCACCCCGGGCACTCGGAAAAAGCGCTCGGCGAAAAGCCCTAACGCCGAAAAAGAAAAAAAGGTCGGCGGCAAATAAAAGAGCCACGCGAAAACCCGCGAAGTGGACCTTGCTTAAGGGGATTTTCCTCGAAGATCTGAGAGGACGTCGTCGCGTTCGGCCGGCGAAAATAACGTCGCTCCGCTCAGCCGAAGAAAGGAGGAGAGCATTTGTCAAGGGAGTCGACAGTCGGCCAGCGGTGCTCCGCTTCCTTTTCGAAGAGTTCGATGACGGCAGCGCCGAGAGGGGAAGTGTATTCCGCGAATCCAATGCCACCCAGCTGGATGGATAACCGCTATTGATAGGTGCATTAAAA
Organism: Ormyrus labotus; assembly: GCA_035582975.1. Lineage (NCBI taxonomy): Eukaryota > Metazoa > Arthropoda > Insecta > Hymenoptera > Ormyridae > Ormyrus > Ormyrus labotus. The sequence continues at coordinate 10,839,565 of JAWWEO010000001.1, read as the reverse complement.
TCGTTTAAATAACTTATATACTCTTTGTTTATTCAGTCGAAAGGTGCACTGGACTGAAAGTAGATAATGCTAATTTGAAATAATGGGAATGACAACGTTATTCGATTTCGTTCGCATTTCCTATTCTTATTATGCGGATTTTGATTATTGAATTAAAAATGACGATATATAGACTACTTTTTTGAAATGTTCAATTAATACTGCATCGACAGTTTTCATCATTCGTCAAGGAAATAAGGCAATATACTCGCAGATGAAAATTTTGTTTATTCTTTGTACGTATCGCATAATGAATTGCATCAATAAAATTTAGTACCTGAAATACAGATGCGAATAGTTTCGGTATCCACTTATTAATTCATTATACTAATGTATAAATGATCAATTTTTATTATGAATTAAGAGAAAAAAGTAGAATTAAAATACTTTGTTTGAATGACTAATATAAAAGAGCTTTTCTTAGAAGACTTAACATTAATTTTTCAACAATATTAATCTTTAGCAATTTTCAGTAAGGAAACTAAATAATTCCGAATCTCTCCCTCTCTCTCTTTTCTTCTCCCGCGCAAAGCAGTTTTTCCAGTTAACGCCACGAGGCAAAGAGCGGAAAAAGCAGGTGCACGGAGTTTATCAAGCCGGCATTAATTCCGTCTAATATTAAAAGCGCCGCGTGGCCCGTAAATATTTAGAATCTGAGAAATTTCGGCGAGACGCCGGTAAGAAAAGTTGCTCCCTTGGCTTCTCTCCCGCTCGGAGAGAGAGAGAGAGAGAGAGAAAAATCGAGTCGCGCCCGATTCCCGGCCATTTCTCTCTTCCTATGCCCTCTGCTCAATCGCAATTTCACCCTATCTCTCACTTCGAGACAAAAACAAAAAAAAAGAACACAAGCAAGAGAGATAAACTGTATTTTTCCTACAGTCTTACTCACACTTGCGCTCTATAAATTTCTTTCCGGGAGAGAGAAAAATATTTCGTTGATGCCATAAATTTGCCGTTGTTCGTTGCACCCTGTAAGGAGCACTGTGATAAGCTGATGCGAAAGTATTCGTATTATACAGGCTTTTAAATTTGAGTTATTGTGGAAATGGGAGATTTTTATTACTCGCTTAAATCAGTAAATATTGTTGAGTATGGTGAATTTTTTATGCTATTAAGAGGATTTGAGAGAACGCTAAATTAAATTTATTATTGACATTTAAAATCCCAAGTTTTCTCGTATTCTAAAAATATTTATTATTAAAAAAAAATTTCAGTCATTATTTATTATTTGTTGCTCAAATATTAACATCAGACAGACGTTCGTTAAATTTCTACAATTTAATCAAGAAAAGCTTTTTGGAAAAGTTGCATTTAATTATTTATTATTCCAAAAATTTTATTTTGCATGTTTTAAAAGTTTAATTATTTAAATTAATATATTGAATGAATAATGCTTAAGTATATTTTTATTGGCAATTAGATACAAGTCTATTTCCGACATTACACAACTACAGTATATTACAACAATCTCAGTAATATTTAATCGCACGTTCGCTTTTTTAAATACATATTCTTAAGAGAGACGAGGAGAGAATTTCGTAACGCTTAGTTTTACCTAGTATATGTGTTTACACACTCGATTTGCCTGATAGGACTTTATTACAAACTCAGTGCCATGTAGGACTTTATTAAGGTAGTTTATGCCAAAATTACTCTATTTACAATCTCCTTCATATTTGGAACAAGTACTTTTGAGTACATTTTTTAATATCAGAAAGCTCAGCTATACCAAAAAAAAGCTATAAAGCTCTAAAGTTTCGAATTTTAACTCGAAAATCCTATCCCTGAGCTTCTACGAGTAACGTTTTCATTGATTAAAAAAACGCTCTATTTACAATCCTTATAAAAACCTACAGTTTAATAGAAAAAAGATCAATGAACAAAAATGCTGCATTTGCATTCGGATCTTGATCGTTTACCATCCCGTTTCATAAAAACAAACAAAAATGTAAACAAAACGTCGAGTTCGTTGGCTGTGGACGGAGGCGGAAAACGGAGAGCCGCTCGCGGGGAGAGTGGGGACCCTCTTTCCTCGCCGTGCACCCGAGTTCGCATAAACGTCCTTAACAAACGCAATTTTTTATCAACTAGGGATACTTTAACGCGCTTCGCGGGCGTTACATTTTGTTTCTATTTAAGTTAGGTTAGGAACGGATCGCAAAACTAACTCGTTCAGTTTCATTATATTTGATTTTTACGTGAACAAACAATGATCACAATAAATATTTAATAAACTTGCTTATTTCTATACATAGGTTATCCTTTCGCCATTTTATACAAAAATTATAACTATAAAAACTTTTTTTTCAGAATCTAATTTTAATTTGCGTCATTTCTATATGCCATTACAGACCATCAATCAGATCTCGTTTTCAGCGACACTTTTCCTTTTCCCGTATCACTTTTTTAACAGACTTTCGATTAGAATCATTGTTAGGGCATACATGAGGGCCTAATCCGATGCCTTAAAATAAGCTTGTGGCCCTTATAAGGCGTTTAGCGGTGCATTAAGCAAGGGCCTGATGTTCTAAATGGGAAACTAAGCAGAAACTGACAGTCTCAAATACGTTCGCAATAACACTTCGCGTTATATGAACGTATTTGCTTCGCGTTATGTCCCTTTTATCACCTATTACAACTGTTTTATTATATTAATATACATTTTATTGCTTATTTTATTCTAAAATTTACAATTATTTCATTTTTGTATTTATTATGAAGGTTATGTTCATACACAGGAATAGAAATGATGGCCTTCCGAGGGTCTTGTGAGCACCTGATTTTTGATTGATAATTTAAGGGTATTAGAGGGTACTAGTCAGGCACATGCAGGTAAATTCTTAATTTAGCTTGCCAAATCAGGGCCTCGTGTAATACATCGCAACTCGCCTTATTAGGCCCTTATGATAATTCTTATAAGGGCCTTACGTATACATTAGGGCAGCCCTAAGATTTTTCTGATCGGGGTATTAATTGACACACATTAATTAATTGACAACCACGTCGCAGTCTCGAATTGGAAATACTGATTACAAACGACTTTCGAAAAAATCACATTAATCAGAATTCGAACCCGAGCCCACTTGGGAAGCATTGTATCGAGCAATTAAGACTTACGTCTTAACCACTTGAGCCAATGCGTGCCCCCATGAATAATGCTTTGAGCTTTGCAACACTGCTTCCACCTATCCGACAACGGGTGAACTAGAATTATCCGCTGAGTCGGGATGACGGGATGTTCGCCAAGGCTGAAACGATCAAGTTTATGCGTGGATTATCGAACAATATTCAAATTCATTTGAAATTTCACATAATTAACTATGTACAGAATTGCTTAATTATGCTGTACCTAAAAGTAAATTTGTTAAATCATAAAATATTCTCTAAAATTGATTTGAATACAAAATTTCTAACTTTCACAAGAAGTATATCTGAAAATGGAGTTGATAATGAATCATTAACTTGAAATTGACCTCAACTTTTTTCAACGCCTCAAAATAAATTACAAGGCCGAGAGTGTACCCCAAGACTCATTATCCAGGTGTAAACCCTTATTTCCTAAATCTACCTTCATTTTCACGCAGTCGCATTAACCCGATAAATAACAAAATGTGAAAAATAAATAATCACCGTCAAGTTCTTCGCTTGTTTTACTCCTTCACTTAAAGTCCAGAACAAAGAGAACTCGATTCTCTGCGTACATTTCCTCTCTATTAATATTCCCCCCTCCGCATTTTTCCAGCCCTTCCATTGACTGCAGCTCTCGTCCGGGCATCCATATTCCCCCCCTCCTCTTCGCAAACTTGGCGCTCTCCCTCCTCCTCGCTTGCTTTTTTTACGCCGGTCCTCGGGACTCCTTTTCGCACTTCTAAAATTTGCTGCAGCCCCCCGACGCGCGCGCGAGCTTTTGATTTACGGCTCGGACACACGTGGAGCGTTCTGATCTATGCCCGGCGGGGGGGGGGCCATCGCCTGCGAACCAATAAGACGCGCGCCGAACGGAGTGCCGGAGAGAGAATGGATGAGGAATCGAGAGAGTCGGGGAAATTGAGAGAGAGAGACGGGCGAGCATTTATTTCAGAGCTGGAAATTAGTTTTTAACACGCGATGATCGACGCGCGCGTGGCTTTTTGAGGAATTTTGAAATGCAGCGGCGGGGAAGAGGAGAGATGTTGGGGTTTTTTTGTCCTGGAAATGGATGGGAGTAAAGCCTCTCTGAGGCTGAATTTTCTGACGTTTTTCGTTATAGTTTAGCTTGAAACACAGAATAAAGCAAATGGTACAAAGGTAAAAATGAACTTTTATATTTTTTAATCCATTCGAGTTTCCATCGAAGCCGATTCCTCTCGCATTCAATAATTTATAAATTCCACCGCGGCGTCTGGCCATATTTTCTCGTCGCGCCCCGGCATATTTCGCTTAGTCGCATCTGATGGATTACCATAATTCATTTGCATATTCTTCCTTACACCGCGAATCTTCGTCTTGGCAGACTCGACGAAAAAGGGACAAAAACTGTTGCTCTCCCGCACAAATCCGCAAAAATAATAAAGGCTGCGCTTCCCCTTTCTGATGCTGAATATTTTCCTTTTCCATGTATATTTATTACGTTCGGCTCACCTTGTTTATAAATTGCGTTCGTTATTCATTTAAATCTAGACAAAAGATAATCGACTTAACTCCGCTTCCAATATCGTACATCTCTTTTAAGAATCACGTCTTCTCCACTGCAATCGAACAGTTTGTTACATCGAATTACACACCTTATAACGTAATTAAAAGCCTCGCGTAAAAACTAAATATACGCCATTTTTCGAGTATATAATTCAATAAACCAGCCAAGATCGCCCCGTTCATACATAAAAGTCAGCCGTCTAAAAAATATACGATTATTTGATATCCTTAATGGCTTAATCCATTTCCCCGTCTTTTCCCCCTTTTTTTTACAGCCCCGTCTTACTTTCAATTACCTGCGATCCTTCTCATATCCACGAACCGGTACAATCCCTTACGTATTCCAGCCCCTCTTTCTCTCTCTCTCTCTCCGTCACGGCTGCGAAATCCGCGCTGTTAGGTTTCTTCCCTGGGTTCTACCCGGAGGGCGGTAAATTACTGATCAGAGGGAAGCGCAATTGCAATTTAAATGGGCGTAGCCATCGTCCGACATTAGATCCCCGGGATCCTTACCTGCGGTGCATCTTGCGCGCGGGAATTATTCAAAATGCAATTTCCGGGAGTCTCGCGTGACATTGTCTCTCTTGTCTCGCGGTTTTTTATTTCGCTTTTCGGGAGTTTTCTCGCGCGGACACCTTGACAGGGGGGGGGGGGGAGAAATGGGAACGGGAGAAGAACGAATGGGTAATGCGACGTGAATTTGGGAAATGTTTGTTTATGGAATTTTGAGCTGGATTAGCGGCCTTTAAGTTTAATGGTTTGAAAATTTATTGCTGTTCGGTTTGAGGTAATCTGTTTTCGATGGATTTTGCATAATGCGATAATTAACTACTTTGGAATTTCATTTAATGTTTACTAATCAAATTGAAATTGTAATCTGCGTGAATTGAGCATAATTAACTTGTCAAAGAACGTTCTGGTCTTGATTATTGATTTTGGTGCAACTAATGCCTACGAACAAATTGTTTACTGTTAAATTATGCAAACTTCGTGAGAAAATATTAGAATCGAGTTTAGATTTTTATGTGAGAAAAATTTACAATAATTAGGAACCTTAATAATTTCATGAATTATATAATTCATCAGTGACACTGAAATTTTCTATTTATTTATAAAAAAAAATTCATGTCTGAAAAAGATAACAGTTACATCACTACTAATTACATCACGTTTTGAATTTTCAGGGCAGTATAAAACTTTTAGATTCCATTAATTCGTACGAATATTTTATACCGCTGTCACAGAAGACAGCTTATCAGAAAATTTTCATTAATAATAAAACTTTTTGTGCCATTTTTAATTCACAGTAGTACTCATATTTTTTTGACAAAACCGTCCGAAAGGACCAGCCCAAACGTTTTTATAAGTTATAAACAAACTTCCAACTTGGGCACATCGTAAAACTCCAATAGCAGCCCTCGAAAAACCCGCTCATCTACTCAGCATTTACATTACGTAAAACAGAGCAGCCCCGACACAAGCCGCAGCCCCGAAAATAAAGTGCGTAGCGGAGAGAGAGAGAGAGAGAGAAAGAGAATCCTTAGCAGCGGCATCGCAATAACTCACCGGCGGGTTCTCGAGCCTGCGCGAGTAAGCCGGGCTAAAGCGCACCTAGCGCAATATCAACGCGCCATTAATTTATGCGCGTGTGCGCTCGCGAAAAATGCGCGCATAAATTGCGCGCCAGATAAGGGCGCTCGCAACCTTCCTCCCGCCCCCCCGTGCGACCCCCCGCACACGCCCGCGTACATACTTTCTTACTCGCGCATAGCCGTATACGATAATGACCCCTTTTCAGCGAGCCCGGCCGGGAGGAGAGAGAGAGAGAGGAAGATCCGAGGGATCAGCCCTCCGAGGGGGCTTTGCGCGATGTTTACGAGTCTGGGCGCTCGGCGCGGGCGAGGGCGCTTTTGGCGCGTTAGGCTCCGTTGACCTTGGGAGAAATGCACCGAGGGGGAAATTAAAGTGTTTTCGGGAGTGTTTTTTCGGGCTTCTCGCGGTTTGGTAATTTAAGGTTTGCAGTTTATTCTTGACGATTGTTGATGTTTTATCGATTTCTCGGGAAAAAGCAAGTAATCGGCAAGTTTTGGGAGATTTTTCGAGGATGAGCTCGGGATGAAGAATAAATGTGTACGGGACGAATATTATATTGTTAAAATTTTTAATTCAACTTTTTCAGTTTTCAAAAAGAAGAAGGATAGTAAGCTGAAACTCGCTGTTTCCGTGAAGCTAGAAAAATACTACAGTTTTTTCTTCTCTTTCTGAATAATATATCTTTTATTTGAAACAGTCAGAGCTAAAAAGGCAGAAAAAATTTTCTACTTAAAATTCGTTTTCTAAATGTAACAAAAACTTTGTGAAATATTATATAATAAACTGGACTTTGCCTTCTACCACTAACGTATAAATTAGACCGAGCCCAGAGCAAAAACACCCAGCCTGAAAGCGTTAAACAATAAACTCGCGAAAGGCGCCCCTAACAAAAAAAAAAAAAAAAAAAAAGAAAGAAAAAGCGAGTTATACCCTCCGCGGCCGAACCGCGGAATCCGGCCAATATAAAGGATTCACCGCAGTCAAAAGAATTATTAAAAAGTATCCCGTTATGCGCTAAAAGGCCGTGGCCAAGCGCGGGGGGCTCTCTCCGCTAATAGCCTTTTTCCGATCAAAGCTCTCCGCGCCCTCGCGCTCCGCAAGGTAATCTGGATTAAAATTCACGTCGACTAATCCCTCGCGATAAAGCGGCGAAAGCACCGCCTTTGACGGCCGCGCCGGAGCACTCGTCATAGAGCGGAGAACGGCAAAGCTCGTAATGAAAAAACGAGAGCTGCGAGGGAGATGGATGGATGTTTGTAACGGGGAGAGAGAGAGAGATAGAAAGTACGTATCGCTCGGCAGCCTCGATTGTTGTCGATAAAGGGTCGGGCGAGCGGTTAAAGCGATGATCGAATTTCAAAACGGCGGCGCTGCGCTCTCGTCGCTCGGGTCATTCGTATTTAAGTGGACGCCGCTGAGCGAAAGGAGACGCGAAAACGAGAGGTGAAAAAGGAGAGGCGTAAAGACGGTGTTGGATGTATCGGAAAATAGAAGATGGCGCGCTGAGGGATGTTTTGGTATAAAGTTTAGAGTGGTATGGTTTCAAGTTATTTATTTAGTAATTATTTAACGAAAATTAACGCTGTCCTTTTAACGGAATGATAAAAAAGTTGGTCAGCCACTAATTTATTTTTGTATAATGAATAAAGGGAAAATTGTTGCAACGTAGATTTTTAAATCATCTCTTGAATTGGTGTTTAGATTGAAATTTCGCAGACTTATAAACCCCATTATATTCTCTTTTATTCTTTTTTTTATTACGCGACAAATATTGAGTTTGATTAAAACTGAAAAAAATGGAATCCTCCTTTTTTCAACGATATTGCCCACTTTTTCTAGTTCGCTTTATCTGTATCAAAAATTAATGATTGATGCATGACTGATCAACCTTAAAAAATTACAAATAAACAGTTACAGGTATTAGTCTTCGTTTTGCAACTTGTTTTGCTACCTTTAGATGACGTCTGATACAAGTTACAAAGATTGATTTAAAATTACAAAGATGGAAAACTCTAACTCGAATGGCGACCGACAAATCTTTCTCAACGCATACACCCAAAAGACAGTATTGAAAAAATTCTCGAAAAAGCTGCCTCGATGCCCGTCATTAATCAAACTTCATTATTATTCATTTCCTATACCTCGGCAGAACACCCAGTGTGCCGGCACAACCTCCCGCAGCTCCACTACACCCGACAATCCCCCGTTACAAAGCAAATAAAAAAGCCGATTGATTCGGAATAATCAGCGCCGGCATTACGTTTCCGCGCACGAAGCGCGGCCCGCCACTCATCGATTTCCCCGGAAAGTTTTAGCGGGCGGCTCGCGTCTGTGCGGCAACATATTGCTTGCAGCTCTCTCTCTCTCTCTCCCCGGATAATTTGCGCGCTCTGCCCGTTTAAGGGCGCACTCGTCCGCGAGGGCCGAGCCAGCGAGCCGCGAAATCAAAATTTATTTAGGAGGCCCTTCGAGGGGGAGCAAAGAATGCTAAAGAGACGTTAAGTACGCTGACGTCTGGTATTTTCCGCGTCTGCGAGTCGGACCGCCGGGCTGCCGGGGGACCGCCCCGCGCTAAAACTGATTTCGGCCCTGATTATGTATGTTGGTCAGTCATGTATACTCATGCATATGAATTCGGACGAATTCTGAGCTTAATTGATTGCGCCGACTGACATATGTACAGCTAAGTTTAATTGCATGGAGATTATGTAAGTGTGGGATGACCGTTCTTTTTTTAATGCACGTTTTGGAGGAAGACGGAACGGTAATGGAAAGCGAACAGTTTTCGGAGATGGTATTCTGCATTTGGACGTAACGTCTGCATTTGAGTTTGTGACGAAATAAAAAAATTTAATGTCATTATTCATTTGGGTCAATGATTTGTAGAAGATATTCTTTGCATTTTTGTAAAAAGGAAAAGCTTTTTTTGAAATTTGAGAAATCGCCAAGATTAATTTTATAGGATGGAAAAGTAATTTTTTAATTCTTAAACTGGATTTTTTCAAAGTACGAGAAAATTGAAGCCCTTTTATAATGGATTGAGTTCTTCCTTGCGAATTTCCCTATATCGCACCTAAACATATAAACAATGAAAACTTTTGAATCTGCCAAGAAAACTAATCCGACAAAACAGAGCGAAATAGCAGAAAATTTACAACGCATTATAAATCATACTCATTTAATTAAAGGCTTTTTTGTTTGCAGTTCTCCGCGTATTTTAATTTTCACGTTACCCCTTAATTTACTGAGTGAGTCACGGCACTCGCCGGTGCTTAAGAATTACCGCACGTTTTGCATTGTCCGCTGGCCTTTAAATTCAGTTTATCCGCCTTGTGACTTCGCCATTGTTCCAACTGCATAGCATTAAACGAAAATGAAAACGAAATTAATTCGTACGCAGGGAAATTTAATTCACTTAACCGCGTTGATATCCAGAAAAAAGTGTAACAAATTGTGCCCCCCCCCCCCCCAAGCTCGCTTATTTAATTTTCTCCCCTCATTATTTCTGGCTAAGCACGCTGAAAAATTTTAAGCGGAAATGCTCTGGAAAAGGTAACTTAGGTCAGAATGATTAAAGAATACATTCTCAGTCATTTTCAATAAATTAACGAGTTATAAATGGCTTCCTCTTAACCTGGATGAGATATAACCAACAATTGTTTGCAAAAATTAAAATAAAAAATTTGATTCTCACTTCCATAAACGATTATTGTGCAGAACAATCACTCTTGCAGCTGGGAAAATGACATTTTCGAGGCCAATTCGAAAGAAAGAAATTTTTTTACGATAACAGAAAAACATTAGTCAGCATAAGACAGTACAGAATTACTACCACCTGTTAAGTAGCGCGCACCACGAACTTGAAAAGAATCGTTAATCATGTAAATAAATGTTATATGCAAATAAAGTCAGCTATCAAAAAATGTAATCCTTAAAAATTTAAAAGAATTAATAAAAACTTTTTTGTGTTATTCTGCATTCTCATAAGTCTATAAGAAAATTGTAAAATGAAAGAACGTAACGAACTTTTACCGGAATAAAGTAATTTTTATTTATACAAATTATATATATATATATATATAAATCTTCAATTTTAATTTAATAACAGCGTCGAATTAAAAGATGAAATAAAAATTTCAAAAAAATAAAAAAACTGACATTTTTTTAAAGTAATTTTTATTGAGTTTCAAGTAAGTTCTCTTACATTCGAAAGTACAATACGTAAGTTAGATTTGAGATTCGCTTTACAAACATGTAAATAATCCTTGTAAATGCTATAGAGATCTGCAACTAAAATTGTACATTTCTTAAAAGAATGCAGTACAATTTTATGTTTATTCTTGCTATGTTCAAAAATACTGATTGTAAGTGCAGCTTTTTTTATTTTCCATTTAGATTAGCCGTTCGTGATACCTTGTTGTACAGCTGTAAAAATACATTCTACTTACAAACTCAACGTAACCTTTGAAAATCAGTATTAATATAATGAAAAAACATGCTCCTCTAGTTTTCTCTACCGTTACCAACTCGCATCACATTCATCTTCCTACAAAAATAGTTTCAACGATTCACATCTCAACTACGTCATACCATTTGTCAGATCTCCGCGGCATACAATCCTTCAAAAAATATCCATCTGTTTTCTCGCAACGCCGTCATTAAAAATCTTACACGCGATACAATGCACTTTTTTTTTCGTAGATCCCGTTTGTATTTCGAGCACTTGTGCATAATTTACGATTATGTGTTTTTTTTTTTTTCGTCGATTTGATATATATCACACGTAGCCTCTTTTGCGCTTACGATATCCCTAATAAAGTTACGGTTATATATAAAGTATAGCTTGAGTAACGAAAGCAAACGAAAACACTCGTAAATTAACTGTATTTCGCATAGACACGCATATATAGTTCGTTTTTCATGTTTGCTCACCGCAATACGGAGGTAGTATTTTGCAAGTAAGCGCGCCATTCAATAACTGGGCGCTTTTGATAATTGGGTGCGACGCTAGTTAGGATTATACACGAATACAATATGGAGGAATCGGGACAAAAGTTACGTATACTCTAATTATTAATCTAACGAAATACGCTTATTGTTATCCATAACATTATCAGTAATATAGTATTCATAGTTTGAAGTTTGGGGATAATGTTCTTCTATTTTTGCTGAATTTTACAACGCTTAAAGAAGAATATCTTATATTAAGTACAGGAAATCCTTAAGTTACCGCGTGTAGATTCCGCATTATTAATGCCGAAAAAATGCTGTTCAAAAAGTAAACGTAAATATTATAAATTCATGTTAAAAAATTGTCTTTTCTAATTATTAATAAAGATGATAATTCATTTTTTGGTACACATATTTTATCTATTGTTGGATATAGAAAAAAAAACATTAATTCAATAGATACTTATCGATTCTGCGCTACTTAAAAAATTTATGATTCATTTTAATTCAGTTTGTTGCAATACAAAGACCAAGAAAAATCATTAATTATAGATTGTAATATACAGATATTAAAAAATAATATTAAAAGGTTATACATTTAGTATATAAATCGAAATTTGAAGAACGCGTTTCCTTAGTATTTAAAATTTGACTATTAATGGATCTATGAAAGTGAAATTTTACATTTATTGTAATGAGAATTCATCTTTTTATAAGATCGAGTTACTTTTCTATCACAGCATCGAGTGGTATTAAGATTTTGATTCATTTGATTAAATATTTCAAGTTTCAATAAATAACCATATAGAAACTTTTTTTAAATCTTTGAATACGTATAACATGATGAAAAAAACATAAGTATTAGTATCTACTCGCTAAGCATTATGATAAACAACTACACTTGTAAAAAAAGTATAGAAAAATGTATAACTAAGATGTATAATTAATATTATAAATTATAATAACACGTGTAAAGATCAAAATAGTGCATAAACATTATCCATCATAAATCTTTACGTCCATTAGAATAAATTTGATCAATTTAATTACTTTAAGTGCATCGTTTCTTATCCTTTTAAAATTTGAACTTAAACATTATTAAAAATGCCATAACCACGTAATATTTCGTATAATCTCGTTATATATTTGTATTCGCGTCGTATAACAGTAAGCATATTTTTTTGCACCTTTAGAAAAATAGTTTCACCTTTACCTATCCAAGTCATTTAGCATCAAAAAAGCATCCTTTTTTTTCTAAACCGATCGCTCAACAATTACAAATTCAATATTCATAAAAAAGTATAACAACCAATATTCGATAATATAGCCCGTGCCTCGAAAAAACTTCAACACCAACAAAACACCCCCTTCAAAAAAAGACGAGCGCTCTCACCTTATTGCAAGTTCGGTCCCTAATCTCCCAACGGAATGCACAGATCTAGAGGGCAAATCTAATAATAGCACTCGTTGCCACTACACACCAAGTGCGATTCGGACAGGGCGCTTCGGGGCGCTTTGGTCGTCGCGTGGCTTGGCGACGTTTATGTTTCTAGGAGTCGCTCGCTACCCTGTTTTCGACGATGCAGTGCTTCGCACGCGGCGGCCGATAAGTGATTATCGAACGTTCGGGCTGGGCGGAGGGAGACAATTATTGTTATCGCATCGCTGGAAAAGAGCTGTTGTCGTCGTTGCGTTCGAGCGCCGCGTGCTTACGGATCCGAGGCCAAAGAGCTATTGATTGCTTCGGTTAATTGTACAAGAAATTCAGAATTTTAAATAAATTTTGCGAGGACGCGTGTAAGAGGGAATCTAAAATAAATAATAAGTTATAAGTTCAGTTCTAGATTCCTCGAACATCTGATAAACCATTTATTTTTGCAAAAGATATTTTTCAGAAACGATAACTTTAACAAAAAATTTCTAACGTACCGGGAAAAGTTCAACTAAATGCAAAAGAGTCCGTAATTTTCTTCTCAAGAATTTTGGCCTCGGTTCCTGGATGTGTAGGAGGGAACTGAATTATCCTAGATAACATACATCAAGGTGGAGGAAGGAGCGTAAATCAAGGAAGCGCTTACTCTCGCCGACCCTCTTCCTCATAGTTTTACGAGTTGATCAGACTGCTGAAATGAACGTGTATATATTGTATCGCAGACATATTTTAAAGTTTTTGAATTTATCAGAACTTATTTTCTCTCGTTGCTTTAATCTTATTAGGATAGCGAAAGAACGTTGCAAATGCATCTGGAGCCTCTTGAAAAGTACTTTCAGCGAAAGAACATTCATTTCTCGACTGTAGTTTGTAGTTATAACCGAGAGAGAGAAATTTTACAGGAGAAATTATAATATTTAACTGGCAGAAGTTGTAATTTAACTTTCTAGAAATTAATTCTAAATTTAATTGTATTTACTTTAAAGTAAAACATCTTTTCGAGTACTGTGTATTAAATGCAGTAATTTCTATTGCAGCACTTCTTCAAAACTATATATATGTATACATATATACGTTTTGCCAAGTGCTTTAAAGGAGTCGAGTGTTTCACTTTACCATATTTGATTTTGAGGCAACCGACAAAATAAGAACAATATTTAAAGTCTAAGCAATATAGAGCTATTGTTAATAAAATATTCAAAAATTAAATTATAATATCGAAAATATGAAATATTGTAGAATTTATGTACAAACAATCATTTACATAAAAGATAAACTTTATTAGTAGTTGAAAAGTAATAAATTTTAAAACTGAATTCTACTCTTTAAAATTCTTTCATCAAAAGTAAAAGATTTAATGAGAATTCTTTCGCGAATAACGTTATCATAAAACGGTAAATCAGTAAAATTTCAGAAAAAGCAAGTTGAGTGACGTTTGTAGACGTAATAAAACTCCCAACTTGGTTTATTTCAAACCAGTGCCTCGTCCAGGCCCGCCGTATTTTTAAGCGGCTGTAAAGAACTCGTAAAATGCCTCGAACAACTTTTCAATAAAGCGGTAGGGAAATTACATCCGATCGAAGGCGCGAGGAATAATACAACGAAGGGGAGGAAATTCTAATTCTCCGAACCCGCTTTTTCTCTCGAAAAAAGTTCAGTCGAGAATCCATCGGGCGAAGAAAGCGCGTACATTCTTTAGGTACTGTAGATTCGTCCGCGATGCTCTGTGGCAACATTTTTAACAATGGCTACATATATATCCAACGAATGACTAAACACAACAGCTACTAGAATTTCCGATTACAGCTACGTCAGTATGTCTAAGCTTAACTGAGCTTATCTCTTTTTTTTTTATAGAATATAACTTTTTCTTCTATATTTTTTATCTTTAAATTTATCACGCAGAATTTCTCCGTCTCCTTTGTCAGCTACCTTAGAGTAGTTTAATTGCGTATTTGCACATTTTGCCAAGAGAACTTATTTGTGAGATCCCTTGTCGTGGCACACGATGTGCACTAGCCTTAAATTCTGTTCAGTAAAGAGGTTATTGTAAAACTTTAGGACGTCTTCTGGGTCTATTTCCTCTTGCTTTGAAGCCTCTATTATCTCAGGAACCAATGTTCTTGATCGTTCAATCCTGGAGAAAGAATATTTGCGTTAAATCAAAGTTGTACTACATAAGCAGAAAAATGAGATAAAAAATATTTGTAAGAATTGAAAATGTGGAGAATTCCGTGGAAACTTTTAAAACTTGCCATAATGTAAAAACAGATTCAAGAGTTATTGGAAAAGTTTACCCAGCAACTCGGCAAAAATAAAAATAAAAATAACGTCTACCCAATCTCATAGCTTTTAAAGAATCTAAAATGATTCAAACACCGGCAGGCGCTCTATTATTCGAGCATCGCGGTCCATCCACCAATCTCCGAAGCAAATTCAGACCGTAATTTCACGCGCTCCGTCCTTTACTTAAAGCCAGCGCGCGAAAAGAAAAATCTCCTCGTAAAAAGGAAATAGCCCAGGATTGCTGATAAATATGCGAACGAAGAAATTCCAGAGGAAGAGCCTTGAAAAATTCACCGTCCTCATTTCGCGCGAATCGTTCCCCGTTCTCCCCTCGATTCGGCATTTTCCGTAGCTCGGCGAATAGCGAATAAGCAGAGAGAAACAGGGCCGTGTGGTCGGGCTCCTTACTTGTGATCGAGATTCCAAGTGGAGAACAGGACGAGCTCCTCCTTGGATCTGTAGGGATTGATTTTGTGCTTGTCGAGGTAGGAGCACTGGTCGCGGTTCCAGACGCCTCGGCACCTGAATTCGCCCCTCCGGTCGCACATCGCCTTCATGTCCTCCTCGACTCGAGTCACCGATTCGTACGGACACTTTTCCTCCGCCTCCTGCAGTTCCTGCTTCTCCGTCTCCAGATCCCGAGCCGCCTGAGGGGATCGTACGAACTTCTTGGCGTCGATTTCGTCCTCGTCCAGACCCAGAATGTATCTGGAAATGGGGCGGAATTAGTCGGGGAAGCTATACTTTTTATAACGGCGGTGAATGCTAGTTTCGCTCGAGTTTCGAATAATAAAAAATTTCGTCTCGGAAGTTTTAAAGTAAGAAACGGGAATTTTACTTTTGCGTGCGGGTAACAAAAACTTTGAGAATAATGAATGCTTAATATCTTTTTGTAGAATGCAGCGAAAGAATAGCGAAATGTATCTGGAAGCGAATTAAAACTGAAATTTCCTTTTATGCAGAAAAGAATTTACTTTTTAGTTTTTGCCGTTACTACATTAACTTTTGTTTTAATGTACCTTCCGAGAAGAAAAAGTAAAGGTTTGCGATAAGATTAAAGGTCTTCAAGTTTCATCGGCTAAACAACGGACTGATAGTAACACCGGCTGTTCCAATTTATCTGTATTTACACGTCCATTGTTATTGCACGTACTTTCATGTTCGTCTAGGATGAATTTAATTTTAAATGTAAACACGAACTGACATCTAAACTTGCATCTAATGCATTCCAACACGACCGATCAAATAAATAATCCTGTCGCAAAAATCGGACGCATAAGTTACAGAAAAACTCGCAGTCCACCTTGTAACCTTGTAAATCTTTTACCTCTCGTAAGCAGTGACGCTCATCTTGCAGGGACAATGCTCGTAGCAGCAGTTTTCGGTGCCGTCTGTTTTGTCCGCTTCGTTGTCGGCTCGCTGGCCGTTCTGGAGGCCGTCGGCGCGGCTCCGATCGAAGTAATGGCCGAAGTAATGATCCTTCCTCAGCTGCAGCTTGAAGAAGACGATCACGCGCTGCAGCCGCTTGCGAGCTTTCGCGTCGCCGTTGTACGCCTCCGAGGATCTTATCTGCTCGATGGTCTTGTACAGGTAGCCGCGGATTCGGTCTTGGCAGCGACGGTGCAGGTAAGCCTCCTGAGATAATATAGTTTAGCGTTATCGGGATATTGTTTTATTTTGGGTTTATTGTAAGGTATATTGATTCTGTTACTTGAAATTAATTCACGCAAACCTTTTAGCAAGTAAATTAATTTGGAATTAATATTCGTGACTTATTCGGAAAATGTGGGTTGAGGTAGGAGTAGCCGAAATATATTACTTAAAATAATTATTAATTATTTTAAGTAATACTTTATATTTTAAATAAAGATTTAAAAATTTCATTTTATGGTATATACTTGATTCTATTAGAATCCTCCTTTAAAGAAGTTTGATTATGCAGCCAGTATAGTTCTATACTCAAGAATTCAATACAGATTTCTTTTATCTTCTGGCAATCTATGAATACCTTTTCAAACATTCAAAAGGCGGAGTCGAAATATCAATTCTGTCTCCGAACGCAATATCTCGTATTATTTTCATAAAGAAATCCTTTTACAAACTTTTGCTGAATTTACCCTCCTCTATAGAAATTATCGTGAAATATTTTCAGTTCGCTTTGCATTTAAGATAAACAAGAAGACAGAAGAGTATTGACAAGCGCTTATTTTTAAATTTAATGCACTTATTTCATAGCACGGAACTATTCAAATGTTCACTTCAATAAAAACTTGAAACTATATTAAACCCGATTGCACTGAGAAAAAATTTATATTAAAAATTACTATACTGTATACCAAAGTGTATGCAAACTTGCATCATCCTAAAAATTATTATACTGTATACTAAAATTTAATACTAATATACTAAAAACTGATAGTTTTTTTAATTTTTACTGTATAGTATAGTAATTTTTAGGATAATGCAAGTTTGCATACACTTTGGTATAAAATGAAGTAATTTTTAATAAAATTTTTCTCTCATTTTTCTCAGTGTACTCATCGAGAAAATCCCACTCTGCTCGGACCAATAAACCGAGCTTCCCCCCCGAATCCGCTGCGAACAGATAAGAACTGAATTGGCATTATTACCTTAGTCGTCGCATTCGTGTCCAATCCGTCAAACCACTCGGGATGATCCTCCCGCTTGCTGAGCATCGTCTTGGAATCGTCATTATTCAAGACCTTATTGAGCGCCGCGATATTTACTTTGAGCTTATCCGTGAGAAACTCCGCGGCTCGCTCCCCTTCGCGTAGGAAGCTCTCGTTCACCTTCCTCAGCATCTGGTAAAGCACATCCGCTTCTGTTACAGCGACAAGACGATGTATATGAAATGCGTCAAGCGGAACACAAAAAAAAAACATTGAAAACAGTACTGTCGGGCTCGCTCGACTTCGAACTTCACCTCCGAGCTTCGAGCTTTCACGTGTCAGTGGAGTGTGCTTAATCTTTGCTAACTTTTACGGAATTATTCATGCAGGAATTGCGTCGCGTCTTACTTTAAGCAGGTATTTACGCAAAAGTTTGTTAAATAATGCAATAGTACATTCGTGTATTCCAAGTAGTAGAAGGTATTTCAATTTAAAATTTATTTTTGATGCTTAGTATTTTTCAAAAGTCTATTTTTACTCTATTATTGAAAAGAAAAATATTGGCATATAATCAAAAAGCCCAGTAAGCTAAATGCAATTAAACAAATTTGTTAACGCACAGTAATAAAGCATTTAAATAATCGCACTTTATCGCTTAATCCACTTCTCGAATTAGACAAACTACAACAGCATAATGCAAACTACCAGAATCAGCATCTCTCTCCTCCCACACCCACTACTTTAAAGCGAGCACTTTCGCGAGTTCTCCCAACAACAGTAAACACAAGAGGGCGAATAATATATATCGCAAGAGGGAATACTACTTTACCGGTCAAGAGCTTCTCGCCCGGTCGGCGCAGTATCAAAGTGGTCTGCGGCTCCAGGGTGGCGAAGTACTCCTCGTCGATCTCCGAACCGTCCAGCAGGAAGATTCCCACCTCCTCCAAATCGTCCGTCACCTGTCGACGTCAAAAGGCTACGTTTATTTTCATAACTTTCGAAGGGAGGTGGGGTAAGCGGCCTTGAAACGTTATAATATTCAATAAATCGATGGAACCTCCCGTAGAAAAGGATCTATTTATATACCGCAGACTCCCTGCAGATAGAATTTAGTTGACGGATCGGCTCGTCTATCGGAAAATTGTAAGCAAAAAAGGTCGAGGTCGCGCGGCAATGGAATTATTCTCGCGAATCGATTCCGCGTAAACCGTAGGGTAGATTTTTCATTTTGCAGAAAAGTAGTTGTTGATTACAAAAGTTACGCTAATTAGAGCTCATCAAACACGCGGCTTTGAACGTATTTTAATGCATGTCGATGCTTTGCACAGTGAGAGAAAAAAAAGTAAAAATTACTATTTTGTGTCCTTATTTCAGATATGAGAAGAAAAATAATAATATTTATTATATGAATATTAAATGTTAAAATCGAAAATTGTAGTTAATTAAAAACATATATTGAAATAACAATACAAAATACAGTAGTTGTCACTCCTTTTTTGTGCAGGGAGGTTTATTTTTTCATTGCTTTCAATCAATCTTTATTTCTCAGATATGTTCTGAATGTGTCAAGGGGGCTTGAATAAAGCTTAGTGGCATTCGCATCAAACACCTAAAAAAAAAAGAATGGTTACGAGGACGTAATTAGTGAACTGTTCTATGTGAAGGTATAGAGAAACATTGGAAAATTTATCGAAGCTGCAAAATTAATTCGTTTTCCAATATCGTGTAATAAAACTCTTTTACTTTCTATTTTCGGTGACTAAATTTTGGAAAAACTTCTTTTAACAAGGTAAATATTTTCGTATTTCTTTGATGCTTTTTTATTTACTGATATTTTATTGCAAATATGTATCTTTATTCGTTGATGATTCAATACACAAAATTCCATCTTTATTTAGATTATATATTTAGCTAATATTAATTTAAAATAAAATCTATTTATGTCTAATTGATTGTTGATTATGACCTCCAGAATGACTACATAAATCACATTTCTTGAAAAAATTTTACGTTTCAGCTTTAAAACATGTAATAAACACTTTTGATTATCAGTCACCCTGAACCGAACAACCATTACTCTCTTTATTGCTACTTCAATTATTATTTTTATTATCATTTCTCGGCTTTTCCTGCTTTCCTTCTCCGCATTACTCTCCGGTGTAATCACCGTTCTGACCTATTTCCAGCCAGCCGAAATCGTAACTTTTTTGCCCGTCCTCGCGGAGAAGAAAATCTCCCGTCGACAAAAATTTACCTTGAAACTCTATACACCGCAGGAAATCCTTTAACTCCCCCACCTATATATATATGCACGAGAGCAGCATCGCGCCCAGCGATATCCAGCGTCCCCAATCCCCTCAGACCTTGGCTGCGAAAGCTCTCTCCCAGTACAGCTCTCGAAATTCCCCGACTCGCGCTGCAAAGCCTATATTACGAGCACCTCGCGCGCGTACACACGAGCCTCCGAAGCTCCCCGGGCGGAAGAGGCGCGAGTCGCGCGGAATTGAGGTCGTTGGTACTCCCGCAGCGTTCGCGGGAAAAGCAGCAGCCCGCGGGATAATGCGGATGATATCCCGGGCGACCTTGACCCCCAGCTCCGGGGCTCGCGAGAATGAGATGCTCTTTTTCTCGAATCGCCGGCCGGGAGAGAGAAAGAGAGAGAGGGAGAGAGATCTGGATTAAGCGGGCGGGGTTTCCTTTTTACGGCTTGGTGCAATGAATTTTAGAGTACGGTAAGTGATTCCGCGGGAATTTTTTAAAAGATTGCCCCCGGAAGAGTAATTAAAAAAGTTCTACTTTCGACTGGGTTCAATGGTATTTGGAGCATGTTCAAAATTTGTCTAGTTTAAGTATAACCAATTGAATTTTTAATAAAAAAGTAGGTGTTAGTTTGAATTTTATTTTCGTGTCTTTAATTGATTTTTATAAAAAATTAAGAAAATGCTTTTTTATAAAAAATCAGGTATGAATGAGTTTATTACTCATTAAAGAATATCCTTTTATTCATAATATAATTTCCAAATTATACCACATGCAAATTATACAAATTATACCAATTTATTATATAACAGTATTTTAGTAACTTTTTGTTTAAAAAAATCGTAAGCGGAATTCATGAAACATTTTAAAACGCAATCTGGTTTATTACTTCCTCCTAGAGGAAGCTTTGTGATATTAATTTTTGGAGTTGCTGTAAAAACATGTTATAAATATATTTTGAGGTGTCAGGAATAAAAATTTTCCTCGATTATAAATTTGGTTTTAGCTCTTTCAACTTTTGTAGCTATACCAAGATTAGGAACAAGTTTCATTCTTTTTGCATCGGCTGTTATCAATTGAAAGAGCTTCCGATACACAAATAGTTAAAATGATAAAATTATTAAACATCGTAATTTTATAAAATTATAGCCAGTTTTTTAATAATTCGATCAATTTTATTTATTTAAAGCTTAGACAAGGACATGCGCGATATTCGTCAGGTAATAAATATTGTTTACAGATACTTAAGTCGTGAATTTAAAAACTTTTACGCAATAAATAATTATGTTATAGCTTAATTGTTCACGTTTTGGTCTCTTCTTATTGACTATATAACACTTCCTGAAAGTGGCATAAGGAATATTTTTCTGAAGAATCAAGTAAGTAAAAATCTTAGGCAATTAATAAATATTTGTGATATTTTAGAATTAAAATTTACCTCCGAAGTATTTTTTGTAAAATCTCTCAACTTTAATTTTGATCATTGCAGTACAAACGAAATTTGAAAATGTTAATTTTGGGATTAGCGCCTGTGGCTTTCATAGCCGCAGCAATCGGTATTGTTACATCAATTGTTACATTATCTCAAGATTTGTGGAAAGGTGTAAAAGAAATTGAGAGAATGAAGGAAGCAAAACCAGACGAAGATGATCATTATCAACCTTCCACGGATCCTCTGGAACGTAGCATCATGACAGAATTGCGCTATCTTTCAAAGAAGAACGATCAGTTTCTGGTAGAACTGGAAAATGCGAAAGAGGAAATTATCGATAGGCTCACAGAGACTATACCGGAATTGGTTGAATTGAATCGACGCCTATCCACCATAATTGTAAATTCAAAAACCATACACAAGTCTTACAACGAATTCTTAGATTACTTTGAGCATTCTAGTAAATACGATCAGGATTTGATTAAAGATTTTTCTCTTAAAAATATAGCGGGGGATTCTTGCGGATTACCTTTTCTGCTAAGCGAAAGTCACACGCTACTTGTCCTTAATGACGGAGAAACTACTAATACTATCGATTTATTAACTAAGTATTACAAAGTTCGTATGATTATTAAACAAGTTTTTTGAACTCTTTAACATAAATATGTTACTTACCTATTTTGAAATATTGCAGACATATTTACAATATTCGAACGTAGCCCAAAGCGCTCAACAGTTTTTGTACAATTTACATGGTTCTGTTATATTTACTGAACTTAAAGGTTTATTTGCGTTAAAATACAGCTATGAACTTTTACATCGTTACAAGCATGGTGCGTTCAAAACTTAATTAAAATAATAACAATTTAACTTGTTAATCAGTTACAGCTGTTTCTCTTTAAATTTTGCAGGGAATTACACTGAACACATTAAAAACGTGGAAAATGACTTTAATGCTAGAGTTAACAAAACTGTAGATACGTTTAAGCGAGCTATGGTCGACTTATCCAGAGAAATTATCAGGAGGGATCCTCCAGAACACAAAGAAAGTAAGTAATATACTTCATGAATATGCTTCTTTTACAATGACTCTAAGCTGAATAATTGAATACTTTTAGATGTCACTTTTATTGAATTGAAACAAGCTTTTCAAAAATATATGATAAACGAATACGATCTGGATCCAAATCAAAATTGTTGGACAAAGTGCCACGAATATGCACAAGTGGCGCCCAAGACTCCTTCTTGTTATCACAATAAACAATTTTGCGAAAGTCAAAACGCCTGTCAAGGTGGATTGTACGATTGCGAATACACGATTAAACCACCTTTCCACGTTTGCCTTTCAGTAAGTTTTTCAAGTATAATAAGGTGAAAATTTAATAATACTTTATCAATTTTAATTTTTTACACTTAGGATAAAAACAATACTCGCAGATATGAATATATTGAAACTGAAAGTGGTCAGACTTATGGAACAAAAACCAAAAGCTGTGAAAAGCCAGAGGTAAAATATGCTCTGGAATCGGCAGCAAACTTGGCGAATTGTTACCCATGTATGTGCATTTGTGCTGATCAGACACCTAAAACAATTAACAAATTTAGTTTAGCTCCAAGTCTCGTTAATTGTTCCAGTAATTAGTAAGTAAAGTATTAATGTATATTTTAATTATTTTAATCAATAATTGTAATTTTTATTTTCAGCGTTGTTACTGGAGCACGTTTTGTAAACGTAAATAACATAATTTACGTTCAAGTTCAACAAGCAAAGCAATTGCCAAACGGACATATCAATGAGACCAGCATTGAATGGGTACCAATAAATACTACAGCCAAAGGTAATTCAAATTCTGTTTGCATCCTGTATAAAAATATTCAGTCTTCATATTGGTTTAAAATTATTATTTTGTAGAAATGTATACATTAGACTGGAAAAGTAGTAGGGAAGTAATGTTAGATGATGTTCACGCCCCAAAAGATCATGTCTTATTAGGATTAAAATTCCACTCTGTGAATGGACGATTAACACTTAAAACGTTCACGGGTCCTTTGAATTACACTTCTGGAAACCTCACATGTCTCAATAACGAGATAATTTTATTCAATGAAACAAAGTAAGTGTTATAAATAACTGAAGCACCTAGTTTCTGATGCAATTTATTGTAATCTTTTTCAGAGACGAAATAAGCGTCCGCCACCTTAATGCTCCAACCCTGAAAGGCGTAGAGCATAATCTCATATCGAAACTTAAACAATTTATAAAATTCGAACCAACCAGTTTTTTGAACGATCTTGGCCAACGTACAATACCGTTTATGGACATTCAGGAAGTCACGACTAATCCACCTACGGCAATGTCTGGTGTTGGTCTCTACCATAAAACAATAAAAGGCAGTGGTGGCTTCCTGGGGCTGAGGTTATTTACTTTTGATGTGGAACCGTTCATGCAACCAGATTTACCAGGCAATTCACAAGATGATTATAACGATGAGGAAGATAACTATGACGTATCCAGCAATGATGTAAATGCAACAATGATCTAGTTTGAACCTAGTACTTTAGTGAAATAATAAATATAAAATAAAAATTAAAAATTTCTTTCTGCTTATTAAAAAATAAGTTAAATAACTTGGATTCGAAATATTTATTTCAATAATGTAAATTAAATTTTTATGTTGAGTTTCCTCAATCATAAAAATATTTTAATTTAAGTATTATTGTCACGTTTTGTTACCGATTTTTCCTCAGCTCATTTATTTTCCAAACCAAATACATACAAGTTTTCTATGTTTTAACTTTTTTTAAAGCAACCGACACATTGGCAGGGTGGCGGGAGCCCGTATTGGCCGATCGTCAAAGTTAAATAGCGCTGGGCAAACCGTTACTTTTGGATGGGTGACCGCTGCCTACGCAACTTTGTACGATTGATTAGGCGTGTTTTCACATCTTACAATGTGAGCGGGAGGTATGGTTATGTATGGTTTCGGTGCATAACCCTACGCAATGTGACATAGACACCAAAATTGAACCTACCAATTAGCCATCTCCGGAGCAGGTTTTCCCAATCAGGATTTATCCTACTGGTTTCGTCTACAGGTTTTTCCCGTTTTATAGGCACAACCCTGGGCAAATGCGGAGGTAAGGGGGGAATAGAATATGAAGGTTAGGAAATAGGAAAAGAAGGAAAAATAGGAATAATAAAATAGAAAAAGTATGAGGACCATTGAGAATGGACGGTGCTTGGCCACACTAGACTGCCGGAGTGAACCCAGAGAAGGATCCTCTTAAAAAAAAAAAGAAAAAAAAAACTTTTTTAAAGCACTAAAGGTTACAAAATACGGATAGTTGTTAATGTGGTTTGATTACCAAAATCTTCTTTATATGCGTTTCATTTACTTCAGTTATTTTGCAAAGTATAACAGGGAATTGCTCAAGAATTGGTTCCTAAAACAATACTTAAACCTTGTGAATTGCTTCAGAGCATGGAAGAAAAGAGCCTTAAAAATAATAGCTTTAAAGTAAAAAACAAGTTTTTACTATAATTATATACTAAATATTACATTTAATCTCATTCTTTTATAGTATTCGTATATTAAAATGAAAGTACAATAATTCCAGACGAATTATCGAAAGACCAATAAAAAAGATTTTTTTATTTAATGTATAGATTATTTATTACATTTGTATTTGGTTTAATGGTAATGAACCACTTTAAATGCGAAATCAACTTAAAGCCTGATAGTTTCCCAGCGCCTTATTTATAAAAGTTATAAAAGTTTTATGAATGAAAAACATACGGTTACTGAAATATTGATCGATTACAAGATTCTTCATTAAGTCAGTCTGCTACGAAAAGATCTCAAGTTCCCACATTACCCCCTACCATTGTTTTCAACAAGTTTTAAATTCTACAAAGTAGGTGGTACCTCCATCATTTCATAATTGGCAAACTTACACGAACGAGCTCGTTTTCGCCAAAAACCTTTTTTCCTAATTAACCCGCCGCTCCTAATCAAGCTGTTCCTAATTAAAATGCAGAAATTCGCACGAGTGGCTTTTTTAAATTAGTATCTGCGCAACTTTGACACGCGTCCTTTTTTTTGTTAAAACAATTGCGTCAAGCTCTCGGTGCTGATTGCAACCGACGGCGAGAGTCCTCCTGGCAGTATCTTGAAAAGTGTGTCACAAATTAGCCGATGTCTCTCGTCCGGAGAGCAACACTACAGGTGTCAGCTGACGCGCGGCTCTCGAAATGCAAACCAGAAAGCCAGAGTCCAAATATTGGGTCACCGAAGAGGCTGGACGCCGGTGACTAATTAGTAATGATCCTTTATGCTGCTTCGTTGGATTAGCATAAAAATACTGGTGTCAATTAGAGATTGTGACGTCCGATGCATGCATCCAAGTAAGTGGGGCTTCGAGAGCTGTTTAGGGTGATTAAGTACGGAATTTCCGATTGACATAATTTCCAATTCTAATGGCCGGAGATACGTTTACCTACAGTAATCTACTAGTATTAAAAACTGCTAGTAGAGTAAATAATGGCGCAGCTTGGGACAATAATAACCGTTTGCATTGAGCATCCTCAATTGTAAATTTTAGAAAAATAATTTAAGAAGGACTATTATTTTGCGTTTCATTTGCATTTGAGAAATTGTTGACAGGCAGCTTTTGTTTTGTGTTATGGATTCAAGACGTGACTTATTAATAAGCGAAGAAAAATGGTTATGTTGTATTCTTTAGAACTGGGAAAACGGACTTATGGTATGGTAAAAATTACTATAACTTTAAACCATTTATAACCATAGAAATGCAACAGTTGCATTCAGTCAATATTTACAGTCTTGTATAATCTTAAACCATCCATTGCGCCAAATATTTACATGTGTATACGTTCATTTTCACATGTACACATTGCATAGAACACACCAGCTTGTAGATTTATTAAATTACTCATATATACCGACAAGAAAATTATCCTTTCGGCGAGAAGAGGACAAATCTCCGATAGTTCAATTATCGATCTGTCAGATTTAAAACAGAAAAACAGAAAAACAAGGGAGTGCCGTTATTTTTCGTCCTACATTCCCACCCGCGAACCTAAATCTTTACAAAGCAGTAAACAAAGCCAATCGAAGCTGTCGATTCAGCACCGAAGCACTGCAGAAAACTAAAGCAGTTGTTAACGAAGACAAACAGAGCTCTGCTTACACACTGCGACCGCAGCCAGTATCTAACGGCTCTTGCGAAAACATTTGCAATCGGCGCGAAGCTGCATCGATCCCCATCGACAAAGCAAGTCCGTCCTCTCTCTCAGCTCATCATCCGGCCAATTAGCAATTCAAGTGTCCTCGTTGCGCGGCGTTCTTTTTTTTCTCTCGCGCCGCCACGCTCAGCCGCGGCCGTGACATTGGAAAGTAGGGGTCGAAAGATAGCTGGGCGCGACTCTGGCAAGGACGCGGAACCGGGAAGCAGGGACGCCGAAGCTGCGCGTCGTGGCCCTGGCCTGAATGGCGGCTTTTCCCAGGCTGCTCTCTCTCCCCCGTCCGTTCGATAGAGCAGCGCCAGCCAGCCGGCGCACACACGTATATACGCGAAAGAGTGAGAGGGAGAGAGAGAGAGAGAGAGAGAGAGAGAGATGGTGGAAAACTCCAAGGACGCGCAATCAAGCGTCTCCCACCCCCTCCCGTGTTGCTACGGCGATCGGTCCTGATTTCCCTTACGTGCCTTTTTCACAGGCGACACCCGGACCCGTTTCCGACTAGCTACTGCTGCCAGGGGATATCGATTTTCAAGAGCTTCAAGGGGATGGATCGCGAAGCTACTGCCGCCGCCGCCGCCGCCGCTGCTTCTTCTGCCGCTGCCCGGTGTCTGGGGTGCCATTGAAATAAGAGAAGAGGGACACACTTCTTAAAAGTCACGTTGAGGATATAGTAACGCCCACGCTGTAACTCCCGGAGGCGCTTGAGCTTGCGAAAGTCCTTTAGGGATCGGACGTTACGGCGGGGCGCGAGTCGCTGAGTGGGAGAATAAATTTTCGAGGAAGCTGGGGGGGAATTCGGAAGGGATTCTAATTCGGATGATTTTCGGCTCGAATTCGTTTTATTTGGAATTCGCGCGATTTTGAGACACGTTACTGCGCGGTACGTTAATGGTGCAATTTAATGGCTCGGAGTCCGATTTCGAACAATGTGGCACTATTATTTTGGTATTTCTATTAACACAAGGGTTGGGATAAATTTACATTACTTGTGAATGGCATTCCGGAATTATTAATTTCAATATTAAAATTAAATACAAATCTATATTTGTTTTATTATTTATTTGAATATATTTATATTATAAAGTTAGAGTAAAAAGATCATTTATTACGAGATAAAGAAAAGGTATCATAGTTTTTGTTTCTTGTATTTTAATCTGTTTTAATTTCTTCGCTTGCTTTAACTTTTACAAAGATAATGTATCATCAACTTGCCGGAAGCCTCTGAATTTAAGTTCTGAATTAAAGTTTTGTATTAGACCTGGGATATCTATAATCTTGCGAAAGTTAAATTAAGATTCATTTTTAAATAAATTTTGCGCCAATGCAGCATTATATTTCCTGATACAATTGTGACTGGTTTTTGTCAGCGTTACAAGTTTAAGTAGTTTAAAATTGCATTCGAAGCAGTTTAGTTGATACCCTCAATGTAAAAGCTTTCAAACTTACAAAAATCATTAAAAAAGTTTTTAACCTACTTCCCACCGAAAAAAAAATTTCAGTGTGATCAGATTTTACTTGAAATTCTTTCAGCAATATTTTTTCCGCTTAATTAAAACCTGCCATATAAGTTCAGACGTTTAAAGAGTACACGTCGATGGCACGCAGTCATCGAAGGAAATTCAATAAATTAGTGTAGCTGCTGAGAAAGCAAACTGTCGAAGCAATTTACGCTGCTTCTCTTACGCAACTCTCAATAGAGAAGGTATAAGTATTTCAATGATAAGAGATATACGATCAATATCCAAGAAGGTCTTTCTGAATTCAAATTGAAAATGAATTTCCTTGGAAATGTATTCCGATGCGTATCCAGCTTTATAAAAATTTAAAGACACGTGGGAATCTCTTTCGAGATAAAAATTAAAAACGACTCCGGAACCCGAATCCGATTTTTACCACACTGGAAGATAAAGTACAAAGTGAGCAATTCGCCATTACATGAAATTCAAATAATTTGCTTACTCCGGAATTTAGATTATGTTTTATTCAGAATATTTGGAATAATCTCGTTTTAACATACATCTGAATGTATCTCGGAATTTGTACCTTAGAATAACAAGTAAACAACTCAATGTGAATTCATTAAATGTCCCTCGGAATGAATTTAAACGGATTTCGAGAATTATTGATTAACTCCGAGACGAAACTTCAATAAATTATGTAACGTAATGCTTTAATCTAATTTTCGTATTAATGAGTATGATCTATATCTAACAGGACGGCATTTTTCTAATTAAAAAGTTCGCTTAAATCTTCATAGTTCATTTTTAATTGAATTAAAGTAAATTCACATTTTAAATTTTTTTTCCATGATCATCGATAAAATATGTCCTAGATTTTAATGTTTAAACTTTAATCGTGAAAATCTTAACAAGCCAATAGAATGTTTCGCCGTTAAAATTCAATGCTCTTTAACCTAACGGTTACCCAATGTCAATTTTTTACTCCCTCACTTCAAACCAAATTTTTTGCACTTTTGTATAAAACTGAACATTCTCTTATGAAACTTCTTTAAACTGGAAAGTGAACAATCTCATACACTGAGTTACTATATACTCACTCGGAGAAAGTATACTTCATTTGCCGTAAAACGTTTCTTTAACAATAAAACTTTATTTAAACGTTAAAGCTAATTAGTTTAATCTCGCGAATATAGACCTATTTTTCACGTTTTAACGACTAATGGAAAAGTTTGAAGTACGAAATGAATTAAATTTGATAATATTTCAAACTCGTATTTATACTACCTAAATGAACAAATTTACTATTCATGGTGTATAAAACTTTTCACGAGCCATTATAACTAAGTTCACAGAAAATATTAACATGCGAAAATTAAATTTTAACGATAATATCACTATTAGTTTTCAAATATATAATATATTAAATAATTTTAAAAAATTATAATGTAATTTTTCTTATTCTTGTTATATAAAACAATTTTTACTGTCAATCAAATACAATCGATTTCAATTACATATCTACTATTTTATTTGTTTCACATATACTGAAAATTCTGGAAATTTGCCAGTATCACAAAATGTATAACTATTAAACTAATCATCAAAGTATCGATGTAAAAGTTAACGAAATTCAAATAAACTATAATGTTCAACGACAAAATGTGTAAAACGGATTTGTTTCAACATTGAACAGTACATCAATAACATGTCTTGAACCAACTACAGAAAAGCAATTTAAACGCGAACGTTCGAGAAAACCGAAATCTAATCGCCTCTCCCATTCAACCCCCGATTTCCCTTTTCCGAACGTATCAGCCCAGGTCTCAGCGCACTCGTTATTACCCTCCGCGTAAGAGCGGATAAATAGAATCTGTAATTGCATCGGGCGAACGCAGTTAGCGTAAATTGTAGAGTGATTCGGCTCGATGTCGCCTGGCAATAATTGCGTTTGCCCGGCTTAAGTGCCTAACACACTTCTGTAACACGGAGATTTCGGCGTATAATCACCGTCTCAGACCTGCAGATTAGCACTGCGGCAGCGTGGTATCGTGCCAAACTCAGGTCGCATCGATCCGTACCGGATTCGATGGCTCTTCTCTAGTGATTTAGTCTCGCGGTTTTTTAGAATTAAAGTGCTCGAAATAAGAAATTGATTTTGGATTAAGCGGGAATTTTATTGGATACAGTTGGCGTAGTATGATTTTTTTAGTCTCGAATGGATTTGTGTCACGAGCTTATTTTGAATATTCACGAGGATAATGTTATGGTTCGCATTTAAATATTCTGCTATAATTATTCATTGTTAACGTTTATTAAGAATAATTTATAACTTTGTAGAGAATTTAGATGTTTATTTTAAAACGAATTTACGCTAAATTAAAAAATGAGTTTCATAAAAAAGTTTGAAAAGGTTATGCTATAGGAAAGTGACCTAATTGGAATGCTTCCGAACGTTTTCAAATAATTTTCAGTTGGTGCTTTTTTACTGGAAGATTTCATGCATATGTATGCGACCGCCATATATAAAAAAAATTTTTTTTAAAACTTTTCGTCTAAAAAGTGTTATATTTAAGCAATAAAAACTAATTTAAACCGATGCTTCAATAAATTCTTCGACGACGCTC
This sequence comes from Ormyrus labotus, assembly GCA_035582975.1. NCBI lineage: Eukaryota > Metazoa > Arthropoda > Insecta > Hymenoptera > Ormyridae > Ormyrus > Ormyrus labotus. The sequence goes on along the minus strand of JAWWEO010000001.1, from coordinate 10,808,923 downwards.
GTTTTTCGATAAAACTGATTTTTTTCTGCAAAAGCACATAAACAATATAACTGGATTTATATGAAACATGAATTCCCTCTCTCACAGCGAATCCTAAAACTTTCACGAAAATTTGCATACAAATACCTCGAGAAATACGCAAAACGTACGACTTTATTTGCAGCTGTCGAAAAAGTAATGAATGAACAAAAAGTCCGACGCAATAAAAAAAAAAAGAAAATCCGTTCGGCGCAATAAACTGTATTGACGTGGAAAAAACAAAAAGAAATATGACAGTAGTCGTAAAAAAAAAAGGATCGTAACTTACATTAAGCTTCGCGCAAGCCTTCCGCTTCAATTCCTGTAGATTGCGGCAGGCGACTCCGATCTTTCTGGTGCGATTCACGTCCGTCACTTTGTAACCCTTTAGCTGAAAAAGTTTTGTGGTTTAATAAAATTGTTCGCATCTGCTTTCGAAATTGGAATGCTTGTGAAATAGAAAATAATTTTTGTCGGCAAACTTAGCAATTTCTGGTATTACTTTTTTTTTGCCGTGGAAAGGCTTTAGATTTTAGAGATCAAAGAGAGTTAAAGATTAAGAAGCATTAAAGGGATAAAATAGCTTTAGTAATTCTGTTTCATTCCTGATTCTTCCTGACACTTTTGAATGCCGATTATTCCTTTTATAAGGTTTTCTCGTTTCAAAGAATTTCTCGTAAAAATCTAGAGTTACGTTCATTTTCTCAAGATTAAATTTTTCTTTTCTTTCGAATGATTTTTTTATCTGAAGAATGAACCTGCTTTGCACAATCAATTTATCAAAACGAATTTTAATTCATAATTATTTATTTACAATGCAATCTTTCCAGAATTATTCGAATACATTTAAATTCCTTTTTTTTTTTATAAAAGAAAAAGTATTTTTTAGATTTACTTTTATTTTTCCTAAATCCTAGTGGAATAATTTTCTTTGTCAGAACTTTTAAAAAAAGGAATAAAGCCCATTTTGACAATTCTAAATATTAAACCCATATATTCATATCAGACTGTCTTGTATTTTATACTTTGTACACTCATTTTTTACGCAAAAAAATTTGTTAAACTGTAATAAAGGTGCCGTAATACTGCGTATTTTTGTAACGAAGGCTTTCGGAAAATTATAAAAATTGTGACTTTATTGAATAAATTCATTTTTCTTTACACAAAAGTCATCTTATGAATTTAAAATTTTTTTAAATGCTCATAGAAGTGTTGTTATAAATCACCGAGTAAAAATTTTATCGCGAAATACGTTTTATGGGTAGCATAAAAAGTTCTTTATCTTTTCTACTTTTTGCATTTTGTAATCTGCAAAATATTTCGGCTTTTCTATTCTGCTTAAACAGAATTTTTTAACAAACAGTGTTTATAAATTTATGTTAGTGTGCTGTATAATATTCAACTCTATATGCACATGGAAGTTTCATATTTTTTAACAAATAATATTTTTTATTTATAAATTAATTCGAATAAATTGTATAAATAATTCGTGCAATTTTTATACTTATTTTTTTATTAATATATTCTTTTATGTTATTTTTTTTTAAGTTCTAAGATACGAAAAAAATTAATTCCTAATTAAGTGGTGATTAAAAAAGTTTTATTAATTATTAGTAAAATTCAATGTAAAACTTTTTTACAAGAAGTGTAAAACATTTAATTTAATCTACTTTAAAATATTATAGAATCAGATGTGAAGCTTTGCATCGTTAATTTCTTTATTCATAAAAGTTAAACAAGTTAACGCAATGCAGCATTTTCACAATATTTTCAAGTAAATACAAGTGCAGGCGAATTAACATCGAAGCAATAATACGAAACTGAGTAACAGAAGCAATTACCTTCTTCTTAATTAACAAAATCTAATTAAATTTAAATTTTATTATGAAATATGTTTTCGTGTTATTTATGTTTTTTAATTTTTTTTAATAAGAATTACCGTCCTAAAAATAAATATTTCTTTTTAATTTGCATAAATTGTAGAAGTAAAAGAAGCTTTGTAAATTAAAAAAAACATTTTTATATTTCATCATGTCCTATCTTCCAAAAATGAAAAATTGTCTCGTATACACGATTGTAACCAGCTCGATTTCTTAGCAAGCTGGCATTACAAACGAAAAAAAAAAAAACCTTACCACTGAATTTAAATACGAGCCAAGCTCCTCATTTGAAAAGGCAAACAAAGCTTAAAAAGACGGCCACATAAACAAAGAAAATACTCTCGGTACATACCGGCGTCTGATTCGAGGACGCGTCCGTCAGCCTGCGGTAGCACTCGGCGAGCAGCGACATCATGAAATCACCGACAACAAAACTCAAACGGATTCTAAAATAAAAAGAAAAAAAGAAACACCTGCTCCGCCGCCGATCCTCGCTCTCGGTCTCTCCGTCCAGCTGACTCGAGCGAGCCGGCCGCGGCCGGGAGGGAGAGGGAGTACTCTACCCAGCTCCTTCCCTCTCCTTCGACTCGGCCGAACGAAATCCTTCGAGCCCAATTTTTCGATGGTTTCCCGCAAGAGCCCAGGAAAAATAAAGTGCGCCGCTGCGAAAAAGCGACCCACAGGAAGGAGAGTGCGGAGGAGGACTGTTTTCTTCTGGCGAGCCAGCAGCGTCGAGGCTCTCTCTCTCTCTCTCTCTCTCCGCCAGCGCCGCGGACGCCGCTTCGGTGCAGTTGCGTTTGCGTCTCCTCCCCTCCCGCTCGCCGTTCCCCCCACTCCACGCGCGGACGGGCAGTATGTGCGCGAGTGTATGATACGAGCCGAGGCCGGCATGGCAGTGTTGTACACGATCTGACGGGAGAGATTCGAGCTTTATCGCGCGAATAGTTTATTATTTTTGCACTGCCGAGTGGAGAGAGCAATTTAATTGATGGAAGGGGTCGATGATAAGAGGGATGAGGGGGCGCTTTGTTTGCGAGGTGCTTTGTTCAAATAAAAAGACATGCTGTCGAGATAATCGGGCGAAAATTAAAGATCTGGAAAATGCAGACTGGCGAGCGATTGAATTTTAATTGACGCCAGGAGGATACTGAATCGAGCTTCGCGATTAGGCGGGTTTTCTTTTTTTTTTTTTTTAGTGCATATTTTTTTCCGGAGCTAATGCAGAGTGTAAAAGGAATTCCAGTATATTTTGGATTTTTATACTTCGTGCGAGCGTTTCTTGCGCAGTAGTATATCCGAGTCTTTATTTTCCTTAAATTTTCTAAATAAAGTTATTTGAAATATATTTAGGGATTTAGAATGCAGGGGAGTACAGTCTAAATTTTTTATGAATTTTCACTGTTTAGGATCGTGCAAAACAATTGTAGGATAAGCTCCTTTCTATGTCTATCGTCACGAATCCAATTAATCGATTGAAAGCTTCGCTTTATCTTTTAATCTTTTTTTTGAAAAAAATAGCGACACGAAAGCTGATGGACACGGCATCGCTGTAAATATAAAAAGGACTTTCGGAACATTGATTTTTTAAGATAGAAAAAAAGGGGAAGAAACGTAAAAATTTCAAATGCTTTTGTAAGCACGCAAAATAACTCATCCTGACAAACTATTTTATGCTCGCTGCAAAATTGCATTACAAAACTTCATGTGTACCTGCATTCTTTAAAATAATTGCTATGCACTAGAAACTTTATTGCCGCCGCAAAAACGCGATTTATGCACATCCACCTTAAAAACAAAATCGAAAAAAACTTTGGAAGCGGCATTGTGAAATTCAACAGTTGCGAGTCAACTTTATGCAAAACGCTATTAGCAAAACACTTCAACGTCACTAAAATCCTTATCTATCAAACCGTAATTAAATTTGCGGAGCGTTTACAACTTCCATACTTTATCCCCCGTCCTCCAGCCGGCTATTAACGCGCATTTAATTTCTCGCGAAATTCCAAATCCGCGTCGACGCGCATTAAAATTCGAGCGAAATCAAAGCGTCACGCTTCTTTAACCCAGTCCGTCCTCCTACTTGTAAACGCAGATCTTCACATCGTCCCGGTGAAAAAGAGTGAGACTCGAGGTCCCTTTGTTCTCTTGAGTATGCCATTGTCACGTCTCATCGTCTCTTTCTCTCTCTCCTCGTTTTCTGCCCCTGTTTTACATCCCGGCATTATCATCGCAAGCAGAGTTCTCGTTCCGACGTCTGCTTCTGTTATGTGCTCGTTCGCCGGGATTCTGCCGCCGCCGCGTCTTTTCATGCGGCTGCCCGTCTCTTTTTGCCTCTGTGCGCTTGTCGCTATACCGTATAGGCACTTTGCGCTCCGACTATACTTAGCACGGTTCCGTCTTGTCTTCGAAGATGGCGGCAGCGTCGCGGATTCTTCTGCGGGGAATATGACGAGATGCCTCTCGTTCCTTTGTGTGAAATGGAGTGCGAAGTTATTTCGCGCGCTTCCGCGATTGAAGTGGTTCTCCGCTTCGGATTTATTGAGCGATGAGCCGAGTAATGAAATGGAGTCACCGATTGATTTGTTTTAGTTGAATTGAAAAAAAAAAAAACGTTGAAAAAACGGAACAAACAAAAATGTGAATTTTTCGGAACGTGCGATAACTTTTTGAACATTTTTAAATTTATTCGTAAAAAAAAATGCTGCCGTACGAATAGATATGGGTGAAAGGACTTGTGCTGGGAAACTTTTCAAAACTTTTATCTAGATTTTCTCGCGGAAATCCTTTTTTTGTTTTAAATTTTACTCTTTACATACGCGATACCAGAAGCTTTCAACAAAATTGCTAAATTTTTTTGTTTCTTTAGGAAAATATTTCTCTTTAATAATTTACCACCAAAATTTCATTGAAAAAAAAAACACAGCATCAGTAATCGAACCAAGTCTCCCCTAAAAAGTTTCACTCCAAATGAGTACATTTTTACATACATTTCGCCCTCGGAATAAATTTTTAAGAGAAGCTCGGAAAATCTACGAGCACGTATTTCCAGAGCCGCAGACACACACTGCTCACCTTTGATTGCATCTTCGAGAGGCGATAGTCGAACTTAGAGCATTGCGGAAGGCGTACCGCCCCGGGAGAGCGGTCGATTTTTCACTCGCGAGAGAAAATTTTGTCAATTTTCATCCGGGAAACGGGAACAACGCGGGAGCAATTCGATCGGCTGAAAGAAGTGCGTTTGTATTAGGATATGGATGTATATGGATATGTAATATTGATTGATTTATTGGATAGATCGTTTCTTCATTTTGTACATTCAACTTTTCTGCAAGTAGATTGTGCTTTTTGAAATTTTAATTAAAAAACTTTAATTCTGTTTTCACATAGAAATATGTAGTTTAATAACTTTTTCATATAGTAAAAGAAAATAACTTATTTCTCCGCCTTGATCCTAAGAAAATTACATTTTATCGCAAAATAATTAAACTTTCCATCAAAAAAAAAGGCGATAAAAAAGCCCTCCGGGTTCGTTAATCAAATTTCCCATAGCACCTGCGAACGATAGACTGCAATCGGTTTACCCAAAATCGACAACGAAATTCCTCTCGTCGCGTCAACGCCGGCACACACTCGAGACTCCCCTCTCAGCGCCTGTCTTTAAAACATTTAATTAGCAGCGCGTGTACAATTAGCCTCGGTGCCGCGAGTCGAGGTGTTCTGCGCGAAATTAGTTTCCGATATGCCCCCCCTGTTTGCTCCAAATAGACGACTGGAGCCGTCGACTCTCCAGCCGTCGACGGCAAATTGCGTTAGCCTGTTCTCCGAGCAGTTGCAGTCCCCTGTCATGGTCATCGCGTCGCCCTTAATCATCCCGCTTTTGTGGTCGAGGCTCTCTCTCTCTCTCTCTCTCTCTCTCTCTCTCTCGGCGAGGTTTGCGTGATTTTCGACGTTGTGTGTAACCTGAATTTTCGCAAGTGCTCTCTGAGTTACGTTTTGCTACATACTATATTATACTTGTATGCATGCGTTGTTTTGTTGACTTTTTTTAATTGAGTTTTTTTCGAAAAGAAATATATTGAACACAATTTTCAAATGGGCTCTTTTATTATGAGGTCGTCCGGGTACATCGTTTTAATAATTTTTAAGTCTTCCAATTACTGTACGAGCTGTTGATAATTTTTAAATGCAAAACAATTGGCGTTTCAGCAATTTCGTAATGAATTTATTTGACATTAATTTATTTTTATGGTGCGTTAGAGAAATAAAAAATAAAAATTTATCCCAAGTTTACATTTAGCGAAAGCACGAAATTTACTGAAGCTGAACTCGATATTTTGACGAAGTAGCCGTTATTCTGCACGAAGGAGCAAACAATTTAATTATCCGCTTCATTGCTTGATAAACAATTATGTGCACTGCATTTTTTCCCCGGAATGTGAGCTTCGTTTCTTATTAGGGAGTAATAATTATGAGGAATCTTTTAGGGATGCAAAATATGACTTCTCATAAAGTTTCGTGATATATGTAGACCATTTATTTTTCCGAGTCCACTTGAAAAGGTGTGCCTAGAGCTTTTCTAGGTCACAGATCATGAATCTAAAAGATACAATCTCAAATTAATTTTAGGGGCTCTTAAGGGTCCTAAATATTTGTATAGAATTTTTATATTTCAAAAATATTTATTTGGATACTCTTATTTTATTTTGAACTTTTGTTATTCATATACATGTATTTCAAGCTTCTATTAATTGGCTTCTGTTAATGTATTAACTAATATTTATTAGTAACACATTTTCGTGATAACATTCATATTTTAGTTCAAACAAGGCCGTACACTTTATCGCCAAGTACTTATTTTTATCGTCACATCCTGACTAAAATAATTTTACAATTTATTTGAAAAGAAAGCTTTTTACAATGGTTTGTGCCAATTTTTTTGACACTAAAATGACATAACTTTAATTATGTTAACAAAAATTTTGCGTCGTATTTGCATTTAACACACTGATATCGAAAAATTGAAAATTCATATTCGTATTTTAATTATTGAAAACTTTCCTTTAAAGCCTCAAATTACATTTTCTAGTATGAACAGATATCCGATAATATTCGGTGGGAATTTTACGTGCGCTACCGTACAACGCAAGTCGTTACCAATTTTGCTACCTATTGGTTTTAGATTTACTCAATACAGAACTTTGAACATGACAAATACAATACAGAATATTGTCGACAAGTTAACCAAATTTATTTACTTTATCAATTTGAATTACTAAATAATTATGAAAAACATTCAAGAAACTTATCTACGTTCTGCGATATTCTTCATATATTATACCGTCTAAATAAATAAACTTTTAAAATATTATTATAATTTTAAAAAATTGCTTAATCTACTTTCTCCTAAATAATGTTTACATTTAGATCAAATTTTTTATAAAGCAACAAATACGAAAGGATAAGTAAAAAGTATAGAAACTTGCTTTAGAACTGGAAATAATAGTATCGATGGAGTTCAGAATACGAACGAGAATGTCTTTCAAATAAATTTTGAATTTAAAGCCATAACAGAAAAACGATACCCGCGAGGGTCAGATTTTATCGCAAAACACGTAAAAAGTTAATCTTTTAAGGAGAAATATAAAGGTTTAAAAATAGCTGTTTTTTTTTACATTTAACTATTTTCAATGCCCGACAGCATCGGACATAACTCCAGTTCGCGCAATATTTCCATGCCTGATTCTTGATGCATGCAAAACAATCTGTCCCGAGTTTTAATACAAAAGTAATTTTTCACTACAAACAGCCGACAGAAACAAGAGGGGTAAATGCATAATGTTTTCTTTTCCCATTCTCTTCCAGGTGCGCAATTTAGTATCTCGTACATTAAACTCCGCAGGCGTAGAAATGCCGTGTGTGCGGGTAATGCGCTGCATAAAGCTTATTAGAAGAATTTTATAAAAAAAAAAAACAAAAATAAAAACTTGAAATTATTTTACTGTTTTCGTAAAATATTGTGGATTGAGTTACTAACAGATTATTATTATGATATTTTGAATAACAAGGAACCAAATAAACGTATAGAAACATTGACATTTTATAACTCGATTTGAAAACAATAAAATCCCAGCAATTAAGTATATAAACTAAAGAAATAAAGTTTATCAGCCACACAAACACGTGCAAGTTTTTTGCTTCCGGACTCGTCTAGACTCTACAGTAGCTAAAAAAAAAATTTCAGATTTCATGAGCCGCAAAAATAGGCATGACGCAAATTTTATAAGTAAAAAGCAATTAAACCGTTCAATACCAAGGAGGCTCGGGTGCTTAACCGAAAGGGGCGAGGAAGCGCGGGGTTCCCCGTTTACCCGCAGCGGCTACATCCGCTCGCCGCGCGTCCCCCTCCGCAGCCGACGAACTCGACGTTTTATTGACACTTTCGCTTCTTTCTTTTTCAAATGCCTGGCAAAAGCGTGAATGTGACTTCGCGTTGTTTAAGACCGCTTGGTTGTCTTTTTCTGTTAAACTGCAGGTTTTTTTTTTGACTTTAACTTTGCATTGTTCTTTATCGCGAATTCTTATATATTCACGGGATTTATAAATTCACTCTTCCGTAAGATTGAAACGTAATCTGCGTGCCCGTCGTTATGTTCTCTGGCTTGCGTAAAAATTATAAAGATATTTATTGTTGATTAAAAATTTTGCATAAACTTAGCTGTACTTTGTAAAACAACCACTATTAACGACAGCAAAGCTCTTTTCTACAACATAAACTTCTTGATTTATGTATTAAGTAAATCAAAATAAATTACATTACACATTCAAATTTCATGGATGTCATGAAATGAATTTAATTAATGCAGCGATCTCCGCCTCAAAAATTTTCTTTCGCCTTTCTGCCAAGGCATCCAATGATACATATATACGAGCCGGACGTCGCATTATCGAGATCTTGGATCTGCAATGCGCCGCTTGCATATACCGTCGCACCAGTAAACACCCTTTAACGAGCCTAAAAAAGGAAATTTCTTTTACCTTTTTAATATTAATAAAGCATCAAAATTTTTAATAGTTTAAATTAGAAAACTATCTTCAACAATACAGTTTGCAGGTTTACCTTCCGCGATGTTATTCGTAAAGTTTTAGTGCATTTTACAAGTTATAACGTAAATAATGGTACGGCTCACTATTGCGATGCCTTGCTCAGTCTGAAAGTTTTGAGTTTACGATTCGGTACTTGCATGCGTAGCATCTACCTTAATTAAATTTGTTTGTTTCTTTTTTTTTTATATATAAAAGCACGAACCGTTTTTAGCACACATTTTCTTAAATTAATTAACTTTGCATACTTCGTATGTACTCTGCTTTTTACGAAAATTATGAAGAACTTTTATAATATAATAAAACTACGATAAGGAAAAAGAGTGAAAAAAAAAACGAAGCTTTACTTCTAATCATTTCAGAAAAAAAAACAAAATCGTTCTAGAAATATTTAAGAGCAGCCGTCTCGAGCGTTTTAGGGACTGTCATTTATAATCGTATGTCCTTTAATCAAGCATTCCTTTTATAATGAACAGGAATTTTCTCGGAAACTAAATTACAGAGACGCTCAGGATTTTCCTTAGTCCGCGGTAACAAGCAAAAGAACGGCGTATTTTCGCGACTATTAATAAATGCGTGAATCGTCTTTGACTATTATGCATTGAAAAAGGGAATGGATAGCAAATTATGCTTGTATATTGCTATAAAAATTAATTTAGTACTAACCTCCTCAAGTGATTTGTTTCCTTGTCTGATTGTTTTATTGTCCATTGCAAGATTCTGTCGATTGCTAATTTCACTGCTGTAGTATCGATTATTACCCGCGTTGTAAATTAGCAATCAATTCTTGTTTGTGAAAAAAATACCCCTCGTCTGCACTTCCTGTAAAAGTATAAATGAAGAGCCTTTGCAATTTTAAGAAATAACTGAATCGCTCTACTTATAAATAGAATAATAACAGTATTTGAAAAAATAGTAGAATAAAAAATGTGTTTACACTGAAGGAATGATAAAACAGGATTATTTTACCGCAAGCGGCATGAACGATAAATTCTTTTTTAGTTAAAAATTCAAATGAATCATCAGATAAGGCGATCCCATGTTGAATTAATAAATTTTAAAAGCAGTAAAAGATGGTACAAACCAGAGGTGAGTATACGATTTTTGCATAATACGTGAGGGCTTCCTCGATTTTCTTTTGTCTCCGCGTCTTCAGCGCATTAATTACAACTGCAAGTTCTCGTCTGAATGTTAATGTCGTTAAGAAATTTAGTTGGATTAATTGCCAGCTGGGGAGAATTTCTAGGATTTTGAAAATATTTTACGGTAGAGGAAAAAGATTTCATTACGAATTTTCAAAACCGTTACGTCGCGCAATTATTGCATGTAATCCGTTTCATAACTCGCTAAGCAATATTGTTACTAAGGTAATGGATTGAATGTTTACGCTTTTTCCTTATTTCAATTATTTCCTTATTATTTTTATAGCACAGTGGGAAAAAGGTTCAATATTGAATAAGTTCTTAATAATTAGTTAACAATTATTGAATAAGTTCTTAATAATTAGTTAATTTGAACATTTTATCAATTTGGAAACGGATTTACAAAAGCTTCGTATAAAAATTCTATAATTGCCATTGGACAGCGATTGAAATCTGAAATAAATAAAAATTAAAAAAAATTTTAAGGAAAAATCGCGTCCTGCTTTCTTATCGGGGAATGTCCAGTTTTTTTCTCTGTTTTGTTAACCGAGCTTTCTTGTTGTGTATCGCACAGAGTCAATTGTGCATAAAATAAACATTTCAGGCAGACTCACTCGTTTGAAAAAACAAAAAAAAAAAACTATTTTCAACTCAAAATGTTTCCTTAATAAACATTTTGATGTTCATTACAAATACATTTCGCGAATTCCAGAATAAATTTTTATGAAATTGAAATTTATTAATAGCTGATCCCTTTCCTCGTGAGAGTTAAATATAGCTCTTGAATCCTTCAGATTCAGATACAATCTCGAAAATTGATCGTTAATCATCACAGTATATTAAGGACATGATAAATACCAAACGTTTTTTTTAAACCTTTTTACTCGCTTTCATCTTGTAGCTTCATTTTCTTACCCAATTTAACTCAAGGTGCAGCTGCCCTCAACGAATGCAAGGGTACCGACCGCGACTATATACAGACGACTTCACTTAGTACGAATTATTTAAAAAATACATATTTGCATAAAGAAGCTTTGGCGATATCTACTCTGACCCCTGACCATTAAACCACCTCAAGTAAATAAGAGAAGCCAACACGCCGCCTGAATCCTCAACCATCAAATGACTAGGGCTATAAAAACCGCATCCAAAAATATCCACGGGGCAAAAGCACCATGCAAATGAGTGCAGTGCACTCCGCAGCAACCGCTTCCAGGAACAACGTCACTCGGGACACGTCCGCCTCAACAAAAAGGAACCGAACGACGACCCTGCTTTCGCATTACGCCGAGCTTTACTACCTCCGCGGAGGCGCAGGACGCCTCGCTTGCAAAAGCGCCTCGCGCATCCAAAACCCGTTTGGCCGCCCCCCGTTTTCCTCCTGCACCAGTTTATATTGTCCGCCTCGCCGCGGAACGGCTGGTATAAGGTAAAGGCGTTTCGCGAGCAGGCAATCGCGAGGAGCCGCGAAATAATTTCGAGCGACCGACGGGAAAGCGTTGCCGGCAAACGATATTGGTCTATATGATTCAGCGCTGGCTGAAAATTTTGCCGGGAATTACGTGGAATTCAAGCGAGACCACTTCCGTCGCTCGCGGGGTTAAATCGCTTGTTGGGAAACGGGAAAATTATACAAGAAAAGTTACCATTAATCATGACGCAGGGAGAATGATTCTTTGAAAAGTTATTATTTGCGCGAGAGACTTCTGGTGGTTTGTTTTTTCGCGAAACGAGAGAGGATGACAGTCAAGCGCCTAATTGCAGGCTTCGGTCGTATGAATGAATTCGACTTTTTGTCAACTATTTTTTACTTGGTATAGTGATTGAGCGATGTAGATAAACTTTTATGTACCTTCTAGAATTGTGAGCGTTTATTCCGTCGTAAAAACTAGTAAAAGGTTTGATGCAGTGTGTCAGAAGAAACAAATTCTCACCAATTTTCCTCGACCTAGATAAAAACGCGGGGTGAAAAAGCAGTTATTTATCGTTTGTTTTAAGTATCAGCAAAAACATTCAATTTCAATTCGGGTCGCTCCAGATTCGATAACGACGATAACAGGTTTGACAGTCTGGACGATTATCGCAGTTCGATACGAAGCTAAACTTGTAGCTTTCCATTTCGCTGCCTCAGATGTCTATCTTTAAGCTTTTCTTTTTTTATTAAAATCAACACAATACTTTCTCTGCAAACATCGGAGCTAAAATTAAACTCGCCAGGTTAATACTGATCTTTCGGGTTTTACTCGCGTTGGCTTAAAAACAGACGGAATTATCGCCTTACATAATATCCACACTAATCTCGCTCTCGATCAACAAAATGCATCGCAGCTTTTTAACGAAATCAATCGGCCGATCAGCGCCGGCATCATTTCCATCAAAGGCGAAAACGGCTGCTCGCAACTTAAACTGTTCAATCTCAATTTACCTTTCCAATTTCTCGTAAAGAAAAATTTCTAGAACACTCCATAAAGAATTATTGAAATGGTTTCTCAACAAGCGCCGCGCGCTCTTTATATTCTCCGGCCCCTCAGCGGCAGCCCGCGATTTTTCCAATACACTCGAGATGAAAGCAAAGCAAAAGCGAGATATATATATTGGATATAGGATTGTTGTTGTTGTCGTTGGTTATTTATTTTTTTTTTTTTTTTTCTTTTCCTTTTTCGATCGATTTCCGCCGATCGTCGGCAGAAAAATGCCGGCAACGGGTCAGCGAGTGTAGGGAATGGAAATGCAGTCAGGCCGCAACACACGCACTGGATTCGTCTATTAAGAACAGGTTCTGCGGCTCTTTGCCCGTCGCTCTCGCGCCTTTTATTAATCGCCGCCCGTCAAGGTTGTACTCTTTCGCCGTCGCGCGGCGAATCGAGCGTTGCCGTGATATGCCCGTAGGTGGAACGAAGCCGTTGCTACCTCTGCTTTTGCCGCCGCGAGAGAGCGACGATGCCGGGCCGGTCAAGTCCCGGGATCACTGGTCTGGCCGGTTGAGATTTGCGTTGTTGGCGGTAGGTTGGGGATTGTTGGGGGAAACGAAGCGCGGCTCTCCTTGTTTACTATATTGGCCACTTTTATAATGAACGATGGTGTGGGAAGAACTTGTTGGTGGAATATTTAAACCGTTTTATAAATATTTATTGTCGGTGAGGCTAATTAAAAATAGTTTTTGTTGCAATGGTTTTTTTTGTAGATTGTACGAGATCCGTCGTGCTTTTTCTGCGATTCAAACATTTTTTAAAGCTTGTGATTATAGATTAACGAAGTGACCTGCTGTTATTGTTATTGAAGTATGTCTCGATGAAATAACGCCGATTGAATAAAAATATTTTTATATAAAAAAATTGGTTTAAATTTTACACGTAGATTGTTTGTAATTCTCATTATAAAGTTGTTGCTCTGTAATACAATGAGAATATGAGCTCACTTTTTATCCTTTTCAGAGATTCCTCATGTATTTGCAGCTTTTTGAATTGCAATTACTAAACCATTACATCATTGCATTATGCATTCCCAGACATAGATACTCCTTAAAGACGAAACTGAAATTTAAGTACAGACGAGTGCCAGACGTTCAACGACAAATTCGAGGAGCTTGCGAGTATATCTCAACGTGCCAACAGACAAGTATTTCCTGCGTATCATAAATTCACATTGTACACAAATACACATTGTATCATAAATACACATTGTACACAAATACACATTGTATCATAAATACACATTGTACACAAATACACATTGTATCATAAATACACATTTATACCGGAGTAATTCTTAAACTTTAAGATGTATGAACTCTGGCCAGTAAGTTTATCAATAAGCAAGTAAATATAACTGCAAATTAAAGAGAGAAACGTGCGGATTATAAAAATCCTTTAAAAAAAATAGTTGAAGGTAAAATTTTTCCGTTCTGCAACTACTTAATGAAAGACTACCGCATCGTCAAAGCCACTCATCACAAGTAATCCGGTGCTAAAGCGCCAAGAGTCATCTTCAACGGAAAACTGTCAACTAAACGTTCGCTCGAAACGGCGATAATTCACAAAGTTCCAGAACTCCACAGGCTGTAATACGGTTAAACAGCAGATCAACGGTCGCTTGATGAATAATCGCAATTTCGCTGAGTCAAACGCGCTCATTCACCTGTTGTTTAACTCTAGTTGTCGAGGATAAATGCGTTTAGATATATATACACGATGCAGCGTGGCCACTTTAAAGCGATATTCGCCCGAGTGTCGACCCGTCGTCAGAGTAAAAGACGTGAATGAAAAATACCAGCTGTCTCGTTTTCAGCTGCCACTCGCAGTTTCGTTCCAGATTTTTGGTCTTTACTTTATCTTATTAGCACTTTGTACATCTTGGCTGAAGGAAATTAAGGTCTTAAAATTAAAATTGAGCTATAATAACTTTTTGTAAGTACGTTCAATAAAATCCTTAAATAATGAAAGGATCACGAAGAAACCTATTACGAATAGCACAGTATTAAAGTGAGAAAATGTGAAAAATAATTAAAAAAAAAAAAAGTGTCCCAAGGAAATACGAGAAACTGGGTCTAGGTCTCCGAAAAGAGCGAAAAGCAGTCTTGACCCAAATAACTCCACGAAACTAAGTCATCTGAAAATCTTCAATATTTTTCTCGCCCCCGAGTAAAACTTAAAGGCGAGAAAAGGACTCCTTTTCTCGCGCATTATTCCAGCAAATAAAGTAACGCCTGACTTGTCATTGCTTTCATAATATTTGGAGCGAGTTCAGCGCGGATCATTAGCGGATGAAATCCGCGTTTTTCGCGTTCGTGGCGCGCGCAGTTATAAAATCCACGAATTACGCGCCGGTAAATGAAAATTACTCTCCGCGCAGAACTCGATTAAGACCGGAATCTAATCAATGATAAGTGGATTGAGTGGGGAAAATGATAGTCTTGTATCTGTGGGTACTTTCTAATGTTACATCAATGCGCCGCGTCTATTTCGATCGCGATCTGTAATATAATGCGATATTACATTAGAAGGGTACGTAAATTTTTGTTTCCGCGGAATGCAGCCTCATAAACGGTAATAATTTTGAATTTTACATTTATGAGAGCACTAAACTTAAAGCGACAACGTCCCCAGCTGCCTTTCGCATTATTTTTGTTAGCTGTAAAAATGCTTTAAAATTGCGCGAGTGTTCATTTGCATGCAGCAAGCCAAATTTTCAAAATAAATAAAATTATTTTAAAATTCATTCATTCAAATGTTTGTATGCATTAAAATTTTGTGTTCGAAATGAGCTCAGTAAATTAAATTAAATTACGCGCGTTATTAATGTTGCACTGTAATTTCTAATTATCTTATTCTACAGAATAATTAAAAGTAAGTAAAAGAATAATGAAAGTCGACTTTGAAAGACATGTATAAATTTTTCGTTAAAAATTTCTTTTAAAAGTAAAGAGAAATTCAAAGTTCTTAAATAGTCGAGAAAAATTAAAAGTTAATTTCTATTTAAAAGTTTAATCGTAAGAAATCTGCAGCAGACAAAATTGGAAATACATAATTTTTCAGAATATACAACTGTGTAATAACTTATCTTTCAATTTTCCAATTGATTTTATGTTATATTCAATAACTATTATATAAAAAGATGGTTAAACTAAATATTAATCAAAAAATGACCGAAAAATATTTCTTTTTTAAATAAATAACTTACAGCGTCACAAGCCATGGAGCATACTTGAAAAAGAAAACCGGATGCCAATAAATTGAGAGCTGAAAGTCTAACAAACAATTACTTAATACTATTCGATCGCGCGTTAGATCCTCGTAAACAGGCAAGCGTCGTAAAGTTCTGAAAAAGGCGAATGACGGCACCTCGGCGGCCTCTCGTGAAAGCCTTTCGAAAACCAGAAAATTTATCAATTCAGTCCCTAGCTTTTGTCATTTCTTTTATTGACGAGATAAAATGGCTTTAAGTGCCGCGCGCCGATGATGAAGACTTAAGTAACGTCTCGGTTTTGACACGCGCAAAACCATTTTCAGGACTTTGATGAGCGCGAATTTCGGTGATGAGGTAAACCAGAAATTCATTGTTTTTTAAAGTCGCTTTTTTAGCCTTGGTTTCGATGAAAAAGGTTGGATGGAATTTCGAATTTATCTGAAAATTTATTTATTTATTTATTAAAACAGAGTAAAGTACAATGAATTACAAATAAGGTATCGCATCCACTGTACATATTACATTATAAATATATGTAACACAGCAGAGGAAAAGTATTTTCCTGTCTGCTGGTCCGGTACATTTAAATTTAACTTAATTCTAAAAAATCATAATAAAACGTAATTATCTTTTACAATTAACAATATTAATACATTATGTGGGTGTACTCTTGTTTCAATATAATTAGTATATTTCACGGAGTTAACCCAGTTTATAAATATAACTGTTTAACAACAGTTATATTTATAATTTATAATTAAGTCCTATTCACAATTACCCCAATATATAATCAACATGGCTCTCGCTGTAGTATATTGTTCAGTTGACCCATTTCTATTCCTAGTATATAACATTTTCTCAAAACTATTTAACCTGGCCGAGCATGTAAGACCCACCGCGCATGTTACACGGTAATGAGGAAATATTAGTTGATGTTGCTTCGCTGAATCGCATTTACATGGTGACGTGAAAATTATTCCATCTATGACTACCAAGTCATAATGTTTAGGCTGATTTTTTAGTGAAAAGACAGCGATACGAAAAAATTTGATCAAAGTTCATAGGGTTTTTGTCATGGATAAATTTGCTTTTGTTAATTATTTTAAGTGATCTAAATTGCAGTCTTTTTAGTAAATAGGTGCTATTGGAATATGTTCCTCCCCAGGCTATTATCCCGTAGGATATAATGCTGTAAAAAAAGCATAATATATCATTCTTAGAGTATCAGTTGTCATTATCTTGGCTAGTTTTATTTTAGTGCCACTTATATTTATATTCAAATTATTTGGGATGCTATCAATTTGATTACCAAATTCCATATAGACTGTTTTGTCAATGTTCAATGAGAGTTTATTCAGAGCTAACCAAACAGATATCCTTTGTAGTAGATCATTCATTTTGATGTCATTGTCATGCACGTTTTAGCTGTCGTAATCACAGCAGTAGCGTCTGCATATGATACCATGGCATCTATAGGCATGTTTATGAATAAATCATTGATATATAGTATAAATAGTAGTGGTCCTAGGATAGTGCCTTATGGGACTATTATTGTTACTGATTCGTGTTGACGAGTTTTGTTATTTAATTTTACTCTTTGGAGTCTACTAGTAAGGTAGCTGCTTAACAGGTTATAAGCACTACCTCTTATACCATAAGTATATAGTTTGTCCAGTAGGATTTTATGTTGTACTGTATCGAACGCTTTGGCGAGATCTAAAAACGTTATGGCAGTAGGTGTACTAGTATCTAGATTATTGTACATCATATTGTTTATTTGAAAAATCGGTCATTTCTACTTTTATTTTTCCTGTGTTACGTCCCAAGACGTATCTTATTCTTAGTCAAGACTTAACACCTGAAACCATACTGATTAGTTGCAAGCAAATCACATTCATTTATAAAATTTATTAATCTGTGATGTATTATTTTTTCAAAGATTTTTGCTATATTT
>JAWWEO010000001.1:10684948-10791043 GCA_035582975.1 Ormyrus labotus | reverse complement strand
GTCCCTCGGTTAACACAAAAAATAGTAATTTTTGTTACATTTATAGTAAATTTTATTAGAACATTTTTCTCAGTGTATAACAAGCAGAACAGGCTGCTCCCGGAATGATTTAAATAAGTATTGTAAATTTTGCAAAACTCAATTAAAGTCCATCGTTCACACTTAAAAAGGCCCATTTCTCGGAAAACTTCTTTTTCGACGTTAAATACAGCAAGAAATAAAACAATAAACGAATTACACGCGCAGTTACGTCCGTCGGCGTAACAAGCTTTTCTCGCGGAGTTCATTAAATCCGCATTATGCACGGAAAAAGTCGGGCCTCGTTTCTCTTCTTCCCAAACGTTACTGCTTACTTAATAAACTTGCCTGCAGCCTCCTAAAACCCGCATCCTAACTTTCGCCAATCCCATCGGAATCAATTACTTCTTTTTTATCCCGACAATACGAGCAGCTCTCGTGCATCCTAAAACCGAAATTACATCACAGCCTCGTCATCCGTTCCTCATTGCACGGTTAACGCGAAAAATCTCCAGCCCCCCGTTAGGCACACACGAGCACCGCGCTCTCGCATAACCGATAGTGACAAAGCTGACAGCTCCGGAGAAAAGGCCCGTAGACAAAACCCTAGCGCGATTGCGCAATATATTATGACCCGGGGAGCGACGTAACAGCGGCTTGAAAAACGTCGAGAGGATCCGACAAAAGCCCCGTCGGGGAAAAACTCGGCATCCCCTCGTGGGAGGTGCGATGAGATTACGTCAGTAATTCGAAGAGAGAGAGAGAGACGTAAGCCGACGTAACCGTATCGTCGTCAATTTGTCGTTCGTGACTCGGCGCGAAAATTATTATTGCCACGCGCGCGGGGGACGCGCGTCTATATAAACGAGCGAGCGGAGAAACTGCGCCCGAGAACGGCACCTGCGCGCCTCGCGGCGGCTCGAAGATAACGGAGAAAGTAGCCGACGAGAGAGAGAATGGGAAGAGCGGCCGAGGAGATCGATTAGCTCGGGATTTACGGAGTATATATCTTTTTGCATCCAGCCGCGCGTTTTCCGATGAATGGAGAGAGATGAGGCACACTTTTCGCGAGCCGAGGATTTCCCTCGTATTTTTGTTGCGTAGCCGCTTGTCATTTAATAAGATGAACGCACTTGCGGACGATTCGAAGACTTTTCGAGTGAATGGGTAGCTCTTTTTTTTTTCTTTTTTTTAAGGAAACGTGCGGTGGTGATTTAAATTTAAATTACCAAATTCCCTTTCTTTTTTAGAAAGTGTAAATTTGATGAAGCTCTGCTTCGATCGTGCGAAATAAATCTCCAAAATCGCACGATTTACGGCTTATTTCCTGTTGAAAAAAAACTTGGTTTGCATCGAGCAACTAAATCCAAAGGTAAAGTATACATGCAAACTTGCTCAGACGCCGAACCGTCTAAAACAATTAGCTGGCTGGAATTGGCACTTACGTAAAAGATATACATGTCCTCAAAGCAGCTTCGCAAATTTTAGTGAGAGTTTCCGGGTTCTGTTATAGTCGATGATTAAATACAGCCGCACACCGGCCGGCTGCCCGAAAAGCTGATTATGCAAATATTCTATCGAAAGTCAATTAAAAAAAAAAAAAAAACGTAAAATATCTTCCTCGAAAAAAAAATGTGAGAGGTAAAAGCACGAATTATTTTATACACCACCGAGGTGAAGTAGGACAATTCATGAGCGACCTCTTAGAGAAACTTTTTAATTGCTAAAAAAACTGTGAAGCACATGACTACGGTCGTTTCCCGTATAAAATACAGGCATTAATGTAGGTCAACATTCACACCTAAGCGAAACGGCGAAGCCGAAGTCTCGCCGATATTCGTGGAACGATAAAAGGACGGGAAAATAAAAGCTGCATTATTATGCGTAAAAGTGCGCGATTAATTGTTCGGCGCGGGTAATTAGCTTTCTTTTGGCTCGAATCATCGTCTTCAGCTTGGATCATAAATTTTTAGGTGGTTTCTTTTCTCTTTTCAACGAGATATCTGTGTTTTTTCTTTCTGAATTAAGTGATCTTTGACCTTTATTTAACAGAGAGGAAAAGCTTTGATTTTACTAATCCCAATAATACACACAATCATGCTTTTACGGCGCATCAATTACATTTTACAGCCGAAGAAATTTTATCGCTGAATAGCTTTATGGACCATTTCTACAATGACTATCTTATATAAATTAGTACGCGGAAATTCAAAAGCAGCTCACGAGAAAGATTGTTATCCCAATTTTGATTTACTGCACAATGAGCGCATAACGTGAACGGGCGAAATGGGTTCATCTAAAAATTAGCTTTAAAATAAGCACTAGTTCAATAAATTTTTTAAACTTAAGCATTTCGTTAAATATTAATTTTTCCAATTGAAATAAATCAAGCAATACAAATTTTTTTATAAATTTACAGTATTCGCGAACAAATAAAAAGTAATTACAAAAAATTCTTCCTATCGCTAATTGGAAATTTTCTGCTCGTTTGTATCACCAATAGCCTTTTTTATTCCCGAACAAGAAACACTGTTTATCAAACTTTTTGCCACAAAACATATCAACACTTTTTTACCACTAATGAATTAATCGTCAGGATCAAGCTTGCAAAACGAACAGTTCATTTAATGCGATTCAAGAAAAAATACACGAGTAGTTTATGCTAATGATTACAAAGCGTTTAAAGAAATATATAAAATGTAGTGCATACATTAAACGCGAAAGCAGTGAACTTCGGGATAAAGCATATTTACGGGAAACCAGAAAACAAAATTATTGATTAACGATCTTTAAAAATCCCGAAGCTCTAAATTGATCGGTACAAAAAAGTGTTGCGGGTTATTGTAAAAGATCTTTATGGCGTTGTGTAATATACAATAAAAGTTTTTTCCGTTAACCGTGCGATGCTAAATTTTTTAATGGAAAGAGGCGTGAAAGAATCAGGAAGTAAGCATCATCAAAGTGCATATAAATCTTACACTCGTTGATGTTTCTTGTAGATGATTTTATCGTACAAAGAAAATTAAAGATTTGAAGTTACGTTCATTGACTATTAATTTATGTAATAAAACGGTACCCATAAAGATTGCATAATATATTACAATTTTAAGGACCTATGATGCAATGTATTACACACAATGCTTGAAGCTAAATTCGTACTTCCTTATGATCTTCACTTATGTTACCTAAATTAATGGCAAGCGAAGCTATTAGTAATTAACTTCGGTAAAAAAAGTTAAAATGCAAAAGTAATCCATAAACGCGAATTTCATTAGGCAGTATTCGAATATTTCATAAAAATTTACATTCATATATTATTATATAAGTTTACGCGTATTGAGAGATGCACTAAATTATGCAATACAGGCGAAACTATGCTTTGGATGCAACTAAATTTTTACGCAGCTTACGGTTTTAAGCCTCTAATTGGCGTACATCAGTTTTCTTTAAAAACTAAACGCGGAGAGATATATTTTAGGAAAAATGATTATACTGTGTTTAAACACTGGCAAAGCCGATTACCATACTTCATAGAAAGACTTAAAAAATTTCATTTTAGCAAATGTTTCTATAAAGAATGGTAATCTTTTTGTTTTGACAGCCTGTAATGGCTTTGCGAGAAGGCACAGCAATTTTTACTAAACTATTTGCAATTTTTCTTTATTATATACCATCTCTTCTGCAAAATAAAAAAAAAAAAAATAAAAAAAATTCAGCACAACCGCAGAAGCAAAAATCGGAGGCGTCAGGTTTTCTCTTAAACGCGCGACTTAATTCGCAAAACGGGCTTAAAAGGCGCGTTGCGCGAGCTAATGATACGCCCAATACAAAGTCTCGCAATTAACCGAGCCCACCTGAGCGAGAAACTGGTTCAGGAGCGTTCCCTCGAGCGTTATTATAAACAGCGGAAAACGCGATTTCCACTTGATAACGGGCAGGTCGAAAGGCGCGCTTGAATTATGCTTAAGCCGCACACCCCCGAATAATGAATGTGCAACCGAGGATATAGGGGATAGGCGAAATATTTATTTGAATTCTATTGAGCCGAGCGTGGCTTATCGAACTTTTTGGTTTGCGCGCAGATTACAGTCGTGTATCAACGTGCATTGCAAAATAGGGCTTTGATCGCAGCGAATGTAAGTCACTTTGCTGAAGTTGGCTAAAAAAATTACTTCGTAAAAAAATTAGTCCAAGGCTCGTTTTTATATTTTTATTAAATTTCATATGTTCATAATGCAGCTAATCAACTTCCATTTCCTGCATCAAATATTATAAACAATCATGCTTAATTTTGCAAACGCAACGACGCGCAAACCTACAATCGCTACAAAAAAAAAACAGGCCTCTAACCACCTAAATGCGGCCCCGATCCAGCGCACAAATGTCCGGCATCAAAGTCCCGCAACGAGATCCCCCAGCAAGTGCAGCCTCCGCACGAAAGTATCCTCGGGTGATTCGCGAGCGCAAATGGTCTACAAAAAAAAAAAAAAAAAAAAAAAGAAAAAGAGCCTCGCCGCGCGCGACGCGCCGTAAAAGCGCGAGTAGCCGACACTTTCAAGGATGACTTTTGGCGCGAGCGAAATCGGCACACAGGCCGTAACGTAATGTATCAAAGCCGCCAGTCGTCGATCTACTTTGCATTTCTTTCGGAATTATATGCGCCAAGGCCTATATATCCCCCTTTCCCGGGCATTGTGAGCGGCGCGCAGGAAAGCTGCCCGTAAAAATGAAACGATCCCGCGAGGAATTCGGAACGCTTTAGCCAGAGGGCTTTTAGTGGCCTGAAAATACCAGGCTAACGTCCGGCGATGATTGCGCGCGCGCGCGGACAGGTCCGGAACGTTAGAAACGGAACGAGACGCCGGATGATCGGTTGTAAAAATTAAAAGTGAAGCGGTCTTTTGAGTTTGCGCTCTGGGAATATCGTTGGAAAGGCTGCTTTACGGCGGTTTTCTAGTTAATTGAGAGAAATTGATGCTTACGGGAGGCTCGGATGGCATTGGATTATTTATCCGGCGAGGGGTGTGTAATTTGACGGCAAGAAAAATGGAGTGTCATTACGATTGCTCTGCGAGCTGAGTTTATTAGTCTTGTAATGATAAATGACAATGTTCGTCGTTGAAGAAACAAGAAAAACAAAATTATAAACAAACACTGTAACGCGAATGAAAAGGTGCGGTCAGGAGAAAATCATTCTAAAACACTTTATCATAACTCGATACAAATGTTTTTTCAAATAAACGTCAACTTTCATTGGCTTCTATATTGCATACAGCTTAAGCATTCAACTTAATGAACGCATTATTTTATAAAAAAAAAAAAAAAAAAAAAAACAATCATTTGACCGCATCGAAATTATCTTTTATGCATTATTAGACATCGAAATTCTTTTTTAAAACGTAACCTTTCCTAATTTCCAAAAAGCTTGGATATTCATTACGGCAGCCACACTCAAAGCTACAAAACAAACTGCATCCCGAACAGTCATCCGACGAAAACGAACGACTTCCCGAACGCCATCCGCAACCCAAATCGAAAAACTTTTCCAAAACGTTCACAAAAGCACAAAGCCGCGAAAAGCTCCGGGGCAGCTTAACCCGGTTCTTCCGCGCGGTTAATTTCGCGAACGAGCATCGTACGCGCACCGCCTCGTTCGCACTTTCAATTTTTCCGCACCTGCGATACGGCATTGGGAAATTAGTTGGGTTGAGCATATAAACGACTGCGGGCGTTCTCACGCTCCAAATGAATTGCCCAACGAATGTTGCGCCGGGCGCCGAGAGTCTCGTGTTCGGGCTCGATTCTGGCCGTTTAATGCGAATGTAAAACGAGACCTTATGGGTTTGTGCTACTATTTCAGGTGCTGTTTAGGAGGCTGACTGGAGTAAAGTGTTTGAATGAATTAAGGTAGCTGTAGAAAGTTGGTGGATGTAGTTGTAAATGGATGGAGCTTAATGGCGATGTTTAGTCTCGTGTCCCGGTGTAATTAAGCTACCTTTACGGTGATTTATGACTACCGTAGCATCGGGGAAAATTAAGAAAATTTAATGTTTGATGGGTAAATTTGGATCAATTTGTACGCTAATTTTAGATTATTTTTTTTCACTACCGCTTTTTTTTACATTTCTATTTTAAATTGAAGTACTTTAATTATAAAAATAGATAATGATAATTCAATAAATAGATTCTTATTATTACTAATTTATTAGTTGTACCGTCAATTAATAGCTTAATACGGTAATAAATGGCAAACTTCTTCCGCGAAAAAATTTAAAATCATTAACAACGGCAATAATGCAAGCCAAAGGCACCACCGAGCAAACACAACTTACAGATATATAGTGGACGATCCAAAAAACCGCAGGAATTCGCACCTTCTCTCGCCTTATTAACTCCGCGACCTTCGGTCTCGCGAGACGACGGTCAATAAGAATCGATTAGTCCTTACGGTCGTTAAAACCGCTGTTGTTGCGAATTTAAGTAGTAAAAGGCAGAGAATCGCCAGACATTGCGTAAGAGCCGCGCGGCGTTCGGCAAGGCTCTCCGCGCGCTGTGCTCGTTCGACTGAATACACTGACTGGCGCGAGAAGAGACGACGCCAATTAAAAGAGACCCCTTTAATTTTATTAAATGTTTACAATATTTATAAAGTCAGTATGTTTGATTGTAAGCGTAGAACTGTGGTAAAAAAAAAACACAAAATTGAATATTTGAACCGCATTATTTTCGAAATTCCTTTGTCTTCTTAACAATTAAATATTTACGTTAAATTGTCAAGGAGTACAACTAGCCGGCGCGGATAAATTAACCATTACCCTCCTAAAAAAAAAAGAACGGAAACGCTCTTATAAATTTGAAAAAAATCAAACAAAGAAAGGCGGAGACCGAAGTGAAATGCAAACACATCGGTAAAGATCAAGGAAGTCGATCGATTCGACCCCGCCTTGTAAAAATTTCCAGACGCACTAAATCACTCGGAGACGTATCTGCCCGAGAGAACGAGTCGCCCTGGGCGCCGCTTTTTTCGACATTTTCTCCTTATTTACTCGTTAAGGCAAGGCCGCGATTAAGAGGAGGGGGAGAGAGTAGTGTAGCCTTGCGAGAATTATGCGCTTTGGGGAGTCGCCGCCGACCTTCGCCGCAACCGGTCTTTTTATTCGACGAGAGGAGATTACTTCCTCGACAAAACGGATGAATTTCAATTTAAGAAGCGGAGCCGCCGTCTCTTTCTCTCCGTATCATTCCGTAAATCAAAATTCAGCGAGGAATATATGTATGCCTTTGTGCGGAGCAGGATGCGGGATATTATCATTTGCAGTGTCCTCTGTATCTTGTAGATTATTAATCGGCAACAGTTTCTCGACGTCGGGTTTGATTTTTTTACGGGGGGAAATAATTTTTTAATACGATCGGATGAATTTATCGGAAAAAATATATACGATACACTTTTCCGGGTAGGTAGGTGGATTAATTGTCAATTCATTATTTAGATTAATGCTCTCGTGCTAAACGCAGTCTCCGCTAAAAGACGTAAATATGCATTATAATGTAAAATACGGTTAGTAGAAGGCCACATTACCCCGAGAACTTTACAACTATTTATACCAGTATTTTATGCAAATGAACTAATAACAAGTGCGAATATGACTTGTTTATATTCAATTCAAGTTAGCCCCTCGGAGATTTCTCGCTGCAAAAGAAATAAAACCAGTATCTTAACGGAAGCTGGTTCGAAATGATTATCTTTATGAATCCTTATAACCAGGCTGAAACATTAGAACACACACGACAAAGATAAGCGAACGATTTTAATCGCAGCCGTAACTTATACATCGCCCCAAAGAAATATATTTAAATCCGAGCGGGAAAGTCTTTCAGCGCTCGTCGAAGCCCGCGGCGCTGCGAATCGAAAATTCAAGCTCCGTAAATCAGGTCGGAAACGGCGCCGATAAGCGAGATCGGTGGTTGTACCTTGGGACGATTTTAATAATGTTTATCAATTTAGCTAAAATGAATTTGTCGATCGGAATAAAGTGTGTCTTTTGCTCTGACGTTTGCGCGGATAATGAGTGACTTCGAGGCAAGCAACTGTAAACGTAGACTTTTCTATTAGAAACTTCCACAGCTCGAAAGTAAATAAAAATGCAGGTGAGTGATCGCGAGGGATTATGAAAAAAAAAGTGCACATCGATATATCTGCTGAGAAAAGCTACAAACGCGCGCGTGTACTTTGCATTAAAATGCACGGAGACCCGGTGAAGTTTCATGCGACGACTCTGTTATTATTGTCGGATTATCATATTCTGCACGTTCGAACTTTCTATTTAACTTCAATCAATTCTCAAGCAACTCCGCGTTTTCCAAAACTCTTCTCTTTGCGAGATTGTCTCACTAAATTACAGCTCGACGCGAAAATGAAGATAAATCACTTTCGAAAACGACGATTCAGTCGTACTACTGCAAAGTGTGCACGACTCAATAAAATCTCAAAATTTAGCGACAAAAATAAAAAAAAAAAACCCCCCGTCCAGACGCATCGCGGGATGCTGCGCGTCTGTCGATGTCTTTAGCAACGCGTTCACTCTTAAACATTCGTACAACTGGGTCACGTATGTTGCTTATTAAAGTTGGTTTCTAATGGAATTACCTTTAAGTAGGTGCGCCTAATAACGCAAGATTATCAGGTAGCCGAACGAAATGCGGAGTGAAGAAAGACTGCCCGTGACAAAAGAATATTTATCGCACTTTTTACTCTCCTCGCGCCTTATATATAATTGTTGGAAAAAAGTTGGCGTATCAAATGTTTCTCCAAGCAATCCGATCGATAATTACCCGGCGGATATGCGTAATGATTGGAAGCCGGAGAAATTTCTAAACTGGAGTCATTAATTATTCGAATCCAGCGTGTATATATCAATATTTATCTTACACAATTTTTAATAACGTATATTAAAGAATTCGTACTGCCATAATTTTTCAATCGATAAGATTCTTCGTTTTAATGATAAGACAATATAAATGGTTATTTATCCTAATGTTTACCGATCTCACGAGTCTTTAACCCCACACCGAGAGAAAAGTTTAGTAAAAATTACTATACTGCCTAGTAAGGCCGCCACAGACTGTCAAAACAAAAAAAATCAACATACTTGATAGGAAAATTTATCAAACAGTATAGTAAAATTTCTTACAAAGTATAGGTAAATTATTTCGATTTAGACAGTATGCTAATTTTTACTCAGTCAGTGCAATTACTCTCTTTCTCTCAACGCTCCTCAACCTTCGCGCCTCAAAAAAAAATCATCACCTGAACCAGCTCCATCTGATTTCAGTTAAAGACAAAAAAAAATGGCATCGGCGGCGGCGGAGCTGGTGATCGAGCGGGAGCCGGAGCTGATCGTCGACGCGAACCGGACGTTCGTGGGGGCGGAGGGCCTGGTGCGCATGGCCCTGGACCAGTACACCGAGATCCTGACGACGGTCTCGGATCCCCGAGTCTCGGACTGGCCGCTGATGGACTCGCCCATACCGACGGTGCTCATCGTCGCCCTCTACCTCTACGGCGTCACCCTCCTCGGGCCGAGGCTGATGGCCAACCGGAAACCCTTCCAGCTGAGGAACATACTAGTCGCCTACAACGCCTTCCAAGTCATTTTCTCGCTGGGGATGCTTTACGAGGTGAGTCGAGCGGGCTTGTTTAATCGTCTGATTGAGAATTGCAGGGATAATCTCGGTTATTTGGTGGATTATTGATTAAGGAAAAAGTTTTAATTTGTAGAAAGAAAAGTTTTGAGTTAATAAAACCCCCGTCTTCGTTATTTAGTAATTAAACCGGGTTGTGTACAAAATAATGCTACATACGTATTACGATAACAAAATAGTTTGGCGTTAACTGAAAACAAGACCCGTTTCGCGCGCGGCATAAATTTCAAACTTTGATCGATAAATTTACGTCCAAACTTGGTATTGCAAAATAACGGCTTTATCTTTACACTTCAGCTAAATTTTAGTTACTAATTACTATTGCCCCATTCAAAGGCTGCAAGTATATAATGATTTAGCACCTTTTTCAATGCTTTCTAACAATCTGCTATTCCCGCCACCCGGAGAATGAAAACGATAATAAGCTCCTTTAATAATTTGAAGCAGTAAAGAATCGGGTCAGTGATTTTGAGAAAAAAATTATATAAGATACTATCTGTCATTAAATAAACTGACAGTCCTATAAATTGCACCGATCAATTTAATAAAGTAACTTCTTCATTGAGGTTAAAGTAGTTTTTATTGATTATATATAAATATGTGTATATTAATTAAAAATGATTTTACAACAGATACGTAAAAGAGAAATTTGAAATATTTTTCAACTTATTTTATATAAATAAATAAACAGCTATTACACGATACAGCTTGGAAAACATTTAAACGTTATACTCTGCTAATTATCTTACAAAGTCACTTGAATTCATAACTGTCCGAATACGGCAAGGTTTACTTCTTAGAATGATCAAAACTAGTTTCGCTAAATATAACCACTTAACTAAACATGTAGATCGTGACTTTCATCATTTAAAGGTACAAGTTTCTACACTCGAACTTCTAATAGATAGCAGAAATTGACTGACAATAATTCATACTTATTTAATGCACGTTTATGCATCGGTATACGAATTTAAAATGTTTCTAATCTCCGAACTCAAAAATTTCCTTCGACACTTGATTTCGAGAGCGCAGCAACCAAAACAAAGCTCACATCGTTCGACAACGCCCTGAAATTAAACCATCCGATTTGCGAGCCATAAAACACAGAAGCACCCTAAAACTCGCCGTCCATCACGTCCCTCTTCCCAAATCAATCAGCCCAGCCAAACCCTCCTCTCCCGAAGACTCAACGAACCATCGTACGATTCCCCAGTCGTGCGCAGCTCTCGGTTCGTTGCGAAAGATAACCGGCGTCAAACGGAAGAGATCGAAATGCTCGGAATAGCTTCTTTGGCGATAGCCAGCCGCAGCAGCAGCCGCAGGAGCAGCAGCAGCAGCCGGTCGGACGGCTTCTCGCGATGGCCGATGAAAGTAGGTCGGAGAGCGAAGACGGTGTGCGCGCGCGCGCAGCCTTACGATGTATATTGTAGCGGCCCGACGGGGGGGTTTCCAGCTTCGCGGATCGCTCGATCCCGGAGAAATCTGTAAAAAATGAAAGTGATCCACGGCCGCCGCCGCCGCCGCCGCGCGGCGTCTCTTCCTCTCGGCTCTTTTCGGGAGATGTACGTGGCTTTGGTTTCGTTTCGCGGGAGACGGAGTCCTCCTCGCGGAGGTGCACGGGCTCTTGCCTCGCCGGATTCCTGGGAAATTGTTATGGCTCTCGCGATCCGGCGATGAATTTTCATTTTATTAGGGTTCATCAGGCTTGATCTAGATAATCCGCTGCCTTTTTTGCGGCGCTTGCTTTCGCCGCGGAGACTTTGTTGCCGCGAGAGTTCGGAGATCTGCGCTTGAATCGAGAGGCGCGATAGCGATATAGGATTTATTACATTTTTTTGAAATATTTTTTAAGTGTAGCGAGATGTAAATTAATGTGAAATTGCATAAGTTCTAGAAGAAAATGCGGGGATCCGAGTGACAGAATCATCGTGGAAACTGACATGTGTAAGAGACTACCTACCTTTTGATGGTTAAAAAAAATTTAACAATTATATATTGGTTGCATTTAGTACAAAATGACATTTCTCTTTTTTTTGTACACAAAAAAGGAGGCACAAATGTACAATATCTTTTGCAACTTGTTTCTTCGTATATAAAAATATTTTATACAATTTATATAATTTATATAATTTTTATCAAAATTTTTAAAGTTTCGGAAAATTTTGATTGTATATAATTTATATAAAATTTCTACATCAAATTACGAAAAATAGAATCAAAATTTTACGAAACTTGTTTATAAAATTATGATAAAAATTATATACATTATTTACACTCCCTAAAAAACCTCCCTAATAACCTACAAATTCAATGTACTGTTTAATAATCGCCTACAAGTTTATAGAGGAGAAACGACAATTTCCCATTGTTCCTCCTCGATAAGTGTGGCGCGCGTCCTGCTTCGTTAATTCATCATCCGCGAGGCCCGATATCGAGTAAAAATTTTTATTCATCCTAACGGCCTTTACTTTCGCGTTCGCGCTCCTTTGCGCGCTGACCGATCACCTTCCGATTTCTCCGGGTGCCGGCTTTGACGCAAAAACCGGAAACTTTACGTGGCGCGGAGTCAACTGTATATAACTGGACCTCGCCCGAGAGGAGCGCGCCGATGGATTTTCTGTACTGGTCATTCCGGGCGTCGTGTCGTACTTTCTGCCCGGCTAATTGCGACGATCATCGAAATTCGAAAACCAGTCTGTGTCGGCTCGCTAATCTTATTTTCTGCGTTATATCCTCGTCGATTATATCGACAAGTGAACGTTATTAAGATGCTATTAATGTAGTCTTAATGATTATAGAGAAGACTATTCCAGAAAGTTGCAATAGAAAGATTCATAAAAAGCGCGACGGTAAAAAGGCGAATTCTCGTGACATTTATGCAGCGACAGCTGTCCGTCAAAATTGACATAATTATGAATAAAGCCACTTATACTTAATTACTATAATCCACCTCGTCGGTAATACTCCTGAAAGCGTTAACGTCACTAATCCCATCCCGATCCCGGCAAAAAAAAATTGTTTGCCATCCGTTATACATTGTAAAACGACAACTCTTGCTTGCCCGAGGCGTTTCTCGCAGAAATCCTCCCCCTGAGAAACGGGCAGCGCGCGGAAAAGAGCTTCTGCGCCAAATCGCGTCGACGCGCGCGCACTACGACTTTCCCGCTTCCACGCCCAATTAATTCGCCGCGCAGGAAAGAACGCCGCTGCGCCGTAAAAAAAATGAAAGGCGCGTTCGCGGCCGGCGAGAAATTTTATAAACGATTTTGCGTCTCTGGATCGATTCGAGGCTTCTGATTTGGAAACGAATCGTTTATTTTTTTGAGAAGTTTTTTGTACTGCGTATTAACTGAAATCTATTCTTCGAATACGTTTAATTATTTTAGTTTGTATTGAATATAAATATTAATTAATTTAATATAAATATTTTTTACCTTAATATTTAAATATATTTACTATTATTAGTTTTGTTCTAGCAATAATGTTAAAATAGCTTTTCACTAACAAAGTATCTCTAATAGATTCTTTACGCTAATCGAATATTATTATCGAAGTACTGTATATCGGGAGTTTAGAGAGTTGAATTACATCCATTGCATTCATAAATTACAATCGCGAAACTTACAAACGATGATGGAATCAAACCACTCGAAATAAATCGCAAAGCTTACAACAACTCTAAACAAAATACAAAATTCCTTGTTTACCGCCAGACCCGAACCGTAAATGAAAAACTTTCCGCACGCAAGTGTGGGCTCTTTGTGGGCAATCGCGCCGAAGAACCTAATTAAATTAGTGCGCTCGTTATAGTTTCTCACGAATATATATTGCACGCATTATAACCTCTCGCGATTACTCAGCCCGGTGGTCGGTTGCGCCAATTTCGTTAATTTCGTCAATGTTCGCGCGGCCGATTTCAGAGGATAAAGAAAAAGAGCCTTGTAAGGCCCCGCGACTTTTGCGCGTTTAATTTATCGTCCATTTCGTCGCGTATTGTGGGTATATATGGATTGCCCAACCGGCCGATTCGTGCTACACACACGCACACACGCACCCGTGCAAGAGGCGGCGTCTCGCAATTTTTCAACGAGGATTTGTGTAATCTACGATTTTTCACTTTTATACGCGATGCCGCCGCATTAATAACAATTGCGCTAAACAGTGTTGTGCAAAAGTCAACGAAACATCTTGCGTTTAAGTTTGTTGATATTATACAACGATCCTAGGATTCCTAAAGATCTTTTTTTAAGCGCGGCCGTTCGATCAATCGGAGCCGTTAAATTGAAAGTTTTTCGTAATACAGAGCGAGAATAAAACTTATAAAAAAAAATGAAAAAAAATAGCATTGACAGACTTGCCCGCGCAATGTTATAACGGACCATTAAAACAATTGATGGTCAAACGTTGCGTTTAATGACACAAAGTGAATTAAAGCAGTATTACCGCGTATAACTGTTGTGCGATTGCGTTATCCGTAACACCTACGTTCCCCAGTCCTTAATCACTTGGCCAACCAGTTTCGCTATATACTTTAATTTATCACGACTGATAAATTACCAATTTTCCAAGCGAAATAGCTATCTTTTATACATTTACAGCCGAATATGTCGTGCCTACCTTTTGACGCAATTAAAAAGAACCGGCCAGAACTAAATTAATTATTCACTCGTGAACCGATCACAATGGCCTCAACCCCCCAGAATCACCCGCTAATCTCTCCCCTCCACCGATGTACCAGCCTCTCCTCAGCCCCCCTCCGGAAAAGCAGCGTGTCTCAATTTGCAACGCGCGGCGACAATGCACGCACCTCTTCGATGTTCTCGCCTCGGTGACCCTGTTTCGAGCGGGTACACTCATAACCCGCCCCCCCTCCGCTCCCGGGCTCGATAATCTTTCTCCGAGCGCGAGGAATTTCTCCCCCCTGCCGCGCGGGACTTATAACTTTCCACGAGCCAAGGTCTCAAGGCTCTCCCCGTCTCGTTGCCCGAGCGGGAAAGCGACGGTTTAGATCGGGCGCGAATGCAACGCTCGGGTAATTCGGCGTAATAATTGGTCGGCGGGAATGGGTCGGTTGGGAGGAGTCGTTTCTGCGAATTTATAGTTTGGTTGGCGAATGATTTTATTTTTATTTACTTTCAAAATGTAAGTGATAAACACATTTTAGGGAAGGAAGGCTTGAATGTTACTTTTTTTGTAAACAGTTATAATTGGTTAAGGACAAAAATGTTAGGCGCACATCAAACAGATCTCATTTTCAATAATGTCAAATTCTCTAAGCACATTCGTTCCAATAAAAACAACTTTTTTTTTAGATACTATACATTGTTTTTAAATAATATACACACAATGCTCAATCCCAAGCGATCCCTCGACAAAACTCGTAGCTTCGAAAGTACAACGGCGAAGGCCGAAGTCGAGCTCGCAAAAAGACAAGGAAAGCCCGCGAAAAAAAAAGCGCGTTAGCACCCAGCCCAAAGAGACAGCAGAACTTGCGCGCCAATTACGTATACAAAGGCACTCGCCGTTGCGAAAGGGCCCGCGAACAGCTGACAGAAAAGCACTTCCAGTGCCCTTGACCCCCCCCCCCCCCCCCCCGTTGAAACGGCGATCGCTCAATTTCTGCCTCTCTTTTCCGCAGCACCTGATGTCCGGATGGCTGCTGGACTACAGCTACAAGTGCCAGCCCGTCGACTACTCGCACAATCCCTCGGCCCTGAGGATGGCCAGCCTCTGCTGGTGGTACTTCATTAGCAAGTTCACCGAGTTCGCCGATACGGTAAGATATTCTTCAATTCGTTTCTGCGTTATTGAACTATTAGAGTTGCATGAATGTAATCTATATTAATGAGAAAGAGTGAGAGAAAAAGGCTCTAATGGAAAATTGATAGCGACGTCGAGGAAAGATAATTATGCGTCGCTTAGCGTTGGTGATTGATTGATTCTGATGAATCTGCAGTGAATCAATTTAACGCTCTGATAAAAGAATCTGTCGTCCGTTTACGCGAACAAACATCATTCCGCTGATTAATGAAGAAACGAGATACTTCACTATTAACAATAATAACGCAATTCAAAAGCATTTCCAATCTCTCTCGATAAAACCGGAAACTTAGAAGTTGATTAGCCTCGCTCGAAACCGTATCTCCCCGACCGCAGTCCAATTTCAAAACAATCGATTAACCGGGAAAACGCCGAGGAGCGAGCGTTTAAAAACTCTTGTTACCCGGCGAGCGAGCATAATCGACGTCTCGCCGGGCAGCGTATCTCTCTTGCGACAACGAGTCGCTCGCTCTCGTGCTCCTGTCTTGGGCAACGGTCGGCGCCGTGCGTAAAGTACAGCGAAGAGGAGCAGAGTTAAATCGCTGCGCACGTGGTTTCGGTGGCAAAAAAGCACCGTCGTAAAAAGTCGAGATATATATTATCTAGAATATTTTGTACCGTCGCGCTTCTTCGCTCATCCGAACGCGTGTATACTTTTCGAAAATCAAATTCGCGATATCCGACCGAGAGGCTTCCAGAGGCTTCTGTGTTCCCCTCTCAGGCCTCGCGACCTCATTAACGATTCGCAGAGAAAGGACATATGAGTGCGCGGCGCGAGGCATCTTTGCCAATCGGCAATCGACCTTTTCTCACTCGAGCCTCCGGGATTAGCCGCGCGGATGCAAGGCACACCGCGGCGCACGTGCACTTAATTATTACACCATTTAAGAGCGGTCTTGGGGGGAGGGAAAATTCTCGCGAATTTTTCCGTTGCGCAGCCTCCTGGATTCGAGAGTGCGGCGTTTTCGCCGAGAGGATTAACGTTAACGACGCGTGGAGCCTCTTCTTTGGGATGTACTTGCTTCGGTGCTTAGAAGACCTCTTGGGGTCAGAAGAATTTGTAATTTATAGTTTGATGGACGATTTGATAATGTAATTGGTTTTCATTCAAGAGTGAAAATTTTGAAATCGCGAGAGAACACTATAATAATCTATCGGTAGAATGTAAATTTTCTTTTTTTCTTTTCTTTTTGTACGCAGTCTAAAACTAATTGCTTCTGTCGAGGAGTAATTTATTAATAATCATTCACTCTGAACACCCATTACAAATCTTTTAATCTTCCAACAATTTAATCAATAAATAAATGATAAAACTCTCCTCAGGATTAGTCAATAACCATACTTTCAAAAAAAAAAAAGCCATTAAACGAAACTAACATAACGTCCCAGAAAAACGACTGTCGTCTCCGCAGCAATCGTGCACCCCTCGAAATTCAAACTCATTCCCCTTCGAAAGAGCTCAGCAAAAAAAATTAAAATTCAACTCCCCCCCGCAGATATTCTTCGTCCTTCGCAAGAAAGACAGCCAAGTGACGTTCCTGCACCTTTACCACCACTCGCTGACGCCGATCGAGACCTGGATCTGCGTGAAGTTCATCGCCGGCGGACACGGCACCCTCGGCAACCTCATCAACAACTTCGTCCACGTGGTCATGTACTTCTACTACATGCTCGCCGCGGCGGGGCCCGAGTTCCAGAAGTACCTCTGGTGGAAGAAGCACCTCACCACCGTACAGCTGGTAAGACAAAGGATCCGAAGACGCGTTTCGGGCGAGGACATTGTGTCCTTTTGGATTGGGGATTGTGGTGTCATTGCTTCGCGCGACGAGGTGCTCTGCTTCTTTGTTCGGGGCTTCTGCTTGGGGTTATGCTGATGGTTTTCTTGCTTCGCTAAGATAAGTTATTTTTATTTTAACAGGGTTCGTCAGCCGTGAGAATGATATGTAAATGACGTATGCACGCGTGTCCGATGAAGACTTTAGATAAGATAGAGTTAGAGTTTCGCGTAAAGCGAGTTAACGAGTTAACCAATTGAGGTTTAGTTTTTTTTTTATACCATTTCGGCCGCTTGTGATCTTATGCCCTGACAAGTTTATTTTTACTTTCGTTTAGTTCAATGGCACCGAGCAACTTATTCACAAACAATGGTGTGATAAAAGTACCTTAAGCAAATGTCTGTGAGACAACGCCGGCTTACCTGTTTGTTTCGGTCCGCAGTTCTTAACTTTCGAACGATTTTTGCGTTCGCAACCAGTTATTTCCACGGATAAAAATAAAAAACACTTTAAGGAACTAACGCAAAAATGTGACTTTATGACCAACTATTTTACTTTATTGCGTCTCTTACGAAATGTTTCAAAAATTCTTTTTCGCGTCACCACCAAACAAAATCTCGCTTTCCCTTCTAAACGTTAAAACTCTCCGCACCTGAAAAAAAAACTTCTCAAAAACCTGCCTCGATTGACAACGAAAAGAAGACCCTGCAAAAATTAGAATACCCATCATCCGGCGATAGAATTACTCCGCGGCAAAAGCAGTTCACACCTGCCGGTCCGCTTCCCGACCCGTCGCGAATCTATCTCGTCATCGAGATCGCCTACAATATCTGATAGGCAACTTTCCAGTGTAACCCATACTCGCACTGACCCATTTATCGGTTTCGACACTGCGCCTGTAAAAACGAGCGGCGACTCGCCACCGCTTCTCTCCTCTCTCTCTCAAACCCTCAATCCGCACAGAATTTTACGAGCCAAGACAATCGGCTCTCCTCTCCTCCGCAGTCAACGGCTCTTTTCGCTCGGCGGCGGCGGCGGCGTGCGTCGAGCAGCGAAATTGCGCAAATCCGCACAGCCTGAAAAGTGAACGTGTGCTCGACCAAACCTACGCAGCAGCCGAGAGACCCCCGCGCGCTACATATTATAAAATCGCGGGTGCGCCCGGATTTTCCAATCGTTTCACAACGCCGAATTTCCTCCCATGTCTGTGTGTGTGCGTGCAGCTCTCGTTAAAGCGCGCGCGCCCGCATGCATCGCGCTCGGATTGCATTCGTATATATCCGAGGGGGCCCACTTACGAAAAGCGCGTTTTTGTTGTGGCGCGCGAGCGGCGCAGTTTTCACTTTTTCCCGATCGTTAACGCGCGGATTTGCTTAATCTCCGGCTGACTTTCCGAGCGGTGTGCGTATATGTACACGTGAAAGATCGGCGTACGGTCGGGCTTGGGCAATGGACTGCCGCGAGTGTGGAAGTCGTTTGTACGCTTTGCCGCGGGTTTATTTTCTTCGGGCTCGATTTCGTGGCCGCGAGGTTTGCGGAAACGCAATTTTGTAATCGGCGCGGATTAATTTTCACGAGTGCTCCTACGGGGAGGGGGGGGGGGATTAGTCAATTTTGCTCTATATTTTATTATTACGCGCGTTATTAATAAACTGGCGCTGTCTCGCTGTCGAAATTTTTCACAAGTTTTTTTAGTGTTTTCGCGGAGTTGTAATAAAAAAAAAATGTAAATTTTGATAATTGCGCGCGATTGGACGAGCGAACCGAGGCCCGAATAAATCAAGTCAGTTTTGAAACATGGAAATGGTCGATAAATTTTCTTTGGCTATTAGCGAGTGTTAACGTTATTTTCCTTGCTGCCTTTACTACATTTTCTGTGATACATTGAATTATCTAAAAAAAAAACAATATAAAAAAAAAAGCCCAATTGTCTAACAAACCCTTTGTTCACGAATATCTTATAGCTGAGCAGTATCTTTTTAAAACGGCTCAAAATCTAACAACAAACAAACCTCCTTTCCAATCTCTCGAATCCAACTCTCAAAGCGCGAGAAAAATTCCAGCTCGAAAACGAGTTCTCTTAGCATTGTTATACCCGCCGGCGCCGCTTACACAAATGCACTCACCCCGAAGTGCCCGCGCACCACGTGGACGTCGCGCGCGCGCGCGCACTCGTGCGTGAAAAGCCGAGGGCGCGCGGGGCTAAACCGATAAAACCGCCAAAGGGGGGAAAAGTGAAAAGTGCGCGCGCTCATTGGGCAATTGGCTTCGCCGCGCGTGTGTGCGTGTGTCTCTCTCTTTCTCTCCTCGCCGCGCGGCGCGTATATCGCTTCTAACCAAGTCCGTAAGCTGACCGGGCCGTTGTGAGTACTCGTGCACTTAAGGTGGCGCAACAATTTGGCATTCCGATCTCCTGTGCGAGAGCGGCTAGGAGCGAGCGGGCCGATCGGCTCGTTCTCTCGATGTTTGTGTAGATTTTTCTCGGGGGGAAAAAAGATAGAGGAACATTTTTGTGGAAGCTGCTTTTTTCTTGCGGAGTTTTAAATTTTTTTATTTATTTTGGCGATTAATATACATTTTGAGTCTTTGTTAAATTATTTAGCGTTCTCATTTTGTCAACAAGGTGATTAATCTTACAGAAGTCGCTGATCAGCTGTCGGGAATTGAATTATCAAAGAATGCAAACCCAATGTCAGCAGCTCTCGGTGACGTGCACATTTTCTTTTTCCATTAATTATACACACCAGTAAAAGCAGATTTATAATAAGTCGTCTGTAGCATAGAACCCAGTTTGCTTCACGTGACTGCGCACAACGGAAACGATATTTAACTTTAGCGCAGATTTAGATCGATTGATTAAGTAGGAATTCGTGAATCTTTATTCTGCACGGCTTCGAAATGAAACTACGCTTTAAAGTCTAACAATGAAAATAAAGAAATCAACACGCGTACATTTCCAACAGAATCAAATAGACTTGTTCCTTATTTAGTGTAGCGAAGCTGAATTTGACGTATGTAGTAACAATATGCATGAATTACAAATCTATTTTATAAATTAATACTTGAAGTAAATGTATTTGTAAGTTTCTAAACTAATGTTTACTAACAACTGCGAATCTTATTGAAACTTTGTATATATTTTCAGTCTGCTGTCGATGAGAAAGCTATTCATGATGTCCATCTCATCATTTATAAAAGGATCATCAAAATAATTAATCTTTTTAATAAATAATTTTAATGAGATGTGAAAGAAATTTCCTATGAAATATTATGATTATTCGATTTTTATCATTTTTATCACAGCTGCTACATTCTGCTTTAAGTTATTGTTTTATATTTTGCTTAAATATGAGATATTGACGTTCCAATGAATTATCAACAGTAAATTATTGGTTTTATAATGTAACAGTGATGTTAAATAAAATTATTCCAGTTATTTGCCATTTGCCAAATAAAGAAATAAAAAGAAAGATCATTTCATATTTATAGTCATAATTCGCTATTTCAGACGCTTTAATAAACTCGTAATGCGTCTAAGTAGAAAGAGGCGCAGTCTTGTCAGACGTAAAATTACTTGACACTCTTAATTTCCAATTCTTCATACACCTCGATCGAGAATCTTTGACATCTCTTATTAACCAAAGTATAGCAGTAAACCCAAGAACGGAGAAAACGACTAACCTGGTCACGTTCTGCCATTTACAGGTCCAGTTCTTCCTGGTGTTCGTGCATAGCGCTCAAGCATTGATCTTCGATTGCGGCTACCCGAAACTCGTCGCCGCCCTGCTGCTGCTGCACGCGACGATCTTCTTCGTCCTCTTCTACGACTTCTACCTGAAGGCCTACCGCAAGACCTTGAGGCAAAAGCAGCTTAAGGGCGAATAAAAAAAACAGTAACAGAACTGCTTTACCAACGGAGCAAAACGAGAATGCGGGAGGAAACGAAAGAGAGAGAAACGGAAGGGAACGCTACGGATTCCCAAAGAAACGGATGTGAAAAGGAGGCTCGACGCCTCCACTTCTATCGATTCCGCGAGCGGTTCGGTCGGTAAAACAGTGCCGAGCTATCGGAGAGTCGCACCGACGGTCGGTAACGCGGGATCGCACGTGGGTTATACAGTATAATTCTTCTGCTTCTTTTCGTTCGCGTGCAATCTAGTCCTCGCGCCGGCGCG
Source organism: Ormyrus labotus (assembly GCA_035582975.1). NCBI lineage: Eukaryota > Metazoa > Arthropoda > Insecta > Hymenoptera > Ormyridae > Ormyrus > Ormyrus labotus. The sequence continues at coordinate 10,769,553 of JAWWEO010000001.1, read as the reverse complement.
ATTTTTTTTTCTACAAAGGGGGAGGGGGCGCGTCGGAAAGCTCGCGAATTTCTGTGTTGTTCTCGTGTACATTTTGTAAACACTTTTTCAAAAGGGGGAACAACGGAGAGCGATGGGGTTTGGGCCTCGCGTTCGCACTGAACTTCAACTGTTTATTTTCTTTCTTCGTACGTAAAACTGCGCAGTAATGCAATTTTCAATCTGTTTTCTTTTTGGGATAGAGAAATTTGTTGGAAGAATCTGTCTTTTATCATTTTCGTTTGCAATCGAGTACGCCATATTAAGGAACTACGGCTTCTCTGCTCTACAAACTCGAATTAATCGCGCGTCATACGTGCATTATTTTGTATGCAGCACTTAAAAATGCAATGAAAATTATTTAGCTCGAATAAATAATTTTCGATTGCAAGGCTGATTAATTTTGGCGTAGCAATAATTGTTTGTATAAATATAACACAGTTTGAGTGTAAATTGTGTTCTTATACAAAAAATTAATTGTTATATTTGTAATTAAGTTTTACTTTTCATGACGGATATTGTTTCAAAATATAAAAACAATTGTAAGCTCTAGAAATATAATTAAGGTTTCTCTATTGTACAGAGCAGTTTGCCTAAGTTTTCTAACAATGTATATAGAAAATAAGGAAAAATTAATTTTTCGCTAGCAAATTACTAGAACTTATTTGGTTTGGATTTTCACGTACTTCTTTTTATAAATTTAGTAATATATTATATTAATATCCTTTTGTTCTTTCTCTTTTGGACAATACAAATGCCAAAACTACTTAAGAGAACGTGAAAATCTAATATTGATTTATAATTTATATATGTATCATTCATTTTCTTTTAATTGCGCAAGAAGACAATGATAATTTAATGATCTCAAGCTGTATTTTTATACTCTGTAAGATGAAATTTAAATACAGATAGATCGAAAACTTGCAAATTACGAAGAAAATTTATGCATTATAACTTCATAAGAGAAATGATCACTTATATCTCAAAAAATAATTAATTAAGTACGTTTTTTAATAAATTTAGGATGTAGAGTTAAGGATAATATAAATTTATTCACAAAATATCGAAAAAAGTATTTATTGTTATATATGTTTACCAACGAATTTCTCAATTCCACGGACGGGTCATCTTGCCAAAATTACATCATAAGCACTATGACAATTAATTATGTATCAAAGACTACACTACGTTTTCGTGAAATTATACCTCAAATCAAAAAGGAACCATTCCGTGGACACTTCGAGATTTGCACATTCACTTTTTTTCAATGAAAAATCTACTTTTGCAATATTTTTTAACTTATGGTATTACTTTACTACTACAAGCGAATAAAAATTGTAAGAATAGCGTCTGTTGCAATGAAAGATCGTGTCGTGATTTTAAGATTATTATGTTCTTTTTCATTAAATACATTTGCAGGTGTACATTTAGAGTATAGAATAAGCTATTTTGGGTTTTTACTTTATATTTGAGGGTTGCGAGAGAAAATGACATTTTGACGAGAGTTTATATCTAAAATTATTTAATTAATACTGGCCGAAGGAATTGAAAATTTTTAAATTATATGTAACCATTAATCCAAACTTTCTATCGTCGTGAAAGCCAAACTAAGTTACACGAAAACCGATTTATGTATAGTGTATATAAAAACTGTAATAATTTTTAAAAATAACAATTAGATAAAAGTAAATTATATATGAACACTCTACCAAGGCATTATTTCTTTCTGCACATGAGAGATAATCAAACCATTCCATTAGATATGTATAATTGATTGTCTTTAATGTGCCGAAAAATGTGTTCAAATATTATTATAATATATAATATACAAATGTCAATGTATTTGCTAATAGCTGATGTTTTTACTGAATTTTTTTTATGTATTTTAGATTTTAATTAAAAATATTCAAATCAAGAGTCTTTATTAAGATGCTTTTTTCAACCCTTTTCTGTGTTATCTCACTAATACTTTAAGATCTTGTGAACACTTATCTTGTAATTCACCTGTCAATGATATCATAATTTTTAGGTAATTAATTGGTCAAATGAAGAGAAAAACAAACCATTAAACAACCAGAAAAAATTGTTCTACTTAACATATCATATTCCAAAATTTAATAAAAATAAAAATTACCAATAATTATTTTGATTTTTGATGAGAAAGTGGACTATTCAATCAAACAAAGCAGTCCTGATCTTAATTTTTATTTCAACATTTTTCATTCAAAAAGCTTCAAAGCAAGTTACACATTACTACTAATCTATCAGCTGACAAAGCTACGATAGCAAACCAAGCCTTACCCCAAGGACCCATCCTATCAATCACAATCACCAAAACATGCTCGGAAAAACAGAAAAAACTTGTCACCCGCAAGCACAATCAAGGTAACCTATCTTCGCGCGCTCGCACACTCGGGGTTCACAACTTCCGGTCTCCATTCCTCTCCCTCTTAATCCAAATCTTTAAAAGAAAACAGATCGCACCCCCGTCGCACCTTGACGCATCGAAGCGCGCCACCCCTCGCAATCTCGTTTTTCATTGATAAATTTACCCGTCAGGCACAGAAACAGGAACGGCACTCTGGCGAAGCTTCTTAGGGGGCGAGAAAAGGCTAAGCCCCGACGAGGAAGAGTCCTGAATTTTTTTGTTCCGCGGCAGCGACACGCGGTCAAGGCACAACGCTATGCGAATTTTCGCACAGCTGGGTGATTGTATGTGTGTGTGTGTGCAGACTGCGGCGAGGGTCTCGTAGCAGCTCTTTATCGATCTTCTCTCGAAGTCTCGGCTCGTCTCTGTCTCTCTTATACTCGCCCCCGCAATGTAGTGCATCGCGCGGATGCCGCGCAGTGACGCTCATTTCCCTGCTCTTCGAGGGGTCGTGAACCCCTATGCCGAAATTTCGACCTTCAAATTTTGCGATGTGTTAACTTGTACATTTGTAGGCTGGATATTTGGATGTAGTTTTTAATTTTTATTTATTTACCACGAGATGTTTTAAAGAAAATTTCAAATTTTCCATTAAAAAATTTTAAGAGCTTACAGAAATAAGTTAAATAAGTTGTATAATATCAAACAATTGGGACAATAATTCTAATTATTAAAATTTTTTATTTTAATAAAAAATTCAAGAATTGAAAAAAAAGATTTACTTTATTAACATAAATGATAATTGTGATTAAAAATTAATATATGCATGAGAAATATGCAATAATTAAAAATAAGTAAATTTTAAATATAAAGTTATAAAACAGTTGAATTATCCATAGGTATCATATAAATTTTAGTTACTTCAAAATGTTTAATGAAATGATTCTACAGTTACAAGGAATTCTAATACATTTTTATTCATGTTGTTATTCCATGCAATATATTTTATTAAAGTCAATGTAAATTTAATAAATCTTAATTTAACAAAAATACTCTCATTTTCCAGATAATTTTTAAAATAAATAAATGATTTACCTTCCAACTTATTATCTGCTTTGTTAGAGATACAATTACTAATAGAGGGAATCATGTCCAAGGATTTATTCTTGAATAACAATGTATATTGTATATATTATATACAATGACGGATAAAAACCGATTTCCGCCTTTTATTTCTCTAAATTTTTAATAAAACAATGATTTTTGAAAAGTATTTGCCTAGTAAACTCATGCTGCTAATGCTTCTCGTTGTTTCTTTTGCCTGATGAGCAATCTGCGTTCTCTTTCAAACTCCTTCATTCTTAAGATGTAACTAAAAATAAATATGTCAAATAATAAATTTGCAGGCTTTGGAATCAGATATCATAGAATATATGTAATTTGGAGATTTGGAGACTACATATATTTTAACACATGACATTATATTCTATTATTTTTATAGGCATCTGTCCATCTTATTATAGATATTTTTCTGCATTAAACAAGCAAAATGAATTAAAGTGTGTCAAAAATATGTAGTCTAACATTTTTCATTTGTTAATTATTATTATTTTTTTCATGACAACTATAGAATTAAGTAAAAATAAAACTTACTCATCATATTGACATCTGCTTGCTGTAGCAACTTCGTCTTTGCATCTATAAACAAATGGGAAATTGTCGACTCTGCATCTTTCTACCTCAAGTAAAGTGTGTGCACAAAAATCCCAATGCTTTTTTGGAATTTTACAAGCTCTCAACTCTTGCTCAGTTGCTACCATAACTGAAATTAGTAATATAAACTTGATTAAAATTAAAACATCTAATATGTATAATTTTAAGTAAGAACTAAATGGTTTATTCAACTTTTTATTAATATTTTTGTGATTTAAAATGAACTCAAAATATCTAAAAATACAATGTTTTGCTTCAAAATGGGTTTCTTAGTTATGATGATTATGTCACGTCATCATTTATAATTGACAGCAAAACAAATAAAAATAATGCATACAACTTCCACTTTACACAAATATTAGTAAATAAACTCTTTGTACCATTAAAGGAACAAAATATAATATACACGATAAATTCTTTAGTTGAAAAACATTCTGTTTGAGGTTATGAGATTTACCTCTTTCCTTCCTTTCACCAATTCCGTAAAAGGGATCAAAAGTTGTTGGACCGTACGGTTCTGGACTTATATCAGGATACCAAAAGTTTTCCCACGTACGGACAAACATATTCCCCATTATGGGCGGATTAAATAGATTACTTTTTCAATAATCAAAAAATTGAAATTCTTTCGAATCTCTTGCAGAAAAGCAAGAGACGAAGAACCCGCACGCGTGCTGACATCTGGTGATTGTTTCACCCTTACGTAATTATAATTATATTTATTTACCAATAACAATAAATTAATGTTTTTCCGAATTTGATAAATTATATTCTAAGTGTAAAACTAATAAACATTAAAGAAATCATAAAAATTTTTTTTCAATGAAATAAATATAAATTTTTGCCAAAAAAGCATAGAAAATAAATTAAATCTATTTTTATGACTTGTTTTTAAGTTTATAAGGTTTATATGTTTTACTTTAATAAATAAAAGGCAAGTAAGGATGTTTTCAATATCAAAAGTTTATTAAATTCTGCTGAAATAAGAAAAAATACCAACATGTTAGAAGTGTTTTCAAAATAATTGTATGATAGTTCGCTTCCTGGCCATGACATTGGATTCTTATTTCCTTTACTTTATCTTTAATTATTTACAGGTTCATCCTCAGGGACCAGAGAACAAACAATACTTTGGACTCAATAAATCAAATTGCATACACATTAATCATGTGTGTAGTATACTGATCTTTGTATGCTTGATATTTGAGTCAGAATGTAGTAGATACACATTATAATATTGTATTTATAAATACAGTTAAAGTAAATCTCAATTTAGTCATAGTAGGTATTTAGTCATCATCTTCTTCCATTGCATCCATGCCTGCATTTCCTACACATTCAAAACCAACATTAATTAGTAAATCATGAAAATATAAAATTATTAGAAATGGAATAAATTAAATACTCATTTTAAAAAAGCTAAGCTAAAAATTAAATAATATTTATGACAAAATATTTACAATGTCATTTTAATAAAGTAAAACAAGTTTGTTTATGTATCATGAAATTAAAATAAATTAAATTATTTAATATTGTATTATTCCACTTCTATAAAATTATGAAGAGAAATATGTGAAAGTACACAATCACTGGCTGCTAAGAAACAACAGAAAGAATTATTAAGATTTTGCATTTTACACGATTCTCTTAAATTTAAAATATTTCTCTTGAATCTAAATGAGTAACTGTTTTACTAAGGCTTAGTTTAATGGCTCACTTGAATATTATAATTTGAATATTTAAAAATACTTGTAAAATTAACATTAATATTAAACAGTCTAATGAATAAATATGAATTATTAAAACCGTTACATTTAAGGAGAAATGAGATTGATGGTCACTGCTGACAAGTTGTTTTAAAATGAAGTTTTATTGAACCAATATTTCTACCCAAATGATCATTCTCAAATTAAAAAAATTTATATTTTATGCTCTATGTAGATTCAACAAAATTTTATTTTAAAACAAAACTTGATAGCAGTGATCATCAATCTTACTTCTACCTAAATTTAAGAAATAATTCAAGAGTATCATTCTAAAACAGTTAAATTTCTTAAAGTGAAAAATAAAAAAAAGGATTAAAGTACAAAATTTCAGTAAAACAGAACTCCTACAGTTTCTTAAAATAATTTTAGATACCATTTTGATGCCTATTATCTCCTGGAATATGCCCCGACTGTAATAATTTACTGAGTCTCTGAACTTCTTCCAGTGATGTTGCATTAGAAATAGCTTCTCTGATCTTTGCCCTTTCATCCATAGTCATAGCTGGCTTGTCTACGCCATTTACTCCCTGTGCCTGTGCTTTTGCTTTCTTTGAAATTTCTCTGGCTATTTCTTTTCCCTTTGGACTCTTGAAGAATGCTGTAGCTTCTGCTCGCTCCTTCTGCTTTATTTTTCTGAAGTCCAATAACTTGATTTGTGGCAATTTGTATATCAAATACTGCCTATAGTGAGGTTTTGCAGAAATTGGATTTTGTAACAAACACAGATTTGAAAGATTCTGTAATTGAATCAATGGTTCAATGTCACCAAGTTCTTGTATCATATTTCCTGTGAGCATAAGTGTCTCAAGATTTGGAATACAATGTTCCAAGCCATCTGCAATTCTTACTATACGATTATTATTGAAAAACAATGTCTTTATTCGTTTTAAAAGGGGAAACCCATCTAATTTTCTTATATCATTATCTGAAAAATCTATAGTGTCAAATTGATCCTGCAAAATAAAAGTTATTTATTTTCGTACCTCTTGCATACATTAAAACTATTATTGTAAAAATAAAGTTTACTAACCAATGTGGCTCCTAAATTTTCTATGGTCGGAATTTTGTAACCTAAAACAAAGAAAAAATAAATAATAACTACTAGTTGGCTATTCGTCAAATTGAGGTTATATATTAGATTCAGCATAGGATTTATAAAATTATATGAGTTAACTTACCTCTAAGATCCAATTCTCGATCTCTAACCGGATTAATATACTGCATAGATTGCTGGATCAAATCTGGAGTTAACTTGACCATTTTGTATCAATTTTATAAATGTTAGAACACGCCAAGTTTCTACCACATATGTGTGGAAAATAACGCCGATTTCACCGCTTCACACTAACCGCAGTGTTTAACGCGCGCATGCGCAAAAACACCATCAAAGCAAGTGCGCATGCGCAAAAACAGGGAATTATGAAAAAAAAGTTATAAAATTGTAATTTAATTAAAATTTTTAATTTAATTTTTAACTTGACTTTAAATTTATTTATAATTAAATTTAAATGCACATTATGTACGGCAAATTATCGACATTTTCTAAATAAAACTTTTCATTGTAAGCTTGAGAGAAAAATAACATATATCCAAATAATTAGTTAAATTAAAAAATATTTATATTTATAAATTATAATATTACTTATAAAAAAATATATATGAAAAATGTAACGAAAATAATTAATGACTCATGTATATTAGAGGTTTAATAATAATACAGTAAATAAATGAAAACAACCGTATTAAAAATTCTTAATAATTTAATTAAAATCGAAATTCATACTTATAATAATTATCAATAAACATGCGATTACAAATGAAAAAATGCATTTAATAAAAACAGCCGCGTCATAATTTCTTAATAGCTCCATTTAAAAAAATGGTCTACAGAATTTTATTTTATATATATGTATATACACAACACAACGGTCTTAAGACATTTTGCGGATCATAAATTTTTATATGGCGGTTTATTTTCTAAGTGACGTGAATGTAAACACGTTACCTAGCTGCTCTAATAATGTATGATGGAGAGGCTCCCAAAGACATTTTTGATACCATTTAGTACCGCTAATTTAAAATTTTTTCAAGAAACTTAATCATTATAGAATTTTAACTAATGCACATTTGATTCACTAATCTGAAAAATTTGAACAACTTGACAAAAGAAATTATTGTCATTGTTTCAAATTTATTTAAATTTAAACATAACTTTATAAATTTCAGTGAAACTTTTATAAATTAAATTTTAAAGCACTTCATTATTTGTAATTTTTGTTTAATCAAGTGGTCAATTGCAAATTAGTTAAGCTTCTAATTGTTAAAGTTAACTGTGAAAATTGAAGTATTGGTAAAAAAAGACTGGCTTTCATATGTAGTATAATAATGAATGCCCGCCACAATATTTCACATTAAAAATTCATTTTGGTATTTGCACATAGCTACCGTTGCATCTAATTTACTCCTCATATCTTTTATGCTGTTTTGTATCGTTATACATTCTTTTGCTCCAAAAAAGAAGAGTATACTAGTTTAGATATATTTATAAACATAAATATAAAAATTTCACCTCCTTAACGCTACGTGCTTGCATCAATGTGCCTTAAACTTGTAGGTCGCATAAAAAGTTTTTATGCCCAAGCATAGTTGGTAGTAGTTTATAGTTATTTTTATAATCTTATCTCCATAAATCTTTCGAACACACCAATTCATTCCAGTCAGTTTGAAGCTTTTAAGGGTTAAGGAATTCTCTACGTTAATGACTTGATTCTATTACAGAATCATAAAGAACGTTCTTTCTCTCTTTCTTGCTCTCTCTCTCTTTCTCTCTCTCTCTCACAAATCATCAATAACAATTCTGTTATTATAATTTTTTTGGACTGCCTCAGACATTTAGCTAATGAGACATCTCTGTTACTACTGATTATTAGCGAACTCCACTCTTTGAATGTGCTATGAGCCATTGCAACGTAATATCTATATTGTCTTTTTCTTTGCAAGAAATGCTATAACAGCATATTTCACGATCCTGAATAGCAGAAAGATTCCTGTAAATAAGACAATAATTAATATATAATGTTTTAATAATTAAATATTCGCAAACAAAATAAAACTTGCATTCTATCTATAAGTCCATTTTCATCGTATGCATGAGGTAAATCTCTCTTGTTTCCTAAGACTAATACTGGTATTCCAGCCAATTGAGGTTTATCCAACAAATTATGCAATTCATTGCGACTTGCTTCTATTTTTTCTGGATCTGCTGCATCAACCATATACACAATAGCATTGACACCTCTGCAATAACGTTCCCACATTGACCGGAATCTAGGTTGACCACCAATATCCCAAACTTTGATGGTCACATTGCCTTTTGTGATTTTTCGCATGTTGAAACCAACAGTTGGAATCATATCTTCACTGAATTGTCCAGACTGAAAAATTATTAAGAGATCTTTTATTAAAATTTATATATTCATTTAAATATATTTTTATTTAAATTATCTAAAAGTAAATTGAAAAATATAATAATAAAATTGGTACATTGCAAAGTTAGAAATTTTCTTAGTTATAGGAAATATAAATTATGAGGTAATAAAGAAAATAAAGTTGAAAACTTTAGATAAAACTGTGATAAAAACAAACTACCTATGTATAATACAAAACATATGTGGTAATTTTAGACAATTTGAGATAACTTATTTGTTCATGATTTGTAAACTGTAACAAGCTTATTAATTAAGAACTTTAAAATCCATTATCACATTGTTGATAAATTATCATAAAAAAACATCCATACAACCATCATTTTAAAATACTGAAATATTATCTATGTAATCATGTTAATCTTCTTAAATATCATCAAATGGAGCATTCATTATGAGTGCATTATCGACAAATGTAAAATTTAAGTGGGCACAATTTCATAATGCTGGAGATAAAAAAGTCATCAAACATAGCTATAGCTAATGAATAAAAAGTTTTAAAAAACTGAAGTATGCGTGAGGCATAAAAAAAAAGAGCAAAATAAGACAATGATCTAGAAGACTGTTGCCTTGGATGACTCACAGCATCATCCAATTGCTGCTGGCTCACAAAGCATTTCCCCAGATTTCACCTACTTGTCAAAAAACATACCCACACAAGCACAGGCCATGCCCTAAGAAAGCGACACAGAGCCACGCACAGAGAGAATATCGAAAAAAGGGATAAAACTCGGAAGGGGGAGGGGCAGGTAACCTAAAAAATCGGGATTGAATCCTCGAACTAAAATAGAAGGGTTTGCCAATCGATGCACAGGTGGTGGGTAGGCAAAGGTTGCGTACCGCGATCACGTTGACGAAGGTGGTTTTGCCGCTGTATTGGAGGCCGACGAGAGTCAGCTCCATCTCCTCCTTCCAGAAGAGAGACTTGAACCAGTCGAGGATTCTGTTGATGAGCGCCAGCATCTTGCGGCTGTGAATTCACGGTCCCAAAAGGTGGCTGGACAATGATGTTCCCTCGCTCCAAGGTAGGCGTGATCAGCTCCTCGATATTCCTGCTCCTGGTACACGACGGAGAAGGTGATCGTCGTGGTGTCGCCGCGCGCACTCTAAGGCAATACGACTCGGCTGCGCGGCGGCGAATTTGACATGTAGGCAGGCGAGAGAGACGGACGTAGTTCCGATTGGTCATGTGACGCGCGTAGGTGGCGGTGCGAGCCTTTATTGTGTTGGTGCGGGTGGCTTCGCACAGAGCAGAAGAGTGTATTGAAGCCGCTTTATTACGGGGAAGCTACAGGCGATTGAATGTTGTTATGTGGCTTAGGGAGTCTCGAGATCAAGGTCCTCTAGCTAGATTGGAGAGGGAGAAAACAGAGATATTATGATTATGATTATTGATTCGAGTTTAGGGATCGGAACAATGCTGGGACTGATAAAGGCTACTGCATTCGTTTCGATTGCGGCCAAAGTTTGCGTGTGTGCTGTGGCATGCGCTCTATAATGCATCAATGTACTGCACCTGAGTTTATATATATGACATAAGCGTATAGTGACGGTCAGGAACGGTTGAAAGGGGTCAATAATGTTGGTGCAAAGTACAGTAGGTCTCAAAAATTAAAGAACTGGTTAGGAATTTAAATTACGAGTAAAAGTCTAAGCAAAAAGCAATTACTTATTAGTAATAGTAAGTAAAATTATAAGTCTATAATTGCAACTATTACCATAAATCATTTACAAATCACTGATTCTTTTTACAATTTTTTACAATTATAGATATTGAAGTACAATTAAACTCTTTGCAAACCCTTGACACGATAAACCATTTTTTATTAAACTCTTCAAAGAAAAGGAAATCTATAATAAAAAAATAAGTAAGTTATTTATTTAAAGAAAAAAGAATTTTAAAAGCTGAGATATTTTAACGACGATTCTATTACAATTCGAGATAAAATGACGTTATGCTTTAAAAGAACCAGGTAAAGGACATTTACGGGACTTAAATTGAAACCTTACATAATGTAATGATATTGCAGGTAGATATTTGAAAAATGTTCGTGTGCATCAGAATGCATACATTTGAACTTACTTTTCTAAAGCAACAAGTTTATCGATTATGCTTACTATTCATTCAATTTTTAATCAGTATTAATTAATAAAATTTTTCTACCATTTATATTTTATGAGTTATATACTATTTTAATTTAATATATACTCGAAACAAAATAATTTTTTAAATTGTGAATAAATCTTATATAAATAAAAAAAAAAACAAGATATCAATTTAAAAAAAATGAAAAAATAATTGCCCCCCTGTCATGTGTAAAACATGCAAAGTATTATTTTTAAAACACTTTACGAAGCTAATGCATAAAATAGAGTAAAATCAGTATGATAAGATCTCTCGTAAATAGCTTTTACTACTTAAAATTACCATTCAAAGTTATATAATAATATAACGTAATTTAAGTTTATGTGTTTCACGTATTTCAGATAAAAGTTCAGTTGACATTGAAATGTTCTGGGTCTTAAAAATGTCGCGTTCAATTTTAAATATTTTTTTGAAAGCGGTTGTCAAAATTTTCAATATAAAATTTAAAAAATAACTTGGATTTAACCAATCTTCCGGTTTGCGCAATGGACAAACTTACGAACATCCGATTTGAAAAATACGTCTGTATACGGAAGCTGGCACAATTAATGAATACGAACTTGATAAAACAAGTCTTTGTAAAGCGACAATTGAAAAATATGAAATCGTTATCGAAATATTTTAAATATAAATTTTTATTTAAAAATTCTGAAGTTTTACGCAGCTGCAAAGACAATTATCATATTCAACTTGACTGAACGAAACTGCCAATAATTAATATATATTCTTAATTCATAAAACGAATAAAAAGCTCAAAATTTAATAATAATAATCCATTTATTTCTCGTAAAGATACACATCGCACGAATAAAGTGCCTCTCACGTCTACGTTCCACAATTTTTCGGCAATTGCATATCAGCGCTTCCCTAAACGGAACCACATTGACATGTCCGACTTTTACAATACAACGCAATTCGTCCCTTTCGCATATATCCATAAAACGTACAGAGGAGTCCCTGCTTCGCACACCTAATGAAAAACACAGGCGCGCTTAATTAACCGCCCGCTCGCGCAATTACACAAGGGGGTCATTTCGCGGACAAAGAATAAACGAACAACGTTTACACATATATATGCGCCTGATAATTCTCGCCGCAACAACAGCCGGGGACCTGCGCTTGCAACAACGTTAACAACCTCAAGTTCACAATATACCGCCGGCGCTGCTTTATCGGCCCGCCGTATACGCTAGATTTGACACACATATACAGTATACAGCTTACACGAAGACCCGAATATTTCTAAAATTATTCTAGCGTCGTTAGGTAGTGGTATAATTGCTTTCTGCCCGTTTCTCGGTTCTGTATACTACGTTCGAGCGCGGATTACCTCTTCCCTCCGTTCGCCTCCTCTTTACGGTTACTCGACGATCCTCTTTACGCTATTACATCTTGGCTCTTTTTTTTTTAAGTTTAACTCGAGAAAAAATACGTTAAAAAATAGCTCTATCAAATCGTTATTAAACTCGTTATAATTTATAGGTAAACGTGCACACGATCGTGCCGTTAAAAAACGCCTACATATGTAGATTATCTTTGTGGAACACAACGTTCAGACGTTCCACGATTGTTCATCGTGATGTCCATGCTCGGATAATTTGTGCGAAAGTTCAATCTTTTTTTTTCTATATTAATTCTAAGAACAATGTGGCACTCTCAAGTAATTTCAACTAAAATTCCATCGGTGGAGAAAAATAGAAAAATATTTTCAAAGTGATTGTGTCCATTTGTAGCAACGCATTATTCTTTTTGACTTTCTTCATTGACTTTACCGAGAGAGCAAAGCTTAAGTTTTATATAATATCGTTTTTATAATTTTCTAGTATTATAAACTGCCAGATAATTGTAATTGCATTCATAAAAAGTAACGCAGTGGTAGTTATTTATTTACTTCTACTAAAACTAAAAGAAAAACCACTGAATTTAGCTGTGCTAGCTCAGTCGGTAAAGAAGGACTTTTGGAACGCGATATTTCTCACGTATGAAAAAATTTTATTGAATTTGGCCAAAAATCGAAAGAAACTGAACGAATCAATGTTCCTAAACCTAAAGCTTAGACACACGGGCACGCGCACTTTTACGAAAACCTCATCCACTTGAACGCATGGCGGTGTTTTTTTTAGTAAGTTTGTCGGGCACGCGACCCTTATCGTTTGCTTCTTTTACGTACGGAGCCGCGCCTTAATACGATTAACAGTTTTGCTTATATAAATCGCTCGTCTTATCGTATGATTATGCGCTTGAAGTTTGGAAAATTTTTCTCTCTTAGACTTTAGCATCTTTTCTGCATCCTCAGTATTTTATATAGTCTCACTCTTCTTTTTCAAAAATGGATCATCTTTTTTTGATAGAAAGTTATTTGCTTAGTCATTTTGATTATTACTGCATTAAGAGTTTTACAAAAATAATTGTAATAGAAGAGTTTCCGAGCGGGAGAAAAATTTTAGTTAGGCGTAAAATAAGTGTGTGACTATCCATCTTTGCTCATTTCCGATTTTGATCGATGAGATATGCAAAAAAGGGAGAGAAAATTCGATAGATATTTTACATTAAAGTCGCAGTGCAATAGCACCGATATCAGTGCATTTATTATTTTTTTTTTCTCATTTTACAAAAAAACATTGGTGTTTATGTTCTTTTCTTTTATTCGTAATTTTCATTTAGGCACAGATTCGAGATTTTTTCCATTTTGCATTATAATATTTATAGTACAAAACTAACCTATCTATGTACAAAATATTTCACGCCAGGGCAGGGCGATGGAAGTTTTTTTTTTAACTTTCTTATGATTTTTACATAATAACATACGGAGATCTATGAGATTAAAGGAAGAGAAAAGGGTAAATAATATATATTTCGAATTACAAAGGAAGATGCGTCGGAACACTTTGTGCGGCCTTCCAATACCGAGCCCTTCGGTTTGAAAAAAAGAACGTCGAGGCGCATCGAAGTAATGTATAGAACAAACAGAAATTCATATGCAGAGTCTGCATATTATACATCATTAGAGCGCTCGCGCACTTACACTTTTTTTCTTTTATCATATTATTTATGTACAAATGAAGTCGACGGTGCTCTACTCTCACTTTGGTGCGTGTCTGTTCTCTTTGCCGCAATCGACGAGCTGCTCTGGCCGAGATATTTTTTCTTTCAAATTGGGAAACGAGACGCTTTTTTTTTGGTGAGGTTGATGATATGTCTTTGTGCTTCCAGCAACTTTCTGCTTTCTGTCGATACTTTTTTTCGTCTCACAGCCAAACGTGAAGAAAATTGTGCTGCAGTTTTTTGAGTTCATTGACTGATTGTCTACAAAGTTTTCACATACAGTTCTAAGTTAGATAGATTTAGAAAAAAGTCGAGTTAATTAACTTTATTCAGTCGAAATTTTTTTGTTTTCAGTTAAAACTATTTTATTATACAAACTTTTATTAAATACGACAAGACAAACAATAAAAAGCAACGAAACCAAGTCCAATCATCTTGTCAATGATTTTTATGCCACTTGACTATATAAATTACACTGTACAAAAAACGGTAAATATTACAAAAGGAAGTTTACAAAATTCGTTGCATTACAACCATCGAGCGAGCAACAGAGCAAAGACACGAGCACCGCAACACGATTGATACACTTAATATCGAGGATGCATGGGCGGTTTAAAATTACGGGAATTACAATTCTTTTTTTTTCTCATCTGTTTTTCACGCTGTTTTTTTTTCTTCTTCTTTTTGAAAATGCGCAACCATTGCGAACAAAATTATGGCAAGGGTGGTTAATAATCAATTTTGTAAACACATTCGTTTTTTTATTGCAGCTGCGCAGAAGCTCAGCTACACATTTCAAACTCTGCATTGTCAAAGTTTATTTCAAGCAGTATTTAAGTACCGAAATAGCAGATCTATTTGAAAGACTTTAACGACATTTTATTTTTCAATATGCAACTGATCCCTTTGCAAAAATTCTGTTACAAAACGCCGAAAATTGTACTACGTATCAAGAAAATTCGTTTATATTTTTCTTCAAAATATTACGTAGATCAATGTCGCCTCGATCGCGTGTTACAATAATCGAATTCAGCCGGTATCACAGGTTCGCGATTTTTACCAATTTTATTTTATTTGCTTTTATCCATCGTTTTTATATCCGCAAGAGCCTCGCGTCGGAAACAAAGAGAAACTCCGAGTACCTTGCGTAATTGATAGAATATACACTTTAAAAACTCTAAAATGAACGATATTTGTCCCTATAAAACGAAGACGAAAAAATATCGCAAAATACAACTTCACCTATAAAAAAAAACAGAACCACTTGTTGATATATTGCACAGGACAAGCGAAAAATCTAAACTTTTTCTTTGTTTCATATTATGTACAGTATTCATTTTATCTAATGAACGACGAGCGGCGCAACGAATGTCCCCAGCGGAAATTTCGCAAGTAGAAAAATGCAAAATCTCTGATCGCTAAAACATCGTGGAATGAAAGCGAGAAACTTTGATATATCTCTCTCGTTCGAATGGAAAAATGGAGGTCGGCTAAAAAATTTTACTCTAAAAACATTCGGTTATAACAAAGAACAATCTTGAAACAACGTTTTTTTTTTTTTACCAACCTTTGCTTTTTACGCTTTTTAAAAAAGGATAACAACTTTCTAAGAATCGTTCGCGCGAAAAAAAAAACCTTTTTAAACAGTTGCAAAGTTATGTTTGATAACTTAGAGAGTGCTAAAGTGAGCAGTACCCCGGTTGAAAATACACGTCGCTTTTGACACTTTATGTTACAGGAGATTAAAACGGCTAAACTAACTTATAAAAATACTAGCATAATTAAGAAGTTTTTTAAGTTTCTCGAAAATAATGCAACGGTAATGCTCACTTTGACAGTTTCTAAACATTGGCACATTTCGTCACTTTAAAAGAGACATTTCTCTCGTTATTTACACCATATTTTTGTCAAAAAATTAATTATTTTACAAAAGTATAACAAGTATTTCTCGTATCTAATCGGAAGAATTCACCTCCAACCGGTGAATTCCGCAACACGCATCTTAATCACGTTTCCGCCGTGATTCGCTACAAGAATTCCTTTTTCATAAAACAATTAATAACAACTTTGGCGCTTTTCCGAGATGTAAGAAAAAAAGACGGCCGAATACGCGTCAAATCGGCAAAGCTCGTTGTACTTGGAACGGCCTCCCCCCCGAAAAGCGCCAAAACCCTCGACAAAAATCGACGGCATAAACAAGGGATGAATGCCCGCTTGAAATCGGCAATCTCCAGCCAAGGGACACCGGCGCGTCCTTTTCTTTTTCTTAAACAAGACAAAAAGACACAACAACACTCTCGAGCGACGACGAGAGGAGAGAGAGACGGCTTCCTCTCTCTCCGTCGGCGCGCGGACCCGGAGATAAATGCGCTGGTGCGCTTTTAACGTTGTGCCCCCTTTTGTTTCCCCACCCTCCTTTCATGACCGAACGGCTGCTCCCTCGGGCTCTCGAGAGATCGGTTGGATGATATATTTCCTCCGGTGGCTGCTATCTAATCTGGCGCGGAGCGGCGGGGTTATTAGTCGCTGGCCGCCGCCGCCGCCGCCGCCGCCGCGGCTTTCCTCAGGTGGAGCTCCGAGGCGGCGATGCTGTCACCCTTGACGTAATAGTCCGCGGCCTCGCGCCGCCTGCTGCTCGCGCTCGGCTCCTGGGCGCTGCCGCCGTTCGCGTGCTTGCCGTTCGACGTCGCGCCGTTCGCGGCGGCTGCCGCGGCCTTCAGGGCGGCTGAAATGGAAAAAACATTATTTTTTTTTCTCGTTATGTTGCCAGCTGTTTTTTTTTTTTTTTTTTTTTTTTGTTTTGTTTCGGGCGGGGGATTTTCTCTGAATTCGCTGGAGCGTTTGCGAAACTGGTGTTCCCGCGAGGTCGCGCGCGTTCGATATTATGATTTAGACGGGGCGTTTGTGTTTGAATTTACGAGAATTCCTGCGAGAATGCAATAACGTTTGTAGGAAAATTGTTATCATTGGCCAATATAATGATTGCCCTCGTCGGACAGACGGGTTAAAACTTAAGAAAGTTGACTAATAAGATAGTTTCCTTAATTGAAAGCGTATCTTATTTATGAAATATAATAATTAATATCACGTTATAATAAATTTCCAACAACAATTAATTACAGTTTTTCCACAAAGGCCGTTCTCGTTATTGGGAACGTTAATTATAAGGTCTGCAAATGTTAATTCGGAGACTATTTTTGTGCGATTTAAGCGTGCCGCGCGCAGGATATTTTGTAAACGAAACCTATCAGCCAAGTCGGTTACATAAAACTGGTTCTTTTAAGTAGTAACAGCAGAGTTCGAACGGGCAAGCGTCTGAAGCAACAAGGAGAAAGAATTTCATTTCGCTTAATAGCTCAAACTTTCGCAAATTTCCTGCGAATTAGTAACTATGTAAACTTTAAATTGAATGCTAAAATATTGTGCAATTCACCTTTGGCGATATTGCGCGAATTCTATTGGTAAACTTGGGCATTCGAGATTTTCCAAGCCCGGCGAGAGAATTGATTAGGAAAATGTCTTTATCGTCGGGGAGGAGGCTCTGTTTCTAGAAGATTCACGCGGATCTTAGAGAAGAAGAAGGAAAAAATCGATGTAATTTAAGCTACACATTACTTAAACACACCGAGCGCTGCTTAAAAATCTTCCGGCACATTCGAGTGTGCATTATTTCTAGAGGACAGAGTACGTTTCGCGGAAATCACTTGCCGCCCGACGTGCCGGGAATTCGAATATTCGAAAATGCACTATTAAAACGTTGATTTTGAATAAACATTGAGCAATAAAAGTTAACGAGCGCAAAGAGTATACCGAAAACAGACGATTACGTTGCTGTACTCGAAAATTGAAAAAAAAAACAACAATCTCGCGCGAAAAATCAATCCGGAAATCAAATATAAGCCTATCGAATCCTCACCCGACGCCCTCTTGCTCTTCGCTTGAGCGTAGCTCTGCTGGTAGAACTCGTTGAAGAGGAAGAAGAACATGACGGCGTGCATGCCGATCCACCAGACGAAGGCCTTGGGGTAGTTGCAGTCGATGAACAGGAGCTGGAACGCGTGGATCATAATGGCGACGAACTGCAGCATCTGGAAGGCGGTCAGGTACTTCTTCCACCAGAGGTAGGGCTGCACCTTGGGTCCCAGAGCGGCCAGCAGGTAGTAGCTGTACATGATGATGTGCACGAACGTGTTGAGCAGGCCGAAGAACGTGGAGTGGCCACCTGTTGGAGAAGGCAATGGTGTCATTTAGGGCGTTCGTTCGGTGGAGGAGCTACTTTAAACGCGTTAATTAAACCTTTTTCTTTTTTTTTGCAAAAGCCGTTGCTCTCTAATTTGGTTTTACACGAGTTTCTAGAATTTATGTGCATTTTTAGATTTTTCCCCGAGAGCCTTCTCGGAATTCGCGAACGTCGAGAGATTTTTTAACTGAATTTATTAAGGACGGATAAGTTTGTCGATAAAAAATTCTAAAAGCATCGGAGTAACGAGGCGCGTTAAAGTTAAAAATGTCCGATTAAAATTTCGAGCACGTTGTTGCAACTGTCGTCAGTTTCAAAACTAATAATGCGACGAAGTTCGCTCGCAAGGCCAGCAGATATGAATTTTGTTTTCGATAATTCGCCTGCTTCTCTTGCGTCGGACGGACTTCATTTTTTTTTTCCTCAAAATTTCGACGGATAATATACACGAGTCGATTCGAGCGACGATGGCGAAACGTTCGTTATTCGATCACCGTTATGATTACTTTGTATTAGCTGCGGAAAATGAAAGTGGCCGATTATTTGAAATGCGTTTAAATTGCCCGCTGGCAGCTGCGGTGCTTTGATGTAATTATTATTTCCATTACGGAATGTATAACACATTTGTATTTCACGGATTCTCGAGGCTTCGGGTGCGTTTTGTCATCGGCATTGTCGTATTCTGCCGAGAATTAGGCTCTCACACTCGACGGATTCAATTATCCGCGGGTAACACCTACTTTCTAAATTGCTTTATGTCACGAGTAAAATGGCAAAGGATATATCATTAATAGCGGCAGTTACGTTTTAATATCCACCGTGATACCTTTCTCGATTGTTCCAAACAACTGAAAATACGGAATTACACCCTTCAAACCCGTTTGGCAAGAACAAAAACTAATTGGTTTCGATCTTCACCTTATTTTCTGTAAATTCCAGTAAATCGAATCAATTCGGGTTCGGTAAAAATTGACTTCTTGCTTCACTCGAGAGCAGCGTCAACTCTCATACGACACTTTCCACGATTGCGAAATCTTTATACATACACCGTCCCGTAATTGAACACGCTCTCGGACAATTAGAGATTTCTCCCGAAACCCGAAGTTTTTCACGTCAAACGTAGCGGGGGAGATTGCGCGATTTCGTGTCGCGGATCGATCGCAGGACAAAAGAGGAGGCGCCGAGCTCCTTACCTGGTGTGAACTTGACGCCGAACCAGACGGACATCGGCATGCAGCCGTGATGGATGACGTGAAGCGTGGACACGTGATCGTTCTTCTTTCGCAGGACGAAGAATATCTGTAAGAGTACAGGACAAGGGGTAATGAGAATTTTCTCCGTTTATTACAGCTTTTTAATTATATTCAGTTCTAAATGAAAAGGCAGTAATTGTCAATTATTCAGAAAAATGTCTAATTCTTTATAGTACGTACCGTGTCCATGAACTCCGTGAATTTGGAGAAGTAGTACCACCAACTAGCGTGGACCATCTATTTGTCCGATGCGATGCAAATAAAATAACGATTAAAATGTGCAAATTGCGTTAACTTAGGACTAGAGAAGAATTAATTTCTGTATTAGAAAAAAAAAGCAAAATGCAAAATTAGTATTTTTTTTTTTTTTTATTTACATACATCTTTTAAATACGTCTACTCTACTGAAATAAATATTTTTTAGACACATTTTAATTTTGCATTTTGTTCGCAGTTAAGTCAGTAAAAGTGCATCATCAAACGTGTAAGTGTCGGCGTGTGTTGGCGTCATAAGAATTTGTTCAACTTGTAAGATGTGGTTGGCTGATGATTTATTTGCTCGGTTGTAAAGGACGCGATTTAATATTCTTTTGGCTCTACGCTTAAATAAATATCGAATAATTGACTGTATCTAACGAAAAGAAAAAAGAACTAAAGTAAGTGCCTCGTATTATCATAACCAATATTTATCACTTCCGAGTTTAAAAGAAGGTTATTACACAATTATTACTAATAATTTATCCAACGGTACGAAAATTCCTCTGATCAAAAGATAATCTAAATTCAGTGCGCGCGCGCGCGAGAGCCGAATTAAAAAATTCCCCTTGAACTCCGGAGCGGAATTAAGCCGTAAACCCGGACTTCAATCAAGCCCTGAAAAATGCACAAAGCCCTCGCGGCCCATGAAAAATTCCCTCGTCCCGGGGAGGCCGAGCAAAATAAATCAGGCAGCGGTGATACGAAGCTGTACAACGCGCATTAGGTGTGTGTGCTCCGTACACTGTGTAATCCGTGCCAGTGGGTGAGACGGAGAATTACGGACTACTGTGTGTGCGTGTGCGCGTGTCGTAAGTTTTGTTTTTCCTTTTTTTTTTCTTTTCGTTCGGTCGAGCCGCGCGTGATTCGTATGCGGGCGGGTCGGAGTTTATACGTGTAGAGATGTGGGCTCTCTTGCAACCGCGGTGTGTAGTCGCACGCCAGTTACGTGCCGTTAATTATTGCAACAGGCGACGAAGGAAGGTTCTCGCGTGGTTGTGTGTGTGTCGGTGCGGGAGTGAGTACATTTCGTACAGGCTTTCGGATCGGGGAACTTGCGAGATGAGAGATACCGCGGGAGGCGACTGATAATCTCACTGCTTCTCGAGTGATTTCGGTGGTGTTCTTTGGGGGGATTGCTTTGAAGTAGAGCGGAGATCGTTGCTTGAATTAAGTTAGCTAGTCAGTTTGTAAGATGTAAAAAAAAAGTAATTGTTTCATTCCAGGAAAAAAAGCAGCTTGAATAAACCATCAATGTCATTGTCATCGGAGAGTAAAAAGTATATCCGTCTTCCATCCTCAAAAAAGGCGCTTCGTCCTGCCGCTTTCGGTACCCTCGGCGAAATTTTCATTTCCCCGCAATCCGCGAAACAATCGACCCTTAACGTTCTCCAAACGCGTTCGGTTTCACTTTCAAATCTCAACCACTACCGTATCCGACCGATTTCAGAAAGTAAGCCATCAGCGGCGATGATCCGATACATATCGCTCCTTTCTAGCGCCCTGAATATTCATATACTCGCGATTCGCGCGAAACCGGCTTCTAATTCGCGGCGCGAGAAGGAGAGCAAAAAAAGAAACCGCGCGCCGCTCGAGAAAAAGCAGCTTTCTCTCTCGCGGGAGGGTTGGTCAGACCGGGTATCTCGTTTTGCGCGAAATATTGAACCGGCCGGATCGCGTCGGCTGGCCAAAATCGGTGTGAATCGAGCGGCCGTAGAGAGAGAGACTTATGTCATCGACTGCCTGCCGATCGACCGGCGCGAGACTTGCACCGATCGATTTTAACCGGATCGATATATAGGTGAATACCTGCGCCTTCTTTTTTCCCTGGCGAGTGCGCAAGCCTTCGCGACAAGCTCGTTTTTAGGTTTTTTTTTTGCTTTTTTCTAAATTTTTCCAGAGCTCTTGACGACCTGGTTTGACCTACTCTTTTCCCGGCTGCAGCTTCGCGAGATCGGGTTCCGCGGATTATGATTTAACGGACGGTCATTAAATAATTTGAGCTCTACGTAGTTTTAGGAAAAAAAAAAAAAAAGCTGAAATCAAATCAATGAAATTGCCGGTGTAAAAGAGGAAATTATTGTGAAAAGTAAAAGCACCGGCGACGATTGCGACAACGAGAATGCGCTTTTTCTTTACATCCTTTTTTTTTTGCGGTCGCGTTAAAAAAAAAAAAAAAGCATCGTTGAAAATTGCGGAATATATATTCGGAAAACGCAGAAAAGTAGCCGAACGCGACAGGACGCCGTCTACGTATTTATTGTCAAAGTGTCTTTTACATAATTGAACGTGCGAGTTGTGCGACGTATATGCTAATAGGACAGAGCGCGAGTGTATCGTTGGCCGGCGTACCGCTTACTCTCAAATTCATGACAGCCGATGGTTTACTACTTATCACGCAGAATATTATTATTTTTCCAGAAAGCAAAAGCAGCGGAGACCGTTTATTAAACCATCAACGCCAGCTTGTTATAAATTTATTTTGAAATTCTAAAAAAGCAGGCAGATTTTTTTTTTTTTTTTTTTGAAATACCACTATAGATAGTATAAATTGTTCGTATTAGTGTTTAATAGTCATTAGCGATTACTGTTAATTTAACTATATTTAGGAATGAAGGTTATGTAATTGTCACAGCAATTTATTCCACTATCTAGCTATTGATAATTTCGGCTAACAGCGTTGTTTTTTTTTTTTTTTTAGCTGAAAGTCTTTGCAGAAAGTCTTGTTGTAAGCTATTATTTTCGTTTTTTTCTAGCACGAAATATAGTGTTGTTTTTCTCGCAACAAATAAATTGAAGCTTCTTTTTATAGAGCATATAATTATATGGATACAGCTTGCAAGTTTTATTCTCATTTAAATTAATCGTATTTCAAGAAGCGGCATCAATAATCAATAAATAATCGGCGAATAAAACTGGAAAAACCGTATCCTTTTAATCGAGTTATTGTAAAAGCTCCACATTTATCATGCAAATCTGTGTTTGTGTGTGTCTACGTGTTTAATGTCAGTGGGTAATAATATATTGTGGTGCAGAAATCGCAGTATATAAATATTGGAGTAGTAGCAATTTTTTTTTACTCAAAAAGAGGAAAAGCTCCAGCTGACATCGCTGACGAAAAATTGATTTACACAAAAGAAAAACTGAACATCGCCCTTCCTCTCCTTGAGCATCCATATCATATATAGATTGTTAGTGTGCAGCGAAAAAGACAAAGTGCAGAAAATAAATTGGTTAGTGAGGCAACATTCGGTAAACCCACCCGTAATACTTGGGGCCGATCGCTGTAGTCTACCGGCTGACACCTTAGAGAATACTCGCCCGTCAGCCATCCGGACATTCCTATCTGCAACCACAACCGAGCCCAAAAGAGGCCATCGTACCGAGATCAGAAATCGGGATAGACACGGTGATGTATATACCAGTATACATCACGCATTACCAAAATTAATAATAATCAATAATACAAAATTATTATTCGCACATTATTTTTTTTTTTTTTTGCGCACGCATTGACTTAAAAAATGCTGCTTCCACATTCGCTCCACAGATTATTCCAGCGTGACCTTCACCGCCAAGAGATATAATAATAAATAATAATCGACTTTTGCGCCCTTTGCCAACAACCTGCTTCCTCAGTTTCTCTACCGCATTCCTGTATTATACGTTATACTATATGTACAATCTCGGAAGATATTTATTATAATTGTAGGGGGGAGAGAGAGAGAGAGGCGATGATGCAGAACGTAGCCTTGCGATAGCAGCAGCATCGGACGTAATCGAAGTACGGATTGTCTGGTCCTTGAGGTGGAGGAGGAGGGTGGAGAGAGAGAGGGCGAGAGAGCCTTGAGGGAAGGTGGACGTTCTTCCCGATCGAAAACAAAGCGACAATGGCACGTGCTTGAATCGCGCACTCGAGAAACTGGTTTGCATCCGCGTGATGTTTCGTTCGCGGTGGAATTGCCGTGATTAATAATCGCCGGATCGAGGAGGAGCTGATTAAGGAAGCAGTCGATTTTTGTCGAGCTCGAGTCGTAAATTAAATTTTGTAAAAGGTGCACATTTTTTCGAAATAAGGATTCGACTTTTTTAAAAGTTAAACGACAACGCGGCGACGACGGAATTGATGAGTCGAATGGCGATATAATTTAATGACTTCGCTTATCGCTTAAATAATTGGCCTCTTTGACGCGAAGGAAAATAGTTCGTTGTTCTTTGAAAACTTATCATAAAGACGGAATTAAGCGGCTTTATAAATATAGTTTTTTTAACTTTATTTTTGGATAGCAGCTATTTTCGATTTGGAAAAACGTCCGCCTTATCTGTCGCTCGGCAATTTTCGAGCGACATGCAGAATTCAAAAGTTCATGAGCAATTTACTCTAAAAAAAAAGGTAGGTAAAACAAGTAAAACGATGCAATAAATATGAAGGTGGAGGAAAAAGGAAAAACGCATATAGATAAAAATAAACTCCAACGTTATGCTGAAACGTAATGTTAGTCACCAAAGTAAAGGGAATTTATAAGCGAGTAAGCATCAAAAATACTGTACGCTACTGCATTTACTTCGAGAAAACAAACGGAACTACATCTGTATTAAAAGGCCAAGCGATTCGACCTTCGACGCAAATTCATCATTTAGACCTTCGTTTTAAAAGTATTTTAATAACGAGTTTCGTAACGCGACCCGACTCGTGTGAACTCTTTCTTCGACAAAAAAAAAAGCCGCGCGCCAAAAAACTTTTCCACTGATCGGCGATAGAAGCCATCCACCGTTTGCCGTTCCAAGTGAAATTCCACAAGGACTACATTCCTGTGTAGGTCCTACGTCGCTTGTCGATGGAAAAGTTTTGGACGCGTCCTTTTTACTGGATGCTAATGAGTTGATTATATTTTAAAGAGTCCGGACAAATTATATAAATATGTATTCCCACGGGATCACATAACAAAATGTTAATTTTGATTATTGGGTAATCTTATCTGGACGGTATATTTCATTAATAATTTGATGCCTACTCGTAAGTGGGGTTGTAGAACAAGAATAAAAATACACTCTGATTTAAATAAAATGAGAAATCTTAAATTTCTAAAGGAATCTTTTGACCGATGTGGCGTATAAATAAGTATTATTTCAAGTTTTGCTAGTCGTTAATAAAAAATTTACATAACTCGATAAGCGTAGATGGAAAAGAAATTGGATTTTTTTTTTCACGACGCTCGGGAAGTCGGATAATTACGATGCAAAATTTCAAGGTGAAGAAATGCAATCGAAACAATTTAATTTTCCCGCGCTCATGATTTGCAGAATAAAACTGTTATGACCGGAATGTTACCGCAAACAATAAACATCGCCGGAAAACAACATTGGAACATTCTTTATTTTTGTATTAATCGCAAACTTTATGTAACTTAAAAATCAGAGTGTATTTCGTAATAAGATGGTAAAAAAAGAAATCGTAGACGACAGGTGGAGAGAATAAAAACAACCTATGGCCGAAGGATCTATCCCAGCAATGCCATGGAGCTCGAGAGTCAAAGATATATCCAGCAGGAAAAAAAAAAATAAGTAGAACAAGCCATCGAATCCCCGTGTTATTGCGAGTTAAAATTCAAGTCAACGGAGAATATAATAAATCAGTTGTTGTTTCGGGATTTAATCGTCGTCATCGTCGTCGAGATGTATCCGCTTTCGTCTGAAAGGTAATTGGACAGAGAAAGAGAGAAAGAGAGAGAGAAAGAGAGAGGTGGTACAGACAGACCACAAACTCACCCTTATGGCCGAAGGGCTAGCGGAATAGTCCACTGGTTGGCAGCGGAAACTATACTCGCCCCACCAGCCGCCCATCAGGCACTGCATACATTTCACCAAAATTGTTAATTGTGATGTTCGAAAAATTTGTGCCGACGATGATTCATTATTTATGCATTTATACGCTCCTAGGGTTTTAGATTCATTTCGATTGCCAAGTTTTGTAAAAATTCGATGGAATGACTGAAAAACGTTGCTCTCTACTAATTTTTTTACACTTGCTTTGATCGTACGGTGTGATGTAATGATCTTTCAATCATTTTATCGTATTTTATTTTACTTGCACGCCATTCAAACGAACTGAAAAGTTAAACTCGATTTAAGACTTTACTGATGTCTTTCCAAAACTTGCTGTCTTTTCTTACAAGAATCATCGATTGAACCATCGATGAAAAAAAATGAAGTTAACGTGTTATCAATAAAGTCATAAACCATAAAAATTTACACAGGAAATCATCCATCACTCCCCATCCAAAATTCCAAATTTCAAAAATTCAATCAGTCAAGAAAATTCTCTGAAATAGAAACAGGCTTTACAAGATTAATTAAGAAGTATACAAAAAAATAACAAAAAAAAATAAAAATAAAAACAAAATAAGCCAACGTCTTGCCTGAGCGCGACGTTTAACTACTCGCGCTCCATGTCTTACCTCGTAGAATAGCCACGCGGAGAAGACGACCTGGCAGAAGTTGTAGACTATGAGGACGTTTTTCAGCTGGAAGGGCTTGCGGTTCTCCATGACCTTGGGGCCCAGCACCTTCACCAGATAAACGTAGCTCAGGCAGATGAAGAGCGTCGGGAACGGCGAGCTCATTAGGAACCAGTTTGTCGTGCGCTTATCTGCAAAAGAGGGAAGTCGATTTAGTCGCGTTTTACGGACGCGGCCAGTTGTGATGCCGTGTAGTTTGCTTTTACAGCTGCTGCAGGCGAACGAATTGATTTAGTATACGTGGCAGCGATATCGCGTTATAATAAAGCAATTTGTACTTTTTAACCGACGGGAGATTTCTTGATTACCCCGTGCAAATCGAGCGAATTCGATTGCTCGAACAAAACGTTGATCGGAGAAGCTTGCGTACATTTTTATAGCTGCCTCGGGCGAGTTACTGCGCTGCTAAAAGGTTGCAAATTAGAAATTCCAGCTTGCAAATCGACCTTTAATCGACACGCGCGCAGTACCGTCATCCGATGATCTAACGTTGCCCGCAAAAAAATCCGCTCGCGATTCGCTCGACAATCCGCCAAAACGAAACGGCCTTCCTTTGACACCTCTGTCGCGCCTCGATTTCTCCATAAAAAAAAACAGCATCTTTCTCCAGAAATCCCTAAAACGCAGCTTCTAACCATTCAATTTCAGACCAGCTTCAGATTAGTTATACTTCGCTCTCCGCAAAAGGCTAAAAACCATTAAATCCTCGGCCGAGAAAACGAAAACGCATCGGATATCCCCCCCTCCCGGGCAGAAAAAGCCGTTCTCGCAAGTCATCGTAAACGAATAAAGAGTCTCGAGAGCTCGTAACGCGGCGGGTACAACGTCCCCCCACTCCCCCTTTGCGCCTCCGGAACGATTTCAAGGGCGCGAGCACTGCAGCCACTCGCGAAAGGGAACGCGGGAGAAGCGAAACTTGATATACGCGAGGAGCGGGTGTCAACGTTCGCTACGAGGAAAACCGAGAGAGGTTAACCCTCTCTCGGGGGGCGCGCGAGCTCTTTTTCCTTTCACCCGCGATTATTACGAAACTTGCCGCGCTGCCCGACGGCTCTTGGACCTTCGGAGAGTTCGCCGCTCGGATTTCGATGCGGCCGAGCTGATTCTCGAGTCGGCGGAGAATCCGCGGATCGCAAGAGAGCGAGGAGTAATTTAAGCGAACGCGGATTAGAACGCGAACGCGAAGGACGACGTTGTTTCGCCGGCGGCGCTCGGCGAACTTTTTTAAAAGACCGCGTTTAACGTTCCGTCCTTATGAAACTGCAGCCGACGTGTAATCAAACGAATCGATCTCCGAGCGGAGAGTCTAATTATACCGACGACCTTTGCTCGGCGACCGCCAATCGCATCCGAAGAACGCCGTTTAATCATCGCGCGTCGATTCAAACCCGCAAGCGGAACTGGATCCGCAGAGTCACGGCGTAAAAAAAAGACATCGCAACTCGGATCCCCAGACGTCGCGTATCCTTCTCTCTCAATTAACGAAAGCGAGACGAGACTCGAGGAAAATTAGACGCCGGGAAGAAAGGAGGCACAGGCAGACCTTGTCCGTAGGTCAGTGGACTTGCAGAGAGAGATACAAGCAGAAAAGGTCTCCGGTCGAAACAGAAGGCCCCGCGTAGTGCCGCCGGTGTATATTTGCTCTTCCCGATAATGACGCGCTGCAATATGGGTGCGCTAATGACTTCTATTCCTCGCTTTTAATGCCGCGGGAATTCTCTCGGGGCCTCTCCTCAAGAGAGAGAGAGAGAGACTGACGCCAATGCAATTATTGACTCTCGCGAGAGCCGACATATGACTTTGTTGTGCGGCTCTCCGCGAATGGAGGTGTCTTTTTTTTCCGGGGATCGCGCGATAATGTGGATGCTCGACTGCCGGATTCGGGCCGATGTTCTGCGCGAGAGATTTTTTTTTTTTGCAGTAATAAAGTTTTTTACGGGGACGACGAAGAACGTAGATAATTGTCTTAATTTTGGTGATAAATTACGTTTAACGGCACGGATTTTTGAGCGATACGTTTAAAAATCGATTTAAGCGCCGTTTCACTTTTACTTTTCGCGTCGTTCGTTTGGAACTGCGACAGAAAATGACTAATCAATTCTTTCTGCAACGTCATCATTTATTTACCGCTTATGTAACGTTAGAAAGAATTTGAAAAGATAAGCGTTGCGGCAATAGAATATTTAGGAATTTGAAAAAAGTTGGCTTCCGGTGCGCTCATTAAAATTTGCTATAGCCAAAAAATTCAATATCTTTTACGATTTTTGATTTCCGTTTGCGACGCGCAACGCGACGATCTTTTTTTTTTTTCTTAAATTAACGCTTGAAATTGTCAAGGCTCCAAAGAGCAACAGTATTAATTCTTACGTCACTTCAAAATAATCTCAATGAAGGCTGCATCGGGACTGTAATTTAAAATTAGCAAAAAAAAAAACACGAGTTTAATTGTGGGATGTCTTAAGAGGATACCGACTACCGACAATCTCTCGCCTTGTGTGTCTAACGCTTATCGTACAATCCATTAAAAAAACATAATTATATACCCCCAATGAAACTTTATATACCATTACTCGCTAGGAAAAGACTTTTAATAATATAAATACCAGCTATCCACAACAAACTGTACTTCGTTTCGACGTATTCCGACAAAATTGGCTCATTAAAACGTATCGATTAAAAAATTCCCAACGCCCAGCCTATATTCTTTCGATTCAGTCCTCGCGAAGCTAAACGATCCTCAGTCACGAACGAGCAACAGCGAAGCGAATCCAGCTCGATTGCTCCACACACCGTCCGAATTTTCCGCAGTTTTCCCGCGGTAAAAAAAGAAAAAAAAGAGAAGAAAAAAGAAAGAAGCGGCTGGGATTCGCGGCTGGACGCGCGCGCGCGCGCCGCCCGCCCGGCGTGTACATGTACGTATAACTTTCACCGCGGCGCGCGCGACGCCCATTGAGCGCCTCGTGACCCCCTTGACTCGCGGGGTAACGTCCTTGATCGAGAACTTGCGCTGCATAACAAACGGCGCGCGAGCCGACGACGGCGGCGGCGGCGGCGGCGGCTGTGCGCGCAAGTACGTACACACGTACGCGCCGCGACGAGATAAAGGACCGCGACGCGGTGCTTGGCAATCGCCGCGGGCCGCTGACTTTGATTTTTTTTCTTTTTTTTTTTTTTTTTTTCAGGACGCGCGCCTCGCGAGTCCGATCGGAACCGAAATTAAACGACGATCGGCGGAAAAGCCGATGCGACAGCTTCGGATTTCGGTGAATCGTCCATATATAGTTGGTGATATCCAGCTCGCGGCGTCGATTCCATCGGCGATTACCGTCGCCGTGAATCGCCGCCGTGGGAAGCTTGGAAAGCGGGGGCAGTAAAAGGTGGATGGCGCAAGGCCGAGGCGGCTTATAGACTTTGCGCAAGCCGACCGTCGCTGAGTCGCCCGGCGAAGATGCCGCGAATATACAGTGTGGAATTAAAACTAATTACAATTACCGTCGGCCAGCTGAGGTGCAGTTTTTCTTTTTTGCTTTTTCAATCGAATCTCGCTCCGCGCGAGGAGACGCGAGAAAACAAAGTCGAGAGACTCGAAGGCCGACGCCCCTCGCCTGAACCAGACTCGTCCGGCGCCGTCCTCAGAATCTCGGGGCGCAAACGTCGGCCATCGAGGCGCTAACCATCGGGCTGTACATACGATAATAAAATAAGACGGCGACTCACCTGCGTGCTTGTCTAGGATCTCGTGGAACCGGTCCACGTACTGCATGACGATGGACATTCTGTCGAGGATGTATAGAGCCTTTCCGGCCGACGGGGGGGGGGGGGGGGGGCAAGAAGCGCCTAAGCCGTGCGGCAGTTCCGCCGAGACTCCGTCGGTGAGAGATCCGGAAGTGGCTTCGTCCTGCAAAAGAAAGGAGAGGCGGTGAGGTGAGACATATACTCTGTGCGCACTCGGGAACCTTGGGGGTCTTCGGCGCGCTACGGCGATCGGTTATTAATGAGCGATATCCTATATTTAGCCGTTCTTTTTTTAGCCTTTTTTTTTCTTTCATTATTGTTATTATTGTTATCGCCATCCGACGGGCGCTCGATCGACGTGCGCTCTTTTGTCGAGTGGCAATTGTCAAGTTTGCTCGAGCCATTAATTAACGAGGCACAAGGGCATCATCGGGTATCCGTGAAATGAAGCGCTTCTATATTTCACTTCCAATACTACCGGGCTGTCAATACCACCGATCGATTCCCCATAAAATCATCCACGTCGAACTTCGCAAGAACAAATTGAAAACCGAAGATCGGCACGCGACTTGCGCATCGCCGCGGCGCAATGCTACTACTATGTGGCATCCTCTCTCTCTCTCTCTCCGTCTCCTACGCATGTAAGTTGCCACATACGTGATCGAGGGCGTATTACTTAACGCACCGGAGCGCTGGCTCGTACGCAGCGGCAACTCCTGCACATCGGCCCGATTTGAGGTTAGGCGCTCGCGAAATCGAGGTCAAGCCTGAGCGCGTCTCTCTCTCTCTCTCTCTCTCTCTCTCGAGAAATTTCATCGAAATCGAAAGCTCCGCACCAATCGGACGCTCGACATTGACATCGAAAAATCAAGCCGCGAATCGAGGTCGATTACGTCCCGATGCATTGGATAACGATCGGCCGATATATCTAGCCTCCTTCCCGGCGTCCCGTTCGCCGGGTGTCTCTTCTGCGAGGGTTGAGTTCGCTGCTTGTTTTCTCGATTGTCGGGTAAACGTTAATACGATTCGTGGCCGCCGGGGTCCGATGTGCGTGGCATTGATGCGCGCTGTTTAACGTGATCAAGACGGCAACAGTTCTTTTTTTCTTTTACGATCATTACGGTAAATGAACGTAACTGAATAAATGTATAGAATCAATGGGAGAGTTGGGTAACTCGGCGGCTTAGCTGGTAATTTGTAAAAATGCGCGAGCTAAGAATAGAATTTTCCACGTCCCGCCAATGAGCCATTCTTACGACTTCGACCGACATGCGACGACGTTTTCCATCCAAGTTTCTTTGCTAAATCTCCAAGGCGCTCCAAAACATATTCTCGTCTAAAAACCATCCGCGACAATTTCCAGATCAAACTGCGCCCACGGTTCTGGCCTCCCCCTCACCCCCCACGATCCATCGATCGAAAATCCCACGAAGTACATATCCATCAGCCGCGGCGAAAACTCTCGCTGGTTGCTGGTACGCGCACTCGTCGCTGGCTCGATCGCACGTGCGCGCGATTTCACACCGCGGCCAGAGGAGCGGCAATTCGTCGTCGGCGCACGCTCGACACATATAACGCGCCCGCGCCCGCGCGCGCGCGCCGTGAGTTTGGTAACCCGTTGGATTTCGCTTTCGATGCAACTCGAGAGCCGGCGAGCGCGCGCCCGTCAAGGCCAATATAGTCCGCGACGATTCAATGTGTAGCCGCGCGTACGTATATATAGACCGAGAGCGGTTAATCGCGCGCGCGCGCGCTGTACGCCAGACGGAGTTTTCTTCGTGAAAATACGGCCGCCGCCGATTAGACGATATGCGCGACTGGATTATTGTATCCTGGCCTGATGATACGCCGCGGCGCGGGACGAGCGGGAAATGATCGACGGTCGTTATTTGTTGATAATTAATGGCTGTGATTTGGACGAGAGATTGAGTTTTTACTCGATTTTTTATAGGATCTTGATCCGCGAATGTATACGAAATTTTAAGAGCTCGCTCGAGGTTTGCTGCATCGAGAAACCGAGCGAATGAACAGCGAGTCCAGAGACACATCGGCACGCAACTCGCGCTTCGATTAACCTAGTAATTGCAAAACGCACGATTAAAGTTCAGTTTTCATTGACGCGCAACGTGGAATACCGTCAATTCAAAGGCGGCAGGAATAAACCTGGCAAGAAATTTAATAAAAAAAGAAAACTACCTCCTCCGCCGAAAGAAAAAAAAAGAAAAAGGCAGCGCCGCGTTCGTCGAGTTAATAATTCCCCGCGAAGAGCGACATTACACAAACCAGCAACCAGCCTGGCGGTGCACACCACAATTTTGCTCAATATCACCCTCCTTGCGGCTTCGCAAACTGAAGCACCCGACGACTCTTCCTTCCAGATCCTTCTCCTCGTTCTCCTGCCTCGGCGACCTTTCAATTTCTGCCTCGATTCCGCGGCGCGCAATTATATACCTTTTGTCGCTCTTTGTCTTTCATCCTCCGTTCCCATATAACTGCACTCGGCGGCGGCGGCGGCGGCTGCAGCCACGCGCGCGACCGAGTTGCGTAAGTGCAGCGCGCGCTTTGCTAGCCAACGGAGGCGGAATTATTGACCTCCGCGAGAAAAATCGACGGGTATCGCCAGAAGCGCCGACGACGACGACGACGAGTGGACTTTGGTCGAGCGAGCTTTCGAGGTGCTTTGTTTAAATGGACAGAAATTTGGTATTGCGGGTTTATAACACGCGAAGGCTGAAAAATTTACAGCCGTTTTGTAAGCGTTGAAAAAGACGAAATTGTCAATGAAATTCGAAATTTTTTTTGGCCTATTAACACTTTTATTGGTAACATTTACTCTTCTAATTCCGAAAATAAATTTGCAAGCTACTTAGTGCGCGAGTGTAATGTTTTTATGAAAAAAAAAAAAAGAGAACAGTTACATGTGTCTTCGTCACGGTCAGTGGCTCTGCATGTTATTTAATGTGCAGTCATTATAAACGACAGAATCGGATTTTTCACTTGTTGTCGGTACGAGTTCGAAAAGAGCAAAAGAGCTCGAATCGGGACAAGAGTAAAAAACAAAACTGATCGATTTACTTTCGATATACTGGCTTGTGTTTAATGTTAAGATAAATTTGTATTTGATATGCAGTTTAATACATTGTGCAATGTGTGTTGTGCTGCATATTTAGAAACATAAGTTAGAATTAAGTAGATTATCCAATTAACTAAATCAAACGGGGAACAGAATAATGAAATCCAATTGGTAATAAAGTATATGTCGTTAATTAAAAATAAATTTTTGATGGTTAAATAAAAATAAACTTCCTGATGCAACAGTCTTCATTTTATCAAATCCACATCAATAATCCAAAACAAATTGCTTTTAATTTCCTAAAACAGATTAAATATTTTTTCAAATTTCCCAATTGATTTCCATAACGAAAACAGTACTCAAAAATCCAGACAATAAATAACGATTTTTTTTCTCTCCGCGAATTAAAAATAGCGAACTGGTTGCAAATGGTGTAACCGGGTGCTAAATTCAGGAAATTCACGACAGGAAATCCCGGATAAAAAAAGAAAAAAAAAAAAAAAAAAATAGCCGCGCCGGACGATCGAGAAAGAAAGTTTAATTGAGAAACTGGGAGCAATCGCTCGACTCCTCAAGGTCGAGGGTCGCCTGCAACGCAACCTTCCACTTCTGCCTTAAGAATCCGGTTATTCCCAATAAGAGGAATGCGAGTAATGCAGCAGGAAGTAACGAATTATTACTCGGAGGACTCCGCGGATCACATTCTAATGGACGATCTTGAACGTAACCCGTTGTCAAGTGACTTAAAGTAGAATGTTTTTTTTCAGTCTTGGAGGATCTGACATTCTAAAGCGTTGGATGAATTCGTGTAGAGCTTGGCTCTTATTTCGATTGCCAGACAATTGCCAGAAATCGCAGATTGTACGTTAATCTAGCTGTTAAAGATACAACTTGCAACTTTCTCTACTTTGAGCGCAGTAAAAGATACAGCTTTTAGCACTTGCTTTAGGTCTGTATTGCAGATAAACACTTTCAGTGATGGTTCGTACGTCCTTCCGTTCGTTTTAAACTGCTGTAGGTATACTCATTTAAAAAATGAATTTTCCATTGATTTAAAATGTTTTCTACGAGTCTCGACTCATTCTGACTAACGTGTTATTTGCTAAAAGTATGATTCCTTTCACTCCCAAGAAAGTGAACAAATATATTTTGCTACCTCTCTTAAGCATTCATAAAATGTAGTGTAAATCAATAAATTCAACAGAAAATCAAGTGCTCGTAATGTAATACACGAAAAGCGATCGGCGCAAAGGGATTGCGACGTTTTGTAATAACCGTAAAGTAGAACACTAATTCTAAAGCTTTAATTCAAACCACAATTTCCGTTATGTCATAATTATAAGTTTTTTCCAGCGTCAATTAAGAAATTATATAAATTAAGTACGATGGATGACGGATTACTTTTGGCTTTCTGATTATGCTTGATTGCATACGACTCCGGCGCGAGGAAGCGGTGGAAAAACTCATTACTCCTCGGCGGCTCGCCGAATGCAAACAGCATCCATAAAACCTAAAGAAAAAAAAAAAAAAAAATCAAACCGCAACTATACTCCCGAGCCGCAGCTCGTGTATACATTAAGTGTCAACGACACTCTCCGAAAGCGTCGCTTCTCGAAAAAACAAGCTTCAATTATCGAACACGTAGCCGTCCGTCGTTGTTGTCAAAACAGCGCTCGCAAAAAAAAACGGCGACTCTCAGCAGCAGCGACAAAAATTCGGATAAGGAGGGCGCTCTGCTTTGAATTCCGGGATTTCAGCCTCGATGATATACAAAATACAGAGAAGTGCCCCATCGATTAGCCGGCCGATTGCAAAAGGCGACCGGAGGAATGTACACGACACGTACGAGCACACGCACATACGTAATTGCAAAAATGACCTACTAATATATCCAGTTTCACCTCTATGATTGCGTAACTGATTAAATTCGGCCCCGAGGAAAAATTTTAGATAAAGAAAATAATGCGACTACACGTCAAAGGCAATAAATGAGAGTCAATTGTAAATTAAAATAATAGTATATAATTTAATTAATTGTTGTAACTTTTTCCTTAAATTAGAATGTTTGTTTTTAGATTTCTCAATCAATAAATGTCTCCGATAATTCTAGCTGCGCTACTGAAAATTATGAAAACCAAATTAACTGGACACTTCGACACTTCTCAGGGGATGACAATGTATATTTTCACAATTATCACTTCATTTAAAATCAAATAAATTAAATTGACTTGAATTTTTGTTGCCGCAAGTCACAGAAATATTAAAAGGTAGCAAAATATACGTAAATAAATAAAAAAGAAAAAAAAAAGCAGCTGCAGAAAATTGCAAAAATCAGACGGAATTAGGGAGGGTTCTTCTTAAAATTGTTTTTAATGAAAAAGCATTGAAGAAATGTTCCCTGACAGGTAAAAAAGATAAAGGCCTAGAAAAAACGATATTGTAAGGCCAGAACTTATGTAAAAGGAGACGAATCAATAATTTGTAAGTCAATTATTCGTAAAAGTAACTATTATGTAAGTAAAATGAACATTTTATTATTTTTTTACTGTACGTGCAAATATACGGAAAAAATGAATTGGCAGGCAAGAGATAAACAAATTATTAAGATAAATAAATAATAAAAATTCTAACAATTTTAACAATTATAACAATTATAACAATTTCACCAACTATTTTACCTACTATTATAATAATTATAACTATATCGTAATTATAACAATTTCACCATTTCCTTTACCGAATTTATATGAAAAAAAGTTGGAATTACAATTTCTTACTTTTGTGTGTAAGTTATTAAGATAAAAAATGAATTAAAAATTATTAAGTTAAACAAATAATATAACAATTATAATAATTTTAACTATTATAACAATTATAACTATATCTTAATTATAACAATTTCAGCAATTCCTTTACCGAATTTTTATGAAAAAAATTTGTAAATACAATTTATCACTTTTGGGCGTAAGTAATAATAAAATAAATAAATCAACTATACATAATGAATTTTGATCTAAAATTTTTACTCGGGGCGATAATCAGGCGACATTTGTATCGGAATCTTTGTGACGCAACTCTAGAGTCGATTCGATAAGAAACTCCATAGCCGAGTATTCCGAAGACCGGATTTGATGCTTCTAGAAGACCGGCTTCCGGGGAAGATCGATTTCACTGGACACTCATTTATGCGAGATCGCGTGCGGCAACAATGCCGGTTTTACGACTAAAGGCAAAGATTTCGATGCGGTTTTTTCGTCGAGGCGACGCGAGAACAGAACGTTTGGGTGCGTTTTATCCTGGTGTAACGGTTTATTTATTTGTAATAAAAAGCTATTTAACATTCTCGATGCGTTTTCTTTCTCGGATTCCGCGCTTTTTGCTATCGTCAAACGACTATGTTAATGGCCTCATTCTTATACACGTTTACTAATGCGTGATAAAGGATCCGCTTTAAAGTCTTAACAATCGATAAATTTCAAGTTGAAGTGGCTAAAGTGCTCAAGTTTTTCGATCGTTTAAAACAAGAAAAAAAGCCATCGGCGTTAAACGGGTTTTAATTCAATTTTTTGCTAATTGTCAGAAATTGGAAACCTGTATTTTACAATGTCCAATTTGTATCTTATTTAGAATGTGTAAAAAAAATATGGAAATAAGAACTCGCCAATAGCCAATTCTTTGTATTATCTAAAAACCATCATTTTCTAACAAGCATCGCATTAAATCCGCCGTATATTTAACCATTCAAAAATTCCAGTCCAATAAGTACCCGAAAGCTCTCCAAAAACACAGCAGCTCGCACTATTTGCCGCTGCGGAGCAGCCCACAAAAGCCCGTGAACCAATCCTAGACTCGTCTCCGTTGCAAAACCCGCGGGCATATTTTAGCGGCGGCCTCGCGGTCCGGCCGGCCGGGACCTTCGAAAACGCGACGAGCAAGCAAACGCGCGACGGATTGCGAAAGGACTGCCTCGGCGACAGAAAACAAATCGGCGGCTCCTTCCGCCGACCGCGGCGGTGGTCCTCGTGCCGCAACACGGATCGCGCCGTTTGCCAAATCCTGCCGTGGTCCGTCGTTCCGCAAGGATATTCTCGCCGCGAGGCAAGGTCGATGTGTGTATGTACAACCGAGGCGAGTGCTAAATTTTTTCGCCCGATGGCTGTGTGTACGTCGATTTGTTTTCGTTTAGCGCGAGGACGCGTCGAGTGGCGTCGGTGTGGCCCGGAGGATGAAGCTTGACGCGGAGCGGTTTTTTTATAGTTGAACCGAGAGTCGGTGGGTTTATTTTTGAACGAGAGCGGGACGCGGCGTTTGATTTTGATTTGCGATAGGGGAGGCGTTGCGACGGATATTTTTGTCGGAGAGAGCGAACTTGCGCTTGGGGCTGGTTGTGCGGGAAAATGGAGACAACGGATTTTTAGACTGTACACGGTATTCTGGTATTGATTGTTTTTAAAAAAAGAAACTTTTAAAATACTTTTGTGGAGAAGACTTTTTCAAAGATGAAATGTATTAAATAGCAATAAAGACGTACTACACTGAGAGAAGAAATTCTGTCTAGTAAAGTCGCCATGCAGAGATTGTCAAAACCGAAAGAATTACTATACTTTGTAAGAAATTTTACTATATTGTTTGGTAAATTTTCCTATACATATAAGAAATTTAGTTTCGACAGTCTGTGGTATCCTTACTAAGCAGTATGATAATTTTTATTAAACTTTTTTCTCAGTGTACAGATGCTAAACAAAAAACAAAAGAAAAACTAAACCAACGCGGAGTTACAACTTACGACCGTCCGTTTCAGCTTTTAAAAAATACAAAACTCAGTCTCTTTCGGGCAAAAATCAATAAGCTGAAAAGTAGAGAAGCAATCACCCCAAGGAAAAGCCTCGATGGAAGCAGCGGCAGCGTCGCAGTGTCGCAAAAGCGTTAAATAACCTGCGGCAATCGCGCGACAACAATCCTCTCCCATCGAGAAATTCTTCATTTTGCTTACATTGTTGCTCAAGTGCTGAATTACGGTCACCGAAATGCCAGAGCCTCGGCCGAACTCGGACGGAGAGAGAGACGGAGAGGCGGCGAAAGCCGAAGATGCAAAAAGGAAGAAAAAGGAGGCCGCGGCAGTCATCGGGTGTATTATAAAAGCGCTCGTAACCACGAGAGCGGGCCATCTCGCCTCTCTTCCTCCTTCGTCGCGGCGCGCGATTCAATCAGCGGCAGAACTCGAGCCCGGCGATGGAGCCATTATTATAACCGATTAAGTAATGGTGTCGCGCGCCGAACGAGAGACGTTTGCGCGCCGAGCAAAGTCGAGCTTCTTCCCCCCCCCCCCCTTCCGCGGCGTAAGCACCGGAATGCGCTCTTTTGATCGCGCGGATTTTTTTCTTTTTCTTTTTCGATTCTCCTCGAAGAGGGCTTGTTTTCTAGTTTAGAGTGCAGTTTCGTAAGCCGTCGCCGCGGCCGCTTTTATGTAACAGGACTTTTGCTTTATTAAATATTTAAATGACGGCTAAAAATAAATTGTCGATTTCTCAAAATGGGCGTAATAACGTGAAAGCTTTTTTTTCGGTATATGCGAAACTTATTTATGGATTCGGTGGCGGGAGGTGCACGATTTCGATTCCAATCGAACGATTCCGCCGGAGCGTGACAGTTTTCAAAGCGCGGTGGCGGTTCTTCGGCGTCCGACTAAAATCGACCCGATCGATCTTTCGCCAAAGCTACACCTGCCAATTGCAGCGGAGCTACAAAAAAGCTGGAAAAACTCGGCCGCGCGAAAAAGGCCGGCCGCTAATTAGTATTTAAAAGCAAAAGCATAATCGATCGGCCGCGCGGAGCGGCGGAACGTGACTCGTTTCCCCAATGGACATGGTCTAATGGCACCGCGACGATAATATAACGCAAGTTTCAAAATGATATCTCGCGCGCTTACGTAAACGGAAAATATAAACGTATAATGTATTATATCGTACGTAAATTCGAGGGATGAACGCGGGAGATTCGTTTTTGACCCACTGAACCTGAAAGAGAGGAGGAAGGATCGACGATCGATGATCGAGTCGATTATGCGCCTCGAAAAAAAGACAGTAAGCGACGTCAATTAGCGTCTCGGGAAAAAAAGCCGCGCAAAGAAGACGGTTTTTGTGCTCGGCACTTTTTTCGAGGCAACTATGTATAAATCAAACAAAACCGTGCCCCGCCATGTTTACCTTTCCTCCAAGAAAGAAAAATCCAACGTCTAACCTACGAATTCCTCTGTTTGATTAACCGTCCTTTATCGCGTCCGTTGCGCAAGGGAAGAAAAAATTGCGTTCGAAATTTGACTTTGGGCTACATAATACCGTCGGTTTTTAGGCTCGAGCCGCGGAATTACGCCCATATTATAACAGCGACGTATTTTCCTTAGGCTTCGGCCGCGGCAAACATCTTCTCCGGGGGGGGCCTGGGCAAACATTACGTACCCGCGCGATTATGCAAAAATTGTCCGAGAGCGCTCGAGGAGCGCAAATGCGCGTAAGCAGCTCAACGACTCTCGCGGGAAGAAAGATCGAGAGACTTTTGTTTTTCCCGCCGCCGCGAAAATTCGGGATCGCTCTCGAAGGAGCACAGTGCAGCCTTTCCCTTCGGCGCGATTAAATATAATTACATAGACGTCGGCGGCGATTTCTTTTTTTTTTTTTTCTCTTTTCGTACGAAACGGCGCTGGCTCTGTTTGCGGACGGTTTTGGAGAAGGTTTGTGTGTAACGAGGGCTTAAAAATACCGTGTCAATATTGTTAATGCGACGTTAAATCGCCGCGGCTCAATGGGAATAATAAAGTCCACTTAAGAAGGGATTTACGTAAGATTGGAGTTCAAACATTGCGAGAATTATACAAACAATGAGACGGTGTACCGCGAGGAGTTTTGATTGCGGCCGCAGAAGTTGCATGCCGGATGCATTCCTGCGTCGTTCCTTTAAAGTCGGCGCTCGACGCGAGTATATTTTGTTTATGAACTTGAACGCGTAAACTACGTATTATCTTTATAATTTTCCTTAGCTACTTAATGTCATCGTTGAAACGTTTTAATTTTCACTGCCGCTATCCAAATGCTAATCAATGCAAATCGGCTACCATAAAGACTAATTCAATCCCGAAACAAATTTTTCAAAAAATTTAAAGAAACGCAGCATCGCCCACTATTTCTCCCATTCATCATTTGCAGCACTCTAAATCCGCAACTCTCCCGACGACAAAAATCACCCGAGAGCAGAGACGCAGCCGGCGTCTCTCCGCGGAAGACAATCCAGCTACAACAACACCCACATCTGTCGCGGTCCTCTCCATGGTCTTAAAATTCGCTCTCCGCCGCCGAGAGCGAAAGTGCATTTATAGCGCTGCGGCTGAGGGATCGGCGCGCGCGCCGCCGCGGTGAACGCCGCTCTCGGGCAGAGTATAGGCCAAAGTCCGGAGACAGATGGAGCGAGAAAGAAGGAATCTCTTTCGGGTTACGCAAGCCTCTTTCCCGGCTCTCTTGTATTAAAGTCCGTTTCTTAACGGCGCTCCGTCGCCGCCGCCGACGTTTAGTAAACGCGCGCGTCGCGGCCTGCCACTTAGCGGCGCGCGGCAGCCCGCTTTTCCCGTCCTCGCCTTCTTTTTTGCCCGACCGTCTCATTTCGCGCCGGGCTCTCGGTTTCCTAATTCGCGATGTTATTAGGCGCCTGATGGCTTTTATTATCGGATTTTGGACGGTTTTTTGCGAAAGCGACGTCGATGGTGTATTTTTAAGGCTTTGGTCATGCTTGTATATTAAAATTCATCCTCCGCTGCGTGCTTTCTTAATGGTTTTCTTTTGAAAACTTGAAAAAAAAAGAACGCTGGTCAAATTAAATTTTCCTTTGATAGAAATGTAAATCAGCGCTATAAATTAAACCGAGAAGTACATCATTTGCTATGTACAATAGTAGCTTGTGCAGTCTCGAGAAATTGTATGAAAACGTTCGATTACTCGAAGCAACATGTTGCAACGATCAAAGTTGTACAATATTAACTGGCATTAAATATGCACGCGCGATTGTCTTATAAATTATCGTTCCTCGTTCGCTCCGTACGACCATTATTGTTATAAAACATTCTTTTCGATCATTAAACCGTACGGAGCTCTCGAGAGGGACTCGTTTTACGCCTTTAGAAAAATCTGACGTTAATTTTCACTCCGGAGAGGCCTCGATGATAGAGGAGAGACGAGTCCGTCGGCAAGTGATTCACCGTCGTGTCGTCAGATTCGCGGGGCACATCACAATGCGTCTTACACAATCCGAATGGCAAACTGAAATGGCAGTCACGAGGGAGTCGACTCTCCTTCTTTTTATCATAATATAAGCCAATCCCACATCCGCGGAATATCCCCCACTCCTCTCTCTCTGTCTCGCGGAAAAGCCAAGCCGCGCTTTCAATCTCTTCTAAGCAATTAAGCCGCGATCCGCCGCGGAAAATCGCAATAAGTTATTTTACTCGGAATCGATCCGAGCTCCCCCCCGAATAATTACAGCCGGTATATATGTATAGTAGCCTCGCGAGGCGCCCTGAAAAATGCATCGCCACGCAAAGCAGAGCGCGATTGCAGCCGCAAATAGAGAGAGAGAGAGAGACAGAGCCTTCGAACTGTATCATTTGCCAATCGAACGAGACGCGCCCCAATAACCCGCGAGACAATAGCCGCCGAAGACGCTGCACGCCTCATTCACTATTTATCCCCGGAGAGCGGGAGGCAGGGGAAGAGGGGGAAGGGGGAGAGAGAGAGAGAGAGAGATCGATTCGATGCACGCGACCTAGACACGGATTAGCGAGCATCGCCCCGAGGATAAAAGGATATAACCGAGTCGCCCGGCTGCCTTGCGCAACGAGCTCGAAAGATATATATGCACCGGAGGAGTTTGCTTCGCCGCGGATGGAAGGCGAGTTTTCTGGACTGAGTCATCGGCGGGGAGGGGGAGCCGATCTTAGGATCGGAATTTTGGCGGATCGAGAGATGATTTTCTGCATCCGACGCGCGGAGAGCCGCGGGAATTACACTCTGAAAAACGGAGGATGCTTCGGGGGAGGAAAGAGCTCTTTTGAAAAGAAAAATCCGAGATTGGAAAACGTCCTTATTATATTCGTAATTGCCGGCGAGTGCGCGTGTGCGCTTCGTAAAAGTTTTGTTCAATTTCGTGCACTCCGCGCGCACCGCTATTCCAGAAAACTCCAACAACAGCGGTTGCGAAACGAAGAAGGAAATAAACTACTAAAAATTACTTAATCGCCCGCGGCTCGTAATGAGCAAAACAATGTCCGCTTTATTGTCACCGGCGGCGACAAAAACCTTCCTTAGCAGCCTGAAAAGGAAGAAAAAAAAGAAAAACACAGCGCCGCAACCTAAATACTCGAACGTAACAGGTATGAAATCAATGTCAAACACATCGGCGGGGTAATACAATTTGTCGAGGCGACGCCGCTCGAAGGAGCCTAATATATATTTTCGGGAGCCTAAAAAGGTGCAGTCGAGAAACGCCGCGGCAAAGAGCTAGGAGAAACAAAGAGGGAGGACACTCGAAAAAAAAATCAATCCCGAAACTACCGCCGAGAGCCCGCAAACCACCTCTCCACCTGCGCAATTTCCCGGACTGCGAGCGCAGCGCGAATCCGCGCTTCCCGCGGAGAGAATGAAATGCAATTACATCCATTCGACGAGTTTACCGGGCGGTGATTTAATTGATTGAAGTGGAGCTCTTTTAGCAGTCGTAAATGTATACACTCCGATAATATTTCTGTTAGTTTTGATCGAGTCGCGATATCGAACTGTTGGTTTTATCGGCCGGTAACTTTTCCGCGACATCGGGGAGTAAAATTTTTACCTCCGACGCTGAATAAACTTCTCGCTCGCCGTAAATCATTACGACGCAGCTCCGTTCCCTCGCAACGTAATTCGCTTTTAATCAGTCGAGTTTCTCGAGAAACTCTCTTTATATTTATTCGCAACTTTCTGCTTTTTTCATTTATTCGACGTGCCTTTTTCTCCGCGATTACGTCCCGGTCACACATATTATTCGCGCACGACCGATATATGAAAGAGTCGAAAGCGGCTTATAAAAAGTGAGAGAAGAAGAAAAGCGGACGGATCCATTATGCGGCGAGCTCGCGAATTCATTGATCGAAAGTGCCATAACAATCGTTACGGTGTACAATGCGAAAAGCACAATCGATCGCGCGAGTCGTTACTACAGATTTTACGTCCGCGTAAAACCATTGTCCTCTTATTGCGCGGGTTTTCTTTTATTTTTATCGGTTTCCGTAAAAAATCTCGCGACCAAGTTTTATAATTTCATTTCGCTCTTTTTTCGATTTCTTTCTCGACCGACGGAAATGTGATGTATATACGTCGTTTTGTAAGAATCTGCATAGGCAAACACGGGGCCGTTCGAAGTTTTTGGGAGTCGATCCGGCCTCATTTGAATAAAATATGCGATTACGGAGCCGGAACGATTATGATGTGTGCGCGGACTTTTTATTTCGTTAGTCTTACCGTTTAGCAAAACTTTTTTAGGCAAGATGCACTTTCCTTTTTTTTTTTTTTCTTTCGGGCGGCAATAAATTCTGCCTCGTATATTACTTCATTCTCGTTGGTTT
The DNA here is from genome assembly GCA_035582975.1 of Ormyrus labotus. Classification (NCBI taxonomy): domain Eukaryota; kingdom Metazoa; phylum Arthropoda; class Insecta; order Hymenoptera; family Ormyridae; genus Ormyrus; species Ormyrus labotus. Next base: position 10,725,293 of record JAWWEO010000001.1, on the reverse strand, counting down.
TCGGAAGAATAATTATATGCGACGAGCCTTCGAGAATCTCGTGTATATATTTCGAGTGCACGAAACGTAAATTGTGCAAAGTTCTTAATTTTATGGTTTCTCAACGATAAAGGAAACGGCAATAACGAATTTTTCTACATAAAAAAAAAACTAAATCTTCTCGAATCTCCGCGGAAATCCTGAATTCCTCCGCAAGCGTCGGTCGAGCGAGAGCAAATATTTTTCTCCTCCAAGCTTCCTGGACAATGGAGTCTTTTCGCTCGCAGTCACGGAGAACCTTCTCGTCGCGCTTTTTAATGGCAAGCGTAAACATTTGAATATTGGCGCCTCCTCGGAGGCGACTCGGCGCGTGCACGGAACGCGTCCTTTTCTGCGCGCCTCATGCGAAATTCCGCGCGCGCGAGAGAGGCTCGGCGGAAAAGAAGGAAAATAAAGTAACGAAGGGCACGCGCGAGTCTTTTCCGCGAGTTCTTTTTTTTTTTTTTGTATCGGATTCGCGTATTCCGCGCGTGCCACCGTTTGCATTGTGATAAATAAATATAGCGACGGGGAAACGGTGATTCCCGAGAGCCTCATATGGTGGCTGGGTTATTAATTTGCCTGTTTGAAAGAAGCGCTTGATGAATCAGCGAATTAATTAAATCGAGCAATCGAGCATCGTTAATTATCTCTTACATTCGAGAAATCGTTGAACTTGCAAAGCTCAGCGGCGAACAAACCAGTTTCAGGCTAATCGTTCATACCCTCCTTTATCTCGACGAAACGGTTTAAAACAATTTGTCCCCCCCCCCACCCCCCGCATATGACAAATGTCCGAATTGCGAACCGCGGAACTTATCGCTCCAATGCATCTCGGGAGGCATCGCGATAAAGCGCGGCCGGCCGCGCGGCGCGCTGCCGATTTCTCGTATCTCCGAGTGCCATCGGCACATACCGCGTTATCCCCGGAGCGCGAAATTTTTCCTTCTAAATTGCGGCCGATTTTTTCGCGGATTCAAAAGTCGATCGCCGACTGACCGATATCTGTTTGGTTATTGGTCGAATTACGCAAGGCTCGCCCCTCCCGCGGTCGGAAAAGGCATTAAGGAATATATGCGCGAGTTGTTGTTTTGTTGGTGTTTTTTTTTTGTACGTCGGTGGAACAGTGACACTGATGGATTGTTTTTGCAAGGATTGCGCAAAGTATATTGATCAGAGTGTCCGTTTCTGGTGATTAATTTTAGGAGGGAAATAATTGGTGCGTTATAGCCACGTGGTTTTTTTTTTTATTATTCGTTAGAATGAGTTTCGACGGGACAGAGTTGCCAGTTTCCACTTTCGTGCGACAACGGTGACCTACAGTTATTATAGCCACTTGTAAATAAATACAGTTAGTATCGTAATGTCAACTTGTTAGTTATAATTATTCGACGCTGCTGGACTTAGAAATCAATTATTGCAGAAAAAGAGATTATATTTTACATTTTTTGTACGATTATACAAAAATGTGTTATTTTAAAATATTCCAGCATTTTCTCTATTATCAATCGTCGTCGGTCTTCGCGGACCCGTAAAAGAACATCATTTACAATTTAAATCATCGATATACAATGTGTATATATACATCTAGCACGAAATACCGTAAATTAAAAGCAGATAATCTTCAGAGGATATAAAAGCAGCTCTCTCGCTTAAAAAAAAAGGCATAAACTTTCGAGAAAATAAAACGTAAACCAACACCGACACTTTTTTAGAGCAAGGATGAAGCTCTATATCGATTCTCGCTCGCCGCCCGTAAAACCGCGCGGGGCAGTAAAACTTTTAATGCCTCGCCTCCCTCCCCCCGAAGTAAAAGAAAAATAGGAAAAATGCTACTACTATCATCCGTCGTGCGCACCGACCGAACTCGCGCGGACGCGTTCGTTACGCCCGCGGAGACCGCGAAGGAATGTAAAGATAATTCGTCGCGTCGTCATTGAAAATGTCCGCGAGCGCTTTTTCCGGCTCGCTCGAACGGCGGCCGAGGAGGAGGCACGCGCGGCTTTTAATCGCGCGGGACGCCTCGGATCACTCGGTAATGACGGTGTTCGGATCGTGACGGAGGGTTCGTCGGGGGCCTGTTTGTCGAGTGCCTCGGGATTTCTCGGCGACTTTTGTATAATAATGCTTACAAAGAGATATACGCGCAGGTTGATAATTTAGGAATGAAAATAATACGAAGCGACGTCTTTGGCGTTCGGAGCGACCGATCGCGCGGATCGAGCTGCTTTTTTTTTTTTAGATGCATTGTGACGAACAAGTTGAATTTACAAAGCTCTTACAGCTTTCTATATTAAACTCGCCACGTGAGGTACGTAATATTTAACTCTGTCTGTGCTTCCTACAGAGTCGCTCAACAGCAAAATGGAGTTATCCGTTTTGGCAAACAAAGCATATACATGCGTTCGGCACACAGAGTCACTTGTTTCTGTGCACCTTTGAATTCCTAGTCCGGATCGATTCCCTTCGCTCTTACCGATACCGGGCCACCGGATAGCCTGAACCTATGGCAATTCCCCAGCAGATTTTTTGACCTTACAGATTTTCTGTCCGGTGATGTATCGCGTCTAATTGCGAGAGAAAAAGTGACGAACGAAACGTCGACGTCGACATTAAACGCGTTGCGATCGTCAAAATTGCCTTTCGGCAAAATTTTTCGATCGCTCCGATAGATTCTCGATCGAACGTATATACTTTTCGTCCAAAAAAAAGGGGTCGAACGCGCCGCCGACTTTCAAATACCTCCGTAAAATGTTTTGGTTCGCCGCTAATTATTCGCACGCGCAAACCAGCATTTCAGTCGTTCGGCATACTCGAAAAGCAGTTTTGCCATTTATTAATATTATGACCCCTCGTGGCTCTCCGGCTGATTCGAAGCCGCGATTTCGGACGCAAACGCTAAAGAAACGTAAAGTTCGCGTTTCCATCTCTGCATGTAATGCGGCCCCCCACGTAAATTCGCGTCTCGTTTAACCTTTATTACGTACGCCAGAAAATTCCACGCCGCTCTTGACGGACCCATCGCGAATTCTCAAGACCGGATGAAAGATCTTTTCTCCGCGGCGCGGTGATAAAATTAACTCTACTTAAAACCATAAACTGTCGAATTGCAGCCTCAATTCCTGGTCTACTATTACATAAATAATTTTTTAATACCGAAAATTTCGTAACGCTAATTTCAGATCCTGCGAGTGGCAAGTTCTCCAAATTAAATTTTCCCTCGAAATAAAACGCGGGCACTTTTAGCCGCGAAAACGACTTATGACTTGTTACACATCGCGCGAAACACGAACAGCGAGACACAACGTTTCCGCGGCGAAACAAAGAATTTTTCCAAAGGCCGTTTATGCAACGTTATTCTTTTGTATTCGGAAAAACGCAGCAATTTTAACGAAAAGCAAAAAAAAATCACAAATCCAAACGACGCTCCGCTTTACCGAATTCCCGCTTATCCGCGAGAAAACAGAAGCCAGCGAACGAAGCTCGATCGGGCCGTATCGAGTGTCTCGCTCCGCGCGTTGCGCAACCCGGGGCGATTGTGTCGCGGCTACGTACGCGATTAGAAAATGTATTATAGCGAGAGAGCTAAGCTCGCGAGAGAGGCGGTGGAAACGACGGGAGGAGGCGGAGGAGGACGACGACAGACCGTCTATCTGGCTGTTGCACTTTTCTTGCGCAAAAAAAAAAAGAGACGAGACGTCTGTCCTGGGGGGGACTTCGTCGACGCTCGAATTTTCTGACTGGCTGGTTAGAGCGAATTTGAACGGTTTGAGTAATGAACTTTGCAGCGACGGCGTGAAAATTGGCGCTGTGATTGGTAATGCTTCATTTCAAGGGTCTATCTCCTTTTTTCTTTTATTATTTTCTTCCAGGTTGTAAGATAAATTTTTTTAAAACAGTTTAATATTGGATTTTTGAAAAATGATGATTCTTAAACTTTAGTTTGTAGCAGAAGGGACTACTTAAAAGAGAATATTTAGATTGTTAGGTGAACGTGTTTGCTTTGTATAACTATGTACATTCAAAATTTCGAAAAGGAACAAACGAAATATTTCGAAATTCTGAGACAGAGTAGAAAATTTAAACAGTTCGATTTTATTTTCTGAGCAGCTAATAGTTTTACGCGTTTTTATTATTTTTTTACAATTAAGACATCTTTCACAAAAAGCGTAAAGTTACTCTTACTCGTATAGATTATAAGTTGAACATAAAGCTATACTGATTTTTACATCGCGATTTAAATTTTTTAACGCGAAATTTATGATTCCTTAAAGATCGTCGTCAAGACAAAGATCCAGCGAGAACTTGCCGAAATAAGTAATCGAAAAATATCTTGTTACCAAAAAAGTTATATATTTTCAAAAGTAAAAAGCCAAATTTTCCGAATAAAATAATACTCGACCAAATCGAAAAAAAACGTCGATCGATCGGATCCACTTACCGATCTCTCGGGCGGCGCTTTTATCACGCGCTCCTCCTCTCTCTCTTCACTAAAATAGTCCACAAAACACAGTCGGACTCTCCCGGGGGCCAAAAGTCACAGGTGTCTCAGCTCCTCGGGTTCACTTTCCGCGGTGTGTCTGTCCGCCGGCGCACCGATAAAAATCCCCAAATCGAATATGAGGCGCGTGCCGATCCTTTGCGCGACTTCGCTGTCACCAACACCGCGAAATCCCGCGCGCTTCGCGAAGAGTGGCCGAGAGAGGGAGATAAGCAGCAGCAGCAGCGGCAGCGGCAGCGGCAGGGAAAAGGAGAGCGAGAGTGAGAAATCCTCGGCGGTTCTTTCGAGCGCGGACTGCCGGCGGCGCGGGCCGCGCATTGCCTTTAACCGACGGCGCCATATTGCTGTCCCCCCCGGCCACCTCTTCCTTCCTCCCCCTCCCCACCCACCGCGGACGCCGAGAACTCGTGTCTGCTGTCGATGCCTACGCATCGCGTACCGATTTTCCTTGCTCCCCCCTTCCGCGGGGCTGGGCTGGTTCGGACAGAAGCTCGTACACTTTGAGGATGTTAGTCGACGAGCGGGAAATTTTGGAAGAACGTCCGGAATTCGGGAAGTTCTCGCGGGAATTTTGCGGGTCTCTTGGTGGTCGCCGGAGGAATATGGGTGTTTCTTAATGTCAAAGTAACGCGGTTAGTGAAGAGCGGGTTGATATTTTGATAAGTAGACGGTTTGCTGATTCTTTGTACAATAAGAGAAAGAATAAATTATCGGAGAACTGATGATAATGTATAATTTTACTTTTCGGTAACTATCACAATAATTTTATGCTTATCGCATTAATAATTGTTTCTAATTATTAATAATTGCAAATAATTATTTGTAATTATGTTGTAAATGTTATAACAGACGGCGTAACTGTTTCAAATGAACTCTTTCCAAGTCGATTTTGTTCAAAAAGAATTTTTTTTGAATATAGCTTTGACGTATGGGATTTTTATCATAGAAATTTTTTAGCAAATTGTTCCTTCCTCAAGAGAAGTAAAGAAACATACTATTTTTTGCTTCTTTTCTCAAAAAAGTTTTCCGAATTGCTGCTTTAATCAAGAGAAACAAAGACACATAATACCAATTAATACTCGGTACAAGCAATCCTTTTTAATTGAAATATATAAAAATAATAAATATAAAAAATGCACAATTGTAATAATCTATTAATTTGGTATCATCTTAGATCGGTTCTTAAATCAACCAAGGCTACAATTGGATATATAGTTAATAGAAAATTTGGCAAAACCTCTTTCTGACATGTACCCTCAAATTTTCGATAAATTATTCAACTGGACTAAAAAGTATATGGCTCGTGTGATATAATCAACTACTGACCTAGTAAACGGACACTTACGTAAGAAATACATCGTCGTTCGAGGTGTTCACAAGTGACAGAGAGATCAATTCCGAATTTCAAATACGAAAAAAAAGAAGCAAAAACTAATACAAGTTAAGCGGTGAGAAACCCATTAGACAAACAATGGAGGCGACTGCCAAGTTTAAGTTCACTTCTTAAAATTAGCAAGTTAAATTCTTCCAAAATTTGCAAGTCCGCATTCTTTGTCTATGAGCGCGAGCGAGAGATTCTGCAAAATCGAAACACGTTCATGTGACGCAAAACGTTTGACCCTACATGTCACCATTTCAAATAAAAAAACATTTACCGGACGCTTATTTTTATGAATCTTCTTCGTTTCTCCGATTGTTCTTTTTTAAATAACGCTAACAAAGTTGATTGTTTTTTTTTTAAATCTCCTTTTAACAAGGTATCATAATACAGTTTTGTACGTAATCATACTCATTAAGGAATTTAATTTACATGCGAATATATTTTTCATAAAACAAACTTCAGACGTTAGATTGATAGACCGAAACTTACTAGAAAATTCAAGGCAATACGATGCAACGCTAAGTTTTTCTCATATGAAACCAATTTAGATGGAGATAAACATTTATAGTAGATTCAATTTGTTATGAGAGCAGTTTTCCGCAATTTATTCCTGTACAAATTTAAATATTCCACTTTGAGAATCTAATAATTAAGTTCTTTGACGATGTTCTAGCTGGAAAGCATTATTTAAAATAAAAATTATGTTAAAAAAGTATCGCAATTAAAATATATGTTGATTGGTGAAAAAGGACAGAACGTGAAATATCGCAAGTTCGAAAATCGATCTTCGCTAACAGAAAACCCGGAAGAATATTATTATTTACAAAAATGTTAAGACAATAATCTAAAGATTCATGCAATGTTGAAATTAATTTCCACGCCACAAATTTATATTATTCCGTTACAACACAAAAAATCATAATATTATTCAGTAATTTGGGCCAAATAAATCAATTATTCATAAGCGTATGGTAGGAAGCCTAAAAAAAAAACAATTTTTTTAAACATACATTATATTTTTATTTTCAATTAAAATTTTGCTTCATAAACATTATGAAATTGAAAAATGAATAAAGACAAGTCGGTGACATAATATTTTTAATTGAATCTTTTTGCAACTTTGCAGATTTAATGAATGTGTTCTCGATTAGAATTACGAAAAATAAGCTGCTTTTGAAAAGTTTGTATAAATATAATTTTACCATTTTTTTTAATCAGCAATAAAATTATTATACAAATTAATACGATTTCACTTTCTGAAATTTATTCGTTCGTTTTTTTAAAATAAAAACTAAAATTAATCGAATGTTTGTTTGCGTTGGAAACATTTCAGCAAATCGTGGAATTCTTGTTTTACATTCAGCGTTAAAATCGATTGAATTTCAAACTTTAGACGCCGAATTAAATTTCCGCTTCATAGTTCGTTACTTCATAAAACCAAATCATTACATTGTCTTAAACGCGCGGAAAGGTAATGTTTACCGAACTTTCCGCGTAATGCTTACTATTCCAAATTTCATTTACAAACTATTCAAAAAATCAGAACAGCATATACAATTCCGATCATTATCGTCCGCGTGGCTTGTTAATTATGCGCACCGAGAGTGTCTTAATAGCGCGGCGCAGCGCCGCAACACCATTTCCCCTCTACTTTTACGACGTGCAGTGACGTACGCTCGTCTGCCTTACAATGTGCCCGTGACGTTTCCACTTGTCACGGCCCGAAAGCTTTTCGGGAAGTCAATGACGACACACCTGCCTTCCGCGGCTCCCGAAAGCAGAGGATTTGCGTATTGCCGAGTCGAAAATTGATATATCGCGCCTTGTTCGGCGGATACTTTTGATTTATTCGATATTGCTTTGACCTTTGGATGCGTTAATTCGATAAAAGGGGGTTTTTTTTTTTGAACGACCGTAAATAGTAAGCTTATAGACACGTGTGGTTGAAAAGAGTCAATGTCGACTTCTTTCTTTTTCTTTATGAATGATTGCTTCATTTTTATCATCATTCTAATGAAGGTGAGGTATCGGTGTGAAAAAGAAGATTCTCAAAGCTTTTACGCTCAATGAAATTTGAAACAATAAACAATTTTTTATCTAATAGTAAAAAGAGACGATTGATTCTTTTTTTTCTACTTCTTTCAATAAAACTTAATTGAGTCAAAATTTTAAAGTTTATTAGAATTTTAATAAAAGTATTTAATGTATGTACAAAATTAGAGTTTTTACGGAACAAAATTTGTTAGACAGTAGAGTAAAATTTGTTTTTGAACCATAAATGAATTGTTAACACATTTTTTAACGCTTTCATTGAATTTATTCCGGAGCTTCGATCTTTTAACAATGGCAATAAATATTTTTATCAAAGTTCGAATGATTTGAAAATCCAGAAAAATCTTGCCAACGCACATTTACCTCGATTTCAATTTCTCCATTGTAACGAATATATAGTGCCGCAGTTATCTTCCCATCCAATTTACATACATTAAGTAAAACAACAATTCTTTTCCAAATCTTTCACCGAAAATTTTCCAGGGACATCGGAAAGCTTTCTTGGCCGATCCACACAGGAATTTTTCCACTCTCGCCAACTTTTTTTTCGAACCAGCTTAGCCCCGAAAAAAAAACGCATCGCCTATAACACCTCGGAAAATTTTGCTCTCTCGGACGGATATTCGTCATCAAACGGAATTATTTATGATAGCCGGCCTCGCCTTTCGTAGCTACGAGCGTTGACCTTCCACCTTTTGATTAGCCACCGATGTACCTCCAATCCGCAGGTGTGCGTCCGTTAACTCGGCTCGGGGAAGAAAATCGAGGGAATAATCACGAAGGCGGGACGTGATGTCGTTCGATGAACTTGAATTGACGAACCTGTTTAGCCATTACTTATATTACGTTTGACACGTGATTTGGGAATCGACGGGCTTTTTTATTTCATCGACGTTCGGTCATTAGAGATAAGCCGGGAGATTCGTACGTCGTTATAGTCACGAGATTTTAGAAGAGAAGAATATGTTTATTAGGCAAATGTCTTTCGGGGCTCGCAAATCGCGGACGAGAGTAAACCTGCTTTGTGTTTCCTTGATCAAAGGTTATTACAGCTAAGAAATAAACAAATTTTTAATTAATCATTCGCGTCGATAATTGAAACTTAATGGTACGGCGATGCATAATTAACTGTTAAATTGATTTCCTTTTTTATTTTCGGAAACATAATTCATCGATTCATCGTGCAGTTTTGAAATTTGTAGATTTTTTTACGTCATGACGCTTTTCTACGTAGTTCCGAAGAAGATGACGCGAAGAATTTTGACAGCATAACTGAACGGAATTAGCACCGATGGAAAACTCATTAGTGAAATTCTTGGATAACTTAAGAATATAAAGTTGTTTGTAAACGTAGCTAAACGAGTCATTAACTAATAATTACGTCAACAGTTTATTAATTGATCAAATGTGATCGTAGGTTGTTTTAGTCAATTATGCATCAGTGCTTAAAAATAAGATGCTTTTTGACGTTTTTAATTATACAGTCATAGAATAATAATTAAAATTTTGAATTTATGAAATGAAAACTACCTTGGAAAGCAGCGACCCATTCAAAACGTTACATTAATTTACATTCGAAACAGGTAACTTCAAATAAAGTAATTTATTAGAATTATAATTTCGATAATAAAACAGATTATAAAATTCCGCAGTAATTTTGAAGATAAAATTCAAATTGATTTTAAAACTGAATAAAAAAGTCCCTTTTACTCGACGGAAACCTTGAAAAATAAAGGAATACCTGATCCATGAATCACTCCTTCTCCAAGACAAATAAAGCAATTACTATAAAAACCCCCTATAAACAAGACTTATTAAAGGAAAATAATCCGGGCGCAGTAACCTGCCGAAAATAGAGTGCATAAAATCTACCTGCAAGTAAGTAAGGTGACGAAAGTCAGTTCCGAGAATCGATTCGACGCGATTTTTCTGGAGCCCGCGAACTCGTAAAAATTCGCATCTCTTCGCTGATTAGCGTTTTTGCTTCGCTGGCCTTTAATCACTTTAGTTTTACTACCGGGAAACCAAACGCGAAAGATCAACATTGAATGACGCTTTTCTCGATCGAATCGATGACTTAAGCTCGGAGAATAAGTTTGCTAATTAAAATTGAAAGCGCTCATTCGATTAACTAAGATTCTTTTTTTTTTTTTTAACCGTCTCATCCCCATTTCGGTTATTAGCGACAGGATTATAGTCAGTAGATTTTGGAACACGTAATAATAGTGTAATTGCGGTCAACGAGTTCCATTCTCGCCACCGAAACAGTCGGTAAACATTTTTAGCAGCCTCGTCTCGGGGAGCAAAGTCCGGCGGTTACCTCGAAATAAATAAATCGATGCCTCGACTGACTCAGGCAAGGATATCGATCGCTTATTATTTTTATGAATATTAATTGAGTGATTTGGTGTAAAGTCACAAAAGACTTGTCGTTTTTACGCAAAATATATACTTCCAACTGCAAATATGATAGTAATTAAAATATTCCAGATTGACTTTATTTGCATCCCTATATCATAAACGCCAGTTTTAAACCAGCAAATCGCGACAAGTCGCCAATTAACTTTTCATCCGCAATCAGATCGATATACCCAAGCCCTTCCGTCAGCTGATCAGAGCTCCAAAAAAAAATCGCGTCCAATCAAAAATCCCGCCCTCGGCTCCGTTAAAAAAAAAACGGAGTTCGATAAAAAAAAAAGAACAGCCGTTCGCTCGCTCGAGAAGGGGTTCGGCGGTCGGTCGGCAAATCGAATTACGGGGCGGTCGTGAAAAGGCGTGCACGCACATCGCACGCACCGGCCGTTGCGCGCATCGAACTCACTCTCTCGCGTTCCTCTCCCGGCGATGGTGTATAATATCGAGACGCGGGCCACGCGCACCGGAAGCGACGCCGGCAATTTGTTCGTTATAGGCAAGGACGTCGTCTCCGGTGCGCCGCGGCCGTTGCGTATGTACAAGCCGCGCGCCGAACGCCGCCCGAATTTCGCACCGCTCCGCGCGGAATTCTTACGGTGTCGAGTGCGTCGGCCGTTAGAGCTGGGATTTTCGGGAGAACCGGAATTTCGCCGTTGTTGTCGTTCGTTGGGTGAATATTTTATTTTTTTAAGTCACTTTTCTTTCCTTATTGTAGTACGTTTCCTCGTCATGTGAATATTAGCCTTCAAAATGCTAACTTCGAGTTTGCGAATATCTTGAATCGTGCGTCTGAATAAATAGGAAACGAAGGACTACGGAGGATTAATGATTTAGCGAGGAAAGAGGAGAGAGCGTTCGCGTATTCGCCCGTCGGAGGCAAAAGGTCAAAGTCAAAAATTCTGCAAACTCACCAAGATAAATATGTAATTTCCCCACGAAGCGCCATTATTAGGCTAAATTCGTAGTTTACTTAATGAATCGGCACTCGTCGAAAAAGGCTGTTCACCTTTCTATAGACACTGCCTCTCTCTCTCTCTCTCTCTCTTTTTATTTTTCAAATTTGCGTAAATTATCATGTTAAATTAAATAAGATAACTGCCGCACGCGTGTTTCATTTAAATTAGTAGAATGAATTACTTCGACTGTATATGTTCCTTTAAGCAATTATAAAGATTATTATTTTTAAACCGAGTCGTTGACCCAGACGCTGCAAATTTCAAACTTAAATATCGCTCGGAACCCGAAGAAGCGACGGAGCCGAGCTGAGCCTTGAAAACGAAAACAAAGCATCCCCCGATTCCAGAAAGGATCTCTCGATATCCGCTCGAGCCAAAAACCGATATATAGAAAAAAAAGAAAAGAACCGAGTAGATTTCGATCGCCGCGCCGTGAATATAATATGTATATTTTGCGTCACGGAGCTGTTTGCTGAATCGTGTGACGAGCCATAAATCTCGCCGCGGCGAAGGACGCAGAAAAGAGAGAGAGAGGAGAGTCGCAAGGATTCCTGGCTAAAAGCCAGCAAAGACTCGCGGCTGCTCCTCTTTCCGTTTTCGCGCGGATTGCGAACGGAGCGCGCCCGATGGCTTCTTTTTTCTTTTTTTATTTTTCTCTCCCTTTCTTCTTTTGCTCCGACGGCGAGGCTTCGACGCGACGTACAGGTGCAGCGCGCGCGCTGCTTTGTTGATGAAATCTTTCATTTTTACGCCGGGAATAATTGCTTGTTATTTCTGCGGCGCCTTTTGCGATCGCTGCGACTGGCTGTTGCTTTGCTATGTTTTATTGGACTGTACGGTATTGTTGGGTTCACTTTTTTTTATCGGACTGGAATGATCTTGGAGTTTCTAGTATTTTGAAACGAGATCGTGGCAAAAAGCGAATTGTGCAAGAGTTTAGAGTTCAATGTTTAAATGAGGTAAACGGGTAAAAAATAAAACGATAGAAGCCAATTGGTATTCATCTGTAACGTTGCCGATTTATCGATTCTGTACATTGTACTTGCGAGCATTAAGAATACAAGAGATTAATTAATGAATCATCATCCAGTCATCGGCAGAGAAAATCTTGAATCTGATACATTGAAGTCTACAGGCAGATTCATAAGTTTTTAAGGACTTGTTTATAAAACTCTGTATATTTTTTTGTGAACTATTAATAATAAAATTAGTAATTGCAGAGCCATTGCGATTCCCATTCATTTTAATCTTTCAAGCGTAGGCATGTATTAAACACCTGCCAATGCCTCTCGCAACTTTGCCGAGAAAATTTACATCGTCATGGAAACTAATTAGTTCGATATTTTCCTCAATGGGTTTAACCGATGCAGTTTACGGAAACAATCCAATGCCAAGGCAAAAAATATTACATAATTTATTGTTCAAAATAACAATCCACAATTTCTTTTTTTTTCAAAAGCTCAAGCAATTCGTTCATTAAATATCTCGACCGGGAATAGTCATTGAGAAGCGAAATGTTAATTAGCTACCTAAAAAACGATAAAAACGAAACAGGGAAAAACGAATTAAGATCCTAGTATGCGCGACTAGAACCACCTAATTCAGCGTCAAAAAGTCGTTTTGCAAACCAGGGACGGCCTCAGGTTCGACACCGCATTATGCGACGTCGATTCCGTCACGTACTCCCTCGAGAAACTGAATCATCGCTAATCTGTATCCTTAAGAATCCTCACGTAGCTTAAAATTTAACTCGGATAGATTTATAATCGTAATTTGGGGAATATCTCAACGTTCGTAGCTGTAGAAATATTTTATTTTCACGAGAGGGTTGCGCTGGTAAATTTTTGTGTCTCCAGAGCGTAGTTTAATGAGATTTAAAGAAGACAAATTAAAATGTATTTAAATCAGGTGGAATAGAAGCAGACGGTCGGTATAAAGGCAGGCGAAACAGAGAAACAGATTCTTCTTAATTTTATGACTCTACGTGCGGAGCAAGAAAAAAAGTTATAAGAGGGTTCGGAATAATTTCTTGAGCAATTCCTTTGTTCTTCAAAAGACAAGTTTTTGTGAAATGATTACAATGTAAAAATTGCAGATGTAAACAAAAAATATTTATTATAAGAAACTTTCCATGAAAATGCAATTAAATGTTTTTAAATAAAACCAAAATTAATAAATTTTATTTTATTTCTTGGTGCTTTATTTGGAATCTTTTGTGTTTCGACAACCATTGAAAATTAATGAATTCTTATATACAATCATTAATCTAAATTCTGTAGTTTAAATTATTTTCAAGTATGTTCTTTACTGAGTACAGTAATATAATTTTGAAACGTACATAGAAAGTACTCGACTTTCAAAGTTAAGATCAAAACAATACAAGCCTCCTACATACTATTATCTGAAGATCAGTTGCTTCTTATTTCATATTCACTTGTATAAAAATTTACATAAATTTCGTGCTCTACTTGAAGAAAATTATATAATATTATTGTTATGTTATAGTAAATTTATATCGTAATTTACTTCCTAAATTTCATTAAAGAGATATTCATCGTCCAAATTTTACTCAATCATCACAATAAAACTGATAATAAATGACTTTACAGATTTACAAGGAAAGTACTATAGAAAAACTACTTTTTTTTCTTTAAAAAATTAATACCCCTTTTAGCAAATTGTTTTGTAAGCATGTTTACGTCAATACATCCTTAAAAATAAAAGTTCAAAATCCCACGTGGAATATCATTAGAGAAGAGTCACGTATTACTTCGAAACACGAATTTATTATTGGGGATAAAAATCCTAATTTAAATTTACAGGTATATATACTGTGTTTTGCGAGAATAGCAGCGACGTAAATGTCAGCAAAATGAATTGATTCTGTCGTTTCCTCAATCTGTATATAATTTATAGTTGATATGTCGCCCTTGACTTGCTATATAATTAGCGTTAATTAATACTAATGATGATTAAATAACAAATCTAATTATTATTTTAAATTGACAAAGTATGCATTATGTACATTTCCGAAATTAAGATAAAAATCTTATTTCCAAGAATTGTATTGTCACATAGGAAACGTTAAATTTATATGGTTCACTTAGTTCGTAATATTGGATTTTTAAAGTGGATTATTTAGTATTGCTGTCTTCAGTAATTAAAGAAATAACATCGTTTTGTAATACATCGATTAATCCATCGTAATATATACTACGATACGTATGACCCGTTTTGCTCTTTTAAAAGTAATTAGTCTCAGAAGATTATCGCTAAGTTCCACAGCCTTGGCCTCTTGTTAGAGTAGAATAACTTTTGCTCGGATCCTTTACCTTTATCTTATGCGTAGGGATTAATACAAAAAAATATGTACTTTGAATTTTTATAAAATAATACTCTTTTGACTTCCTTTTATCCTTTAAGAAACTCTGTATAGAAAGACCGACTGCACACCGATTACTGGCTACGCATGATGAAACAATAATGAAAGGTAAACCCCAAGCGAAGAAGAAAAAATTGGTTGTTTTGAATTTTGTAAGAATGCGGAATGTGCAATCTCGTTCCCTTATTTACATTTTCTTGATTTCTCGAAGATAGTCCACATAATGAAATATTTTTTTATTAGCGTTCCACCGCGACGCCGCAAATCAGTTAATTTAAATCACCAGCAGTTGGTACTCTCAAATTGTCTTTCGAATGAAGTGCAACGAAACAATTTAGACGCACACGTCGAAAAGAGTGTGAATATTCGCAAAAGTAAATGGGACTCGCGTGTCAGTATGTCACGTACTTAAAGCTATATAACGTGTTCTGTAGGTGTGAATTAATTTGCACGGTGTAAATTATTACCTAATTATGACTTTCGATTAGAGCATTTTCTTCGGCGCTGTTTATCTTTTATTCATTTTTTTTACACCTGATACTAATTTACTATTTATGAATTAAAATTATCCATAATGTTTACAAATGATGAGAATTTTGACGACAATTCCAGTATGAAAGGTTTGTGCTAATGTCTACTTAATAATGTATGCGCCATTACGAGTGATTATCCGTAGAAATATGCCGCAGACGCACAAATTGATTCATTTCTCTTCTGTCAACGAAATGTAAAAGACAATTACTACAGTGAATGAAGTAAAGCAACGTATTCAAGAATTTTTTAAAATAATGGAAATAACGTCAGAGAAAAAAATCCTATTAGTCTATTAATGGGTAATATTAATTGTCTGTCTCATAATCTTGCAAATTTTTCCTTATGCCCCTGTTTACTTCTCCTGATTGAAAAAGCATCATTTCAGAAAAAAAAAATCGTGACGTTCCTCGATATAACGATGGAAGTCTAATTACAAAGAAACAAACAATAATATTTCTTCGGGAAACACCAAACCTATTTTTCCAACAAGTATAGAACAACGTTTTTCGCCACTCGTTCAGGCCCATAACTCCGAAACTAAATTTCTCGCCAGGCCAAAGCCATATAACCGTATTGCAGCAGCGCGCAGCTTCTCCATCGACAATCCTATAAGGCATTCCCGCTGCCCTCCCGCGAAATATATATCCCTCGCGAAGAATTTTTCAGCGCCTTATTAAAAGTGTTGCAACCGCCGCGCCGCTCTCGCTTCTCTCTTTACTGCCTGCCGATATTTATCCCCGCGCGGAGAAGAAGAAACGGCGGCGAACAATATCGAAGGACGGAAATGAATCAGTCTCTCGACTCTCGGCACCGCGATATTACGGCATAATTATACAGGCGCTCGTGTGCGAGCGCCGTTGCGCAATCGCGCGGCTACGGTTAACGAGCTATCCGCAAGAATGCAAAAGTCCACTTTCCCGACGAGAGCCATCCAATAGATCGGTCAGGATTGCCGAGGCGTCTGTATCTCTCTTTTTTTTGCCCGCGACTAAAGGCAGAGAGATGGATGGGATTTATTGTGCGAAGATGGAGGATTTAGGCGAGAGAGAGAGAGTTTACGCGAGATGAGAGTCAAGGATGGACGATGACCTTCAAATTGGTTTTTGTCAAGGTTCTATTGACACTTGTTAAGTTTTGGAGGATGGATTTTGACATCTTTATTGAAGATTTGAGAGTTGATTCAGGTTTTGACTTTGGACTTACTGCTTATTGCTTTTAGTTTAAGATTTTTTTTTTTTTTTTTTTTTTTTTTTTTTAAAGAAAAAATTGCATTTGGCAATAGAAAATGTTTTAAAGTGCTAGTTTATAAAATGTATGAAGGTTCAAGAAGCTTTACGTAATAAACCAGTCGACAATTTATTTTAGTAAAGGTCGAAGCAGGCAATTTTTGTTTGAGTGTAATGTTAAGTGAATGTGCACTATGTTAAAGAATTCAAACGAATGTAATTTTAGTAATTTTTATAATAATACATAATATTTAAGTAATAAACGTTGTAAATTAAATTTTGGCCTAGTTCATTCGAAAATTTTTTAAAACTAGCAAAATCTAAACGTGCTTCGCGTGTACTATATATTCTTTTAAGATTATGAATTCACATTTTCTTTATAATAATTTAGTTTCAATTATTTTAAATGATAAAATTATAAGATAGTTTTTATAAAATAGAGAAATGACATTTTTCCTATTTTGACTTTACTTAGCTTTAAATAATTAAATATAAAAATTCAATTTAAAAAATTCTAGTGGATCGTTGCGCTCAATTCTTACAGACCAATCAAAATCAATCAACGTTCCGGTTTTTTTTCGTTCTATTACGTTTTTCGTTTACGATTCAACAGCCAATGATAGTAGTTTTTAGAGACTAGCTGCAGCGCCACCATTAACCAATTACATTTTTCGATTCATCAGAATCAGCCAATACATTTTCGGCTTCAAATTTGCTTCATCTAGAATTGCAATAATTTTAAAACATTTCGAAAGAAAGTTTTACCAACCACTTTATTTAGCATATTCCGACGAGGTAATTTTGTAAAATTGATTTGAGCTTTATAAGACACGCTGCAAGAGTTATTTTCTCAAATGATTTTAAATAGTCATTCTGGGTAAACTTGAGGCTTAATTGAAGCTAGAAACAGAACAAAAAACGTGTATTTGCATTTTGTATTTGCATGTCATCATTGTATTATTAGATTTAGCGAGGAAAAGTATGACTGTCACTAAACACTCTTTTTACCTTACTTGAATTTTATTTGCACAAAAAAAGATGTATGTGCTTGATTCAAAATTGAACATAAATTAGCGTATATTATATAATAAAAGCAGCAACATTTTTTACTTGACTTTTCAATCGAATAAAAAAAAATTACTGGACAAGAAAAATACTTTTTGTAATTATTATTAAAAATCGATTTGCTACGACAGAAAAAAGACTTTATGCAATTATAGTATTAAGAATGAAGTTGCTGTCTTGAAAGTGAGTAACTCAATTGAACGAGTAAATTTTTTAATGAGTTTTTACAAAGAAAAAGATAATTAAAAGTGAGTAATTTAATCATCAAAATATAAGTACTGAATAAATTATATTTTATCTTGTATTAGATTAATTCGTGCATACATTCCCTAGTAGAACTTATTACACTGAAAAAACGATCTTTTTATTCCAAAAGGAATCCAAAAAGATTTTATTTGATCTGAAAGGAAAAACCTATTTATAATGAGCGGATTAAATGCAGAGGAATATAATTTCCGTATAAGAGGACTCTTTTTTTGACTGTAGAGATTTTTTTATTTGATAACTTAAAATTGAGATTAATCTTAGTTTGTTGTATAAAAATGTATTTTTTTTTTAAATTTTCAGGATTTTATTTTTAAATTTACCAGGCGGTATACTTTTTTATGACATTTTCACTATTTAAAGTTTATTGTTTACATGGGTTATTATATCAATTTTAAAAATTTATAAAAATTGTTAATAGATTTACATAAATTCCTTTTTATAATTATTATCATCAGCTGCATTTAACAATTATTTAATACAACGTCTTAAGTCGTTTACTTAATAACAATCATTATGTAAGATGGTAGTAAGTAAGCAAATATTAAGTAACAATAAGAAACCATATTTTGTACTCGTATTTAATTAAAATTCTAAAACCTCTTGTTCTTCGATGAAAAATTCTCTAGATAAAAACTTTACGGGGCTTAAAAATTTCTCAAGAGCCTCGAGCTTCTTCAAAAAAATCCATATTTCACTTCAGAGCCCGAATTGAAATTCCTCGAAACCTCGAAAAAGAACGGCTCCTATCGCATAAATCTGAAAAACTCAACCAGCCGCGTCAAAAAAAAAAAATCTTCCGCAACATTCCATCGCCGTCGAAAACAAAAGCGTGTCTTCGATCCGCGAGAAGCAACGAGTTTTCCCACTTCCATCCCGTTCGACGTTTAGTAATAATTTCACATCGGCCGTTTCTCTCTCGTTACTCGGCCATAAATCGGCGAAGGTCCGATTTTTCTTTCTCTTTTGCCAGCAGCAGCAGCAGCACCAGCAGCAGCGACGCACACCACGGCACGACGCGCGCGCGCACACATAGAAAATCGACTCGGGGATCGCGGGCCTTTTTAAAGATGCGACGAGCGAAGTCAGCGCGTGCGCAAGGGATTACGTGGGCCGAATGTGCGAGAGCCGCCGCCGCCGCCGCCGAGAGCTTCGGGCGAAGAAGAGCCGCGCGCGGCGAGCTTTATTCGATGGGTTATTTAATAGAGCTCCGAGATTTTAAAAGCCGAGATATCGGCCCGAATTTGCGATTGAAGCGGCGCTGATGAAGGCGAACTTTTTTTCTTTTTTTTTTTTTTTCAAACTTCCAGAAAGAGCGACGAATCGAAATTGTTGCGTACTCGCGACGGTTTTGAGCAAAAAGGTGAACTTTGACAGACTGTTAATTTAAATTTTACCATATACATTTAAACTGTGCGTTGCAAGCGGTTTAAAAGGTTTTTACTGAACAATTTTTTTGCGCTCGACATGCGCGTATGTGGTAATTACGGTGAAGTTATGTCGCAGCTTATTTGTGATTATAAGATGTTCCATTCACGAAACATTATACTTTTAAAGCGCGAAGTAAAAATTTAGAAAAATTTAAAACAATTTAGCTAATGCATACTATGAAATGTATAGGATAAACCGTATATACCATGTCGTAAGCAAGATCTTAAAAACTGAAATTTTCATTCAGCCGAACCCGTAAGCTTAAAAGTAATTTATTTGCCCGATTTGCTTGGGAAATAAATGCCTTAAAAATTACTATATAATGCCAAAGCCGTAATGCGCGGGCAATTGAAAATTAACGCAACCGATATATTATAAACCAAATCGATACAATGAGAATGAGGCCTAATAATATCAAGATCTTTTGCGCAACGCTTGGCTTTGATCGACATTAAAAATTTGGAAATTCAATACCGCCAAGGCCGCCTCCTTTCGCCAGAAAGCAAAAAAAAAAAACACCGACGACAATGACCGCTTATTTTCCTCGCAAAAGCCACGCTTTAAAGGCTGCGCGAAAGACGTTGCGAAATGAGAATAGATGAAATATCGCCCCGCCACTTTGTCTTCGCTGCTTTAACGAGATTATATGCAAATTCTGGAGTGGATTAATTCGAGTTGCTTAATGTATTTGAGTCGCCGTGAAAGGTGATCGATGGGCCGCGAGAGAAGAAGTTGCACCTGTTATTGTTGTAACTTAAACATTATTAAAGGTGATACATTGGTATTTTAGCGACGGGCTTGGGATTCTTGAGTGAAAAAAGTTGGTAGAATGAAACTTATATCATACAACGTTAATTGAACATTTTTCTTCCGAAAGACCTAATTTCCGATATTTTATCTAATGAGTGGAATTGAAGGCATTCAAGTCAATGACTAATCCTTAAAACCAGGTCACTAATTTCTTTCATTTCTGACATAAAGTTTCTCCAGACATCTGAACTTTTATTAAAATGTGTTGATTTATCGAGAAATTTTACTTTTCCAACTGCAACAATGTAAAAAATAATGTAGGAAAATTTAGTAAAAATTCTTGGAGACAAAGAACAGACTTTGTCTCCAGAAAAAAAAAAGTGCCACAAATTTTGGAAAAATTACAATTTTTATTCTAAAAATTATCATCATTACGGCAAATTTTATTATAAAAATTGTAATTTTTTCAAAATTCATGACATTTTTGTTTAATACTTCAAGTCTGTCCGCCACCTCCAAGAATTTGAAGTAAATTTTCCTGTATTTATTTTTCTCAGCTGTATTAATTATTCTCTTCTCGAAAAATTAGATTAATAACGTCAAGACGTTCAATACACCGAGGAAAATGTTGTATTAAAAATTACTATACTGCATACCAAAGTGTATGCAAACTTGCATTATCCTAAAAATATACTATACTATACGTACTAAAATTTAATAAAACGAATTCAATTAATTTTTACTACAATCATATTAAATTTTAGTATACAGTATATTAATTTTTAGGATAACGCATGAAGTTTGCATACACTTTGCTATACAGTATAGTAATTTTTAACAAAACATTTCCCTCAGTGCAACGAAACAAAAATTTCCCATCGATAAGAGAAACGTCCACCTTATTCCCGGGACTCCCACCCAGCCGGTATCCTCGCGGTTCTAAGCAAGTGTCGCCCATCTGGCCGCGCGGAAGCCTCGCGCGGCTTATATACGCCCGGCACTTATGTCATCGGTCGGATTTGCGCGGCTCGTAAAGGCATTTTTCGAGAGCGAGAGAGAGATCCGCGCGTCGGCCCGTAAAATTCAATCGCCGGCCGGCCGTAAAACTGTTACCCGCCGCCGCCGCGCGATCGATGTGTGTCGGAGGCTGCTCGCGTCGCGTACGCGCCGAGGTGCTAATTCCGCGATATCCGTCGCGGCTTTTTAGAGGCTCGACGCGCAAAAGGTTGCGGAGGTAAGGGGGAATTTACGTGGTTATTGTTTTATTGGGATGTGATCGAATGTTTGCTTTTTTCCGGACTGATGGGAACGAGATTTTGGTCGAGGGCTTATAATAGTCTTGCTCTTCGGTTTGGAATGAGCGTCTGGTCGATGAAGAGGCGCAGTTGTGAAAATAACAATGTTCAAGGTTTTCGAGCAGAGACTTCAAAGGGAACCGCGGGAGCGGACAAAAATTTTTGGCGAAATCTCGGCAAATCTCATGCGCAGGAGGAAAAGAATCTTACGTTTCGGGTAAGCAACTTCTTTCTTCTTCTTTTGTCGAGAACGGGTTTCTTTGAATTACGAAGTCAAAAGATGTACCTTGGGACTTTTTTTTCTTTTTTTTTTTTTATACGTCGAAGGTCCTATTTTTCTTTTATATATACTTATTGTCGGTCGCCAGTCATAAAAATAAAAACTATACTTGCAATTACCGCGATTTTCCTTGAGTTAAATATAACCACGGGAAAATCGAGCCATCGCAATTTGAAAAAGCTTAAAATTTTCCTCCGCTACCCGCCTGATCTCCTCCTCTCAAAAATCCCTCCCAGACGAGATTCTAACCTCAAGATTCAACCTGACAAATCGAGCGCGCCCGAGAATCAGCGTATATCCCTCCAGCGGAACCCGCGCACAAACCACCGAAAACCCGATGCGAAAACAGGCCCTCCCCCCGTCCCGACCTCGGCGGGGGTCCTATATACACGCGGGGGCCTCGAAGGTGGGTTCGTCGCGCCTGGCGCTAGGCAGGCCTCGCGTCTCCTCGGCCGCGAGCACGTGTCGGTGGAGCTCGGCGCAGGCGCGCTGCTCCCGCCTCCCGTGGCCGCGGGTCCACGTGTGTTTTTCCCTCTCCTGCCTGGCCGCCGTCGCCTCTGATCGTCGCGGCTGGCTGGCGGGGCTCTCTCTCTCTCTCTATCTCGTCCCGCGGCGCGGGCTGATCAGGTGCGGCCTCGCGGTGCATCGCGCGCGGCAGCCTCTCCTCTTTAGCGGAAAGTTTCGCGATCAGCTGACTAAGCGTGTGGACCGTTCCGTCGCGGCGCCTCTCTATCTCTCTCTCTCTCCGTCGTCGCTACTACCACTAGCATATCGCGCCTAGCCTACGACTGTGTGTCGAGCAAGAGAGACAGAGAGGCTGCCTGAACAGTAGATCAATCCCGACGGAGGGCCGCCGCCTCGGCTGGCCCGCTTACCTGTTGCCTGCGGCTCAGGGAGGCCCGGGACTGCTGCTACTGCTGCTGCTGCTTCTGCCGCTGAGAATCAGGGTGGACTCCGTCGCTCCCTCCTCCTTCTCCTCCTCCTCCGTCCCGCTCTGCTCTCGCGCGATCAGGCGCCGGTGCGCGGCTGCCTGGGAGACCGGGGAACGGCCTCGGGGACGCACGACGACGACGACGACGACGACGACGACGACGCGGAGCCTCTGCTGGATGCACGAGCGGTCACGAGGTGCTGAGCTGCTGCTGCTGCTGCTTCTGCTGCTGATGCACGTTGGAATAGGTGTGCGTCCGTCGTCGCGCGACGGCCGACGGGGGCAGCACCGGCGAAATAGAGAGAGAGCCGTAGTGGGTGGAAGGCCGCCGCCACCGCCGCCGCCGCTTTCCCGAGGGAACTCGCGGAAAGCTGCGAGAGATCGGACTTGTATGCCTCCTCCTGCAGGAGAGGGCTTTTCGCGCAAGCTCTCGTTATGTCATCGCGCGCTTTAGCGCTCGGAGCGTCGTGGGTTATACGAGCGCGGGGATGGAAATGGCGGAGCGCGAATTCGAGCTTTCAGTTACGACGAGCTTTGGGATTCTGATGGTTGGGAGTAAGCTCGTTAATGCTTTGATGTTCGTTACGAGAAGAATTAGAATTTTTTTCGTGCTTCTCGTCGAACAGACGTAAAAAAATGTACGACGTCGTTTACCTCGAACATTATATTAATATACGAGCAATTTCCCAGACTGAATATATATATAAATTCGTCGCTGCCGAAGCAACGACAGCGACAGCGGAGAGCAGAAAATCAGCAGCTCCGCGGAGTTTCATTCATCGAAAGTCGCGAATAACTCTAAAGCGCGGGCGCTTGTAAGCCGCGCGCGCGCTCTCTCTCTCTCTCTCTCTCTCTCTCTCTCTCTCTCTCCCTATATATATATATATACGTTCTTCCGCGACGACAGAAATACACTCGCGGTGCGCTGAACCAGTACAGGGCCAGTGTCACTTTATAGCGTATACGCTCCCGGCCGTTTTTCGCGAGTCGCGCGACGACGACGACTCGACTCGTTCTCGTCGGGCCTCGAGAGTCGCGCTCGATTCGACGATCCGCGAGCCGCGAGGCGGGCTAATTTAACTTTTTTGTTCACGCGGGAAATATCGCGGGTCGGAGATTGGATTGGAAGCGAAGGATAAAGGACGGTTGGGAATTAATTATTATTTAGCGAAATGCACGCGGGTCGACTTTATATCTCGCGGCTCCGATCGCGAGAGGACGTGATGTCGAAAGCGAACGGCAATCGCATCGGGCGCTGCAGATTTAGTCTGATAAAGCGGCGACGCGCGAGCACACACCTTAAAAAGGAGATAGCGATCGTCGCCACGTACGAAGAACGTCAGTTTTTTTTTTTTTGCTTTTTTTCGCGCACCACCACGAGTCGGCGTTCGGGGAAATCGATGCAGGAAAACAATGTTTGTAAAAAGTACAGGCGGCACTCAATTTTAAAGATATGGGACGTCCGTTATAATTGTATATTCTTGCTAAAACGATTTTATAAATATTCTCGCCTTTACGGAGTCTTTCCTTTCGGGTCAGAGCCGTAAAATCGCACGTAGGCCACATCCCCGTCCATGGCAGCCTCTTATTTATATTTATTGCAAAGCAGTTAAAAGTAAAAAAAAACTATGAACTACAAAACGCGCACCGTCTGCCGCGAGGAGGAACTTTGCATAAACAACAATTACCTCTCGAACAACAGTTACCACCTAAATTAATAACGAACCGCCGCGCACTCGGAGCATCCCGCGCGTTAAAAGCGAGCTTCGCGAAAAGGAACCCAAGGCAGAGAGAGAGAGAGAGAGAGAGAGAGAGAGAGAACGGCGCACACGTGCCTTCTCAGCTCGACGCTCGGACTCTCGTGCTTCGTCGAGCCGACATCCGTTTCCGACGTCGAGTGCTGCAGCTCGGCTTGCGCAATATAATTCGCTCGCGCGGCAGGACGACGCTGCCGCGACGCCGCGATCGAGCGAACGAGGAGGCGCCGCCGCGAGGACGGATACGGGGAAGCTCGCTGGGAATTCCGTTTGACGCGGCGTTTGCAGCTGGAGGTGTATATCGCGGATAAGAAAATAAAAAACCGGCGCGACACGCGGAATATCTCAGGCTCAGGCAAACTTTCGAGATTCATCGCGATCGAGCTGTCGAGGTGTAACGACCGACGTGTTTAAGCCGCGCGTCGCACGGCTCGCAGATTGTTCGGTAATAAATATAGAATGGAGTTCACTGGGTTTACGGGGTAAAACCGTTACCGAGCCTTTGTCGGATTTTGATTTTGCAATCGCCGAATGTTAAAAATACCAGGCTAATCGCAGGCGGTTGGTAATGTTTCTTTTAATTAAGTGAATGGCAAAATTCCGGTCGCACGATCGACCGGTACAAGTTTATTGAAACTTCGGTGCGAATTAATAAAGATATATAACGGGGATTTCGAGGAATTAATAAAACGGCGAACTATTAAAATTGTAAAATCAGACTATTTCCCTCGGTACAATACGTACTTCAGAGTAGTGCTTTCATTGGATTATGGCTTTTGGCACGGAGCGAATTTCTACCTAAATATCTCGTGAAATGTTATGGGTGAATAAGCACATTTGTTCCTAGCCGACCGTATTGTATTCTCCGCTCGAACCGAACGCTTTTGCCCTGAATTACGGGAGCGCGAGATAATTTCGCGGGAAACAACAAAAAAATTGAATCTTGCAACGTATAAAACTCTCGTCGACTCTAATTACGTTTCCGAAGTTACTTAAAACTCCAATCGAAGTGAATCGAAACGTTCAAATTCGGAAAATCGATGAAATAATAATTCCCATATTATCTCTCCGACAAATCCGCAACCTAATTATAACTTTTCCATTAACGCCCAGCTCTAATTAACCCCCCCCCCCCCCCTGGGTTCCGGTCAATAAAACTTCAAAGACGCTGCAGCATCCAAATCGAAAGGCTAAATAATCTCTATCCTCGA
This sequence comes from Ormyrus labotus, assembly GCA_035582975.1. Classification (NCBI taxonomy): domain Eukaryota; kingdom Metazoa; phylum Arthropoda; class Insecta; order Hymenoptera; family Ormyridae; genus Ormyrus; species Ormyrus labotus. Next base: position 10,699,844 of record JAWWEO010000001.1, on the reverse strand, counting down.
AGACGTCGCGATTCCGAGAGGCATCTCTCGAGAGGATCGGGAGAGAGAGAGGGACGTGCTCTTTATTATTAGTCCGCTTCCGGCTCGGGATTGTCCTACGGCTCGATTTTCTCCCTTTCGCCGACTGCCCCCGCGAGGCGGGAGAAAATTCGTCCCGAAATTTAATTATCCCGACACGGTGGACTGCCCCCCCCCCCTTTTCCCGCTTCGATTTTGATCGATCAGTTATACAGTTTCGCTTTCGTTTGATGGTTAACGACTCGTTTCGGCGCTTGAATTTTCGAATTTGCTGCTTTCGGCGAGCGGGATTGGGGCTGGATTGAAGATGAGCGAACACAGTGAGAATACTTTTTAAAATTTGGATTGATAATTGTACATTTTTATTTTTTTTTTTTTATCGAAAGGATATATCAAAAGAAAGTTAATTAAATATTCTTTCGGTCTTCTATTTTTATAACGGACCACTTGCTCGTTATCAGTCTATTTAAGAAAAAAATGATTAGATAAAGACGTGATTGCGAACGAGAAAAAAAGAGTTCCGAAATTTTAACAATTCCTTTATTTTAGTTTTAATAATGATATTACAACATCGACGGCAAAAGTTTTTAGAAATACAAACCTTATAATTATTATTTTTAATGTATTACATTTCGCTGTCTAAACAAGATAAGTTACGAGCTAACGTGAAACTGCATACAAGTAATAATAAAAGTATTCCGTTTCGCAGATAATGTAAAATGTGTACACGAGTCATAAAATGTTTACGGTTCTCGATAAGAGACAGAAAAAAAAAGGAATCTCTTTTGCATAACGTTAACGCGAAGTTCAACAAACTCGTGAAAGGCAACGCGTTTCTTGATAGTGCTTAATAAAAAAAAAAGATTGATAAACCAAACTTTCAAAGTAACAATGAATACCAATTTCGCCTAGAAACGGAAATTTATGCTAGGCTTTTATCGCATAAAGAGCCATTGTAAAAGCGCGCCTTGACACTCCAGAAATAGTGTTCTTACATCACTGCAGAAACATGGAAAATAAAAATAGTCCTCCGCACTGCACTCGCGTTGTACTTCTTTTTCTTATAAAAAACCAGATTCTCAGCTCGATCTTTTTGATCCGACAATTATTATCAAAGGTAAATTTCGGAGACTCCCCCGGCAATTAATTAAATAAAGCCGATGGAAGAGAATTTCAATGATATACCCTTAAGTCGCGTTCACCAAAGCGCCGGATCAATCGCCGCTTAATTCCTTGCAAAACCAAAACGTTGTTTATAAATATGCGCGCACTCTAATTCAAGCGAAACACGCACGAATCGATGAGTACGAAACTAAGTTGAGCAGATGTCGCGTATAGATATCGACTTCATTTATCATTGGACATTTTTTTATTATCGCCCTGCATCGAGCAAACGCATCCGATATTACACGTTGACGAGTATCAAAAGTAGGACCTCGGGGATAGAAAAATTGGAGGAAATGTAGTTTTTTTTTTTTTTTTTTTTTGTATTAACGTAGAGATTTTTTTATCCCTTAAATATACTTTTAGTTAAAAGTTTAATTGTTTTCTTTAGATATTGATCTAAAAATCATCGATTTTTCGAATAATTTACCTTCCGGAGAATCGTGCGTTTAAACGTTTCTAAAACCTCACCTACAGAAATAGAGCGAAATGCCGAACAATAGATTTTTTTACCATATCGCGCCTTTCGAAAGCGACGCTCCGACTATTGATAATAGGAAAGACAGAGTTATCATTATTCTTAGTTATATACGCTTAGTAATAGATAAGGTATTTTCCTCGGCATAGAGAATGAGCTCTCCTTTCGGCATTAATTTCACGTAGACGGAAAATCGGTCGTGAAATCACTCGACGGCCAACCGTCGGTATACTTTTTGAATTTCAATTAAAATTATCGTTTTTAGATACGGGATAGAAAATTTATCGGCTTTTCGCATGCGCCCAAAACGGAATTCGAATTGCCCTCGCAAAAGTTACGGTACCGGGAACCTCTTACCAGAGCCAAACAAAGACACAAAAACTTGATGAAACTCACCCGAAATCGAAGTTTACCCGCTCGATTCGCAAAGCGGAAGCAGCAGCGGTGAACCGCGGTGTTCGCGATCGGAGAACGCTGCAGAAAGCGCATGCACGCGCGTCCTCTTGAAGAATTATATATACTCTGCAAAACGGAGCAAGCGAGATCACGAGAAATACACTTTTGCACGCACTGCCGGGGACACAGGGTTCTCTCGAGGTCGAGGGGATATAATATCCTTGTTTTCCTTCGCGTCGTCGCGTATCGGCCTATTATTCGAAATATGTAAACACCGCCGTGGCAGCCGTCGCGACACTTCCGCGGCTCGGTACTTCTATAAAAAGAGCTGCCGTCGGTGGCGCCGCCTCGGTCCCGAAATCGAAAGGATACAGACGCGACACCGAGTCGACGAGCATCTCCCGGGTGAAGAGTCTTCGACGGCTGGACGAATATATTTGCGACGCGTCGCGGTCGGGGTGATATATTCGAGAATCGGCCGAAGGAGAGACGGGAGAGCGCTCGAGTAAGCACCGCAAGACCGCCGGGAAACACTGAAGTGCGCTCGGCGCCACGAGCGAGTCGCGCCGGGCGCGAAAGGAGAGAGAGAGAGAAAGAGGGAGAGAGAGAGTAGGGGCGCAGAGGACGGCCGAGAGAGTTTTTCCGCGATAAAGCCCGAGGAAAAAGGGTTTGACACTGCCGGCTTTTCGTTATTGGATTGTCGGGACGCTTATCGGATAACCGCGGGGACCGGGAGGCTAATAACGTGGGATTAATTAAGGTTCGAGACGAAGGAATTGTTTTTTTTTTTTTTTTAATTAATTGAGGCCACTGTTTTCCGCGGTGCGTTAAATTTTCATTCCGTTTTCATTAATTAACTGCACTGTAATTTATATATATATATTTTTTTTCCAAGTATTACACCCAGTGGAAAATAAACCGTAAATTTTGTTTAAAAGAAGTGCTGCGTTATTTAAATTACCGAAGTTATTATTTTAAACGCAAGAATAATATCCTTCAATACGTCACGCAGTTCCTCAATCAATTTCAGCTCGGAACCAGGAAGCAGATTATCACACTTTTTTTTCTTCGCCAGTTAATCAAATCTTTTTCCTCCAGCGAACCTTTCCCAGAAATATATATCATCGGCGCCGAAGCGCTCCGACAGTGATCGATACATAAACGAAGCTAAAGTTGCGCATCGAAGGCGCAGCCAAACCCTTCGCGAAGCCCTTCGAAAACCAAAGCAGCTCTCTCTCTCCCTCCGCTCCTCGTTCAAAATTTCACCCCGGAAAACAGTCTCTCGTTCCGTCGTCGCGCCTCGTGTGGAAATAATCAGGCGAGCGGAGGCGTTACAGGTAATCGACCAACTGAGCAGAGAGAGAGAGTACGTGCACGTACAGAGGCGACGGGCCCGCGATCGAGCGAGTCGGAAGCGAGATAAGCCGCGTTTCGCAGCTTCGAGCCGCGAAGCCGATATACGCCGAGGGACTCGGCCGCGGCCGACTCTTTTAACGATCGCGAGGCGCGCGGCCTACATTTTCTCCCTGCTCCCGGTTTCTGGCTTTTTTCGGCTTTTCGCCCATCATGATCTAACGCCGACGCGTCGGCGACGTCGACCGCTGCTGCTGTCCGGAATTGAACAGGTGCACAGGGTGTGGTGTTGTTTGGGTAGGTGGGAGGTGTAAAATAAAAGTGGGGATTTTGGTTGTTTGAGTATTTGTGTACTGTCGAGGACATTTTTTTCTTATTATAGAGTTGGAGTGCGTTTTGAAGCTTGATGCCTTAATAAATACTTGAACAGTTTTAATTGTACGTAGAAAGGGATATAGTTTAATCGATAAAACAAGTTGATTCGTATATTTATCAAAATGTATTAGTCACTTTTAGGCACTTGAGGATCGTGCGAATTGAAAAGATACTAGGATAGTTTCTTAATCATCTAATTAATCGCTATAGAATTCTACATCGTTCATTTTTTTATACGAGTTTTAAATTCCAATTGAAAGTTTTTTCTGTTATATTTTGCCAATATTAAAGTAAAAAGAAATTATTTTATTATCAGTGTAGCGTTAGATTTTAAGTACTAATTTACCCGACTTGAGTAAATTTCAAACTTTCATTGTTTGCGAGAAGATCTGTTGTTATATACTTCGAAAATCACTGTAATTTCATTCAGCTTTAGAGCTCTATTGTTTGTTTTCATAATAAACGTCAGATGATTTAGAAACGGTCCTCGCATTTATTATTCTGTTTGCGTTACAATGCGTCAATGTAAGTAGATCTGTAAGACAATACTGGAATCCAGAATTATTAATATTACATCGTACGTATTCAAATACAAATTAAACATTGTTATTATATAATTATTCATATATTATGCAACACGAACAATGAGAAAATAGCATTACTCTACATTGGTAAGACCGTGCTAATTTTGAATATTTAAATTTTCAAGCTATCTAACAGGAATGAAATTCGAAACCACTTTGATGGTTTCGAATTTGGGGTCTATAATGATGATAATTTTCTATTCAAATATAATTCGATTTCAATTTGAATTTGCTAATAAAAATTTACTATTTACTTTTATGTAAGAAAGATTAATCATACATTTAATTAAGTTCATCCTCTTTTATTACGCAATTAATGTAACAACTTCGCGGCGTGCTGTTTTCCACATCACTGTTAAGTAATTAAAAAAAAAATGCTATTCGACGCTGCTAAATACTTTTCAATTACTTAAACGTTCTAGAGCCGCAAATGAAAAAAGAAAAAAAATTAAACGCGTCAAACAGTAAAGAGAAAGAATATTCACAATCTTCGCGCAATGATTAAAAAAAAAAAAAAATTATTATCTCCTCGAAACCAGACGTCGTCAAACAAATCATGTTATTATTTATTGCACCTTTAAACAAACCTTAATTTCCTTATCTCCGCGATGTATTTTCCCGAGACAATGATAGATGTACGCAAGTTTACTTACGTAAGGGGAATTCGATTCGCGTTCGAAAACATAATCGATTGACTCGTCATTATCGAAATAATTACGATCCGTCGCGATATAAATACATTTTTTCCAGTCTTGCGTCCGAAGCTTTATCTCCCCATTTCAATTAGCGATTGTGCAATGTTTCCTCTGTGAACTGAAAGATCTATCATTGAGAAGCTTTTGACATCAGCCGACGAGACGACGGGAGATTTAATTTCTTATCAATCGAGTGGATATCGAAAAATCGCCACTTTTTATCGATATAGGAAAACTTGTTGGAGTGATGATTTCATGATCTGTTTACTTACAGTCTCGGCTAAGGGATTTGTGTATCGATATGAATAATCTTGAAACAATTTGTCTGCGATTACTATACATTTTTTTATTGGATAAATCGTTTCAAAGTAGTTAGTACATTAAGCAGTGTAAATTATAAATACAGTATAAATACAGTCCTAAGTGAATATACTCGATGATTTTTTGCATATTTATTATAAACAAGAAGTATGTATTCTTTTATTTATAGTGATAAAAATTGTTTCTTAATATCATCTGTTTAACACGTGGAAAATGTATAGAAAAAAAATTGATTGGTATATTTATTAGGCCATAAATGTCTGCTTGAAATTTATGCAGATTTATTCCATTTCTATAAAAATTTGAATTACAAGCCATTATAGGAAGTTATAAAATTCTAGATTTTCATAAAATTAATAGCTTATCGTTAGGAAAAAAGTTCTTTATTTATAAGAAGTATAATATTAATTCCTTCAAATCCAGTTTTGAATATTGTCATAGATGTTCGAAATGCGTAGAAATGTGTGGATATATTGCGCCATACCACAGATTTTGTATCTTTTACTACAAATTAAGAATAACTAGAATTTGAACGCGTACTTGGCGCACTGATATATCTTCCCCTTCTGTAAATTCAGCGTTCGCGATCTATCGGATTTTTATTATAAACATTCCATTCGAGATTTGAGATTCAAATATCTCAAATGTATTTTGATTATCGAGATTATCGAATTCGTCTTGCTAATTGTTTATAAAAGCTTTCTTGTGTAGAAAGAAACAAAAAAATGAACTCTATCATAATAATACGTTACGATATGATTGAATTGAACCAGTTGCGAGGTGTCTGACCTGATTATCTAGCGATTATTGGATCAGTATTTAGCCAATATTCGACCATTTTTCAGGCTTTGTTCAGCCATTGTTTAGTCATAGTTCAACCATTATGCATCAGAGGCCAAGAAACCATCTCACTATTATACCTAGCAACCTCTTCGCCTTTCATGGGCTCCGAATACATGCTCGGGATTTTGCCCTGGATCTCGTAATGTTCGAATTTTGAGTTCAAACGAAGTCGATGGCGCAATCTCAAGTCGTATCCGGAGAAACGCGGCTGCTAGGTATGATAGTTGTTTGGTCTCTGATGACTGAATAATAACTTGGTAATTAGGTCAGAGATATCACAAACGACAAATTTATTTTCAAAAATTAAATTAAAATATCAATAATTAAAAAAATGATGAAAATGAACAGTAAATGAGCAATGAAAATATCCATTTGAATTTCAAACTCGAAGATTTAATTCGAGGTAAGGGATTATTTAGGCACGTGGAAACTTACGTCACATAATTATAACAGCATTTTCAAATTGTTAGAATCGAAGTATATACCGAAAAAAATCGGAATCTTCTTTAAACTTGTGAACGACATACGCAGGCTTGTAATAATAAAAATGCAGATATTCATCATATCTCATATTTTCGAAAAAAATAGTTTTACTCTAATACCACCTCTATTTCAATCGAACAAAATCCTCAAACGTAATGTCGACAAGCCTACAAACTCGGCAGCGAAGAAAAATCCCCCGAATCTATTTTCCGCGGCGATGCAATGCATATAAATACACCTGCTTTCCCACAATCGCGTCTCTCTTGGCAGTGCCGAACAGCTCTCTCACAGCTCCGAGCACCTGATATTCAACGGCCGCGTCGTGACGCAAAAATTGCGAGGCGAAGGAAAACGCGCACCGCCCGCGTGACTCATCCACTCGAGCCTTCCTTTGCCGATGACGCGAGTTCAAAGACGCGTCTCCGGGAGTCGTTCACGCTTCGCTATGTGTAATGCCATCGTGTGTATGACAATCAATGTGTGCGTCTGCGTAATGAGCTTATATTATACGTTTATGAAAAAGAAATAGTGCTTGACTACGATTATTCGTTTAGACGTTGCGTACGTGTATTTGTAGAAATAGGCTTGTATTAAACACTTGAGTAGAGAAATATTAATATTAAAATTGAATCAATTGAAACTATTTTTGCTGCATTACAAAACACATTGTACATAGAGACTAAATGTAGGACAGGTTTGGATAAGAGACAAAAATGCACATTTTTCATTTCGTGAAATAAGCGTTTATTATTAGTATTAACTTTTCTCTTATATTATTAAAAAGATAACGAACCAACGTCTCGTATAAAATGTCCACCCGACGCAAAGCTTTCTTCCTCTTCTCGCAAAAGGTAATTCTCAAGAAAACTTTACAAGTCTTTGATTTTCTATGCATTTTATAAAAAAACAAAAAGAGAAAGAGAAAGAAGAGAGTGTGTGTTTATGTATGTACCTTACAACTTGCCAAATAAAAAACAGAAATTCCATTGCAATCCAACTTTTTTTTCGTCTCTCATTTGTGTTTAACAACGAGTGTGACTTTTCTTTCTCCTCTTTTTCTCCATTTTACAAAAGAAAAAAGCGACGCGTAACGCATAGAGAGAAGGAAATAACATCAACTTCGTCATTTTCGCACAATCTTATACACTACGTTTTCTTCTTTTTCGTATAAATGGTGCACAATAGACGAAAGCAACGAAACTCGATCAATTACAAAGCGAGTACTTGTTTTTTTTTTCTTTTTTTTTATTTTCATAAATTTGCTTTGTTTTTTTTCATATATAATATGTATCATCCCCCCTTCCCTCAATTTTAAAATATTATGTACAAAAATATAATAAGAATTAATAATTGTTACAAGTGATTTTTTTCAATAACATTAGGTACAATGACGACGCGTGTGTGTATTTCTTTTTTAGTATTCATGTAGCTTTTTCATTGTCGAGATTCATCACAGAATCACGAAATCAAAACTGACTGCTCATCGATTGGTTTCATACATTAGCGATTTGGAATCGTCAATAAATGAATGAAACTCACGAGTTAAATCGAAGCAAGAGTGCATACTTAGTTATGTTTATTCCTTACAACATTTTTACAAAAAAGGAACATAAAAAATCTATTTTCGGTAAACCGCGTTTTAATTTCTTGTGCAACGTGTATATATTTTCCTCTCTGAAATTTTCTCCGTCATTAGCCATAGATACCTGTAAGAATTAAAAAATTTGTACACTTTTTGAAAATTTATTAGTAATAAGAGTGATTACGTTATTTTTCCATTCGTAATTAATATCGATAAATGCGAAGCGGGAAAGTTTCAGAGATCAGAGCGGACTTTACTTTTATTTATTTATTTAAATAATAAAAGAATGAAATTAACCTGAGTTTAGTCATTAGTTTACGAAAAAATATAAGAATATAATCGTTTACAATTCTTCATTTTTACAAAATTAACAAATAAATAGTGAAAATCGTTGAACTTGTTGTTGTAGTCTGTTATTGGCTTATGTATAAAAAAGAAAAAGAGGCAAATACAAAGGACACATAAATATAACGTACTTCGACGTCGGACTTAATGTACACATTTACTTTGTTTCTTTTATTCGATTATTTCCTGTTTTACTTTTGTGCAGAATCACAACCCACCGAATGGGCGAACGAAGATATACGTACGAGAGTAAAAGAAGAATCCAGTCAATTCCTCTATCATCGACGTGGGAAATATTGAATGAGCCTTTTAGTCTTTTATTAATATTATTTCTTTTTATTGTGTTCGGCGAGAGGATCAAGGGTTCCGTCACAAGAAGGGACCTTTGTATTTCTGTAATAATAAAACAATGAACTGCAAATAACGATCCTGATGGCCAAATGTCTGTGACAGAAAGTTTCATTGATGCTTCATTTTTATAACTTAGAATCTTGAATCGTTAAAGAAATGTATATACAACATACTATTTCATGATTGTAAATTTGTTTTAATGGAAAACTTGTGTAAACAGCAACGTTGTAATAGATGTTAAATGTTATATGAGAGGACTTTTCAAGTAAAGCAGCTTAAAAATTTTTAATTACGATTTAATAGATATGAATCTAAAACTATAAGAATATTATAATATATAAACCTTGTACAGCAGTCAAACGCAGATTGTTTCAACGATTCATGATTCATTGAATTATTGTCAATGAAAGTTTCATAACACGTATAAAAACCATCGAAAAGTTGTATGTTTTACTTCCTTTCTCTTTTCGTTCAATCGACTTATATGCAAGTAACGCATACACTTATATTTATAGATATCTTATTTATTTTTTACTTCACCTAGCTAGCGGTAACAGGTTTCTCATATATATTCACATTAATGCGAACGTGAGAAACCTCGCTTTTTTATCGAGGTAATCATCGTGTTTTTCCCCCGGATCTTTCGAACGTCTTGGAATGAGATAAAGTGAATTTTCATCACTTTTTTACGTGCTTAGCAGTAAAATATAACTTTATACAAACACGACAGTGATCAGCGATAAATCTTAAAAATAAAGTTTATCGCATTTTTCTGCCTTATTCACAGATAGTGTAGATTTTTTTATAACGGTTCATAGATAAAATAAAAGGAATTTACTCGCAAATTTCAAACAATCAAATCCAATAAACGATAGGAGGATTAGATTGTTTTAATGTTAATACAATTAGTTTAAATATGAATAACAATTATTATTTATAATCATATAATATACATTTTTCCAATAAAAGAATTTGTAAATATCTTTCGATAAAAGTTGGAACAATTTTTTTAGTTTTCTCAATCACTATTATTGTACAATATTGTATAAAGTTGCGTTTCACTTTTTTTACTCCGTAAAAGTAAGATATTGAACTCGAAATTCACTTTTATGTACCACAGACTAATTTACAAAAGTCACAAGTCCGAGCAAAAAGTCGCGAAGTCGATTAGATACCTATAAAATTATGAAAAAAAAGAAAACAGTACAGAGAGCACTCGCTTTTTACTCGAATAGCTCTAGTTTCTAGAATGAACATCAAAGCTTACTGATTTTTCTTATTAATTATTATTAAATTTTCCTTATAATCCTTTTTTGTTGATGAACACATTCGGACCAAGCGATAAAACGGTCACTTTCTCTCTTTCACGCACACTCATTCATATTTTTTCGTAGACAAATTTTTTTCAACAAGCGGAGAATTAATAAACACACGCACAATGAAAAAATTATGCACACCTATAATATTTATAATGTGTTTTTTATATTACTAGCGCACGAAACTGGACGCACTCGAGCAGACACTCATAATTACAAAAGAATTAAAAGTAAACTGACGTTTAAAGTAAAATTAGCCATATGTAAAGAATGTACACTCGTGTGAGACGCAAGAGTGTGGTTGATTTTTTTGTGAATTTCAGTCCTTCATTTGCAAGTTATCATATTTTGCAATAATTTGCAAAATAATAAATAATGGCATAAAAAGTATTTGAACACAATACAAATTCAAATCGCCAACTAAATATCATTGTTGTTAGGTTTTCATGAATATTTTCCAATAGTCATTCGACAACTGTTATGTATTAAAAAAGATCTAAATCACAATTACTAAATGCATCGTATATATTATCAAACGTAGAAACATGTGTCAAAAAAATTGGTTCAAAACTTTTATTAACTTGGATACAATTTTTAAAATAATAAAAATATTCGTATGCTTCAAAACTGACTTAATCAGTTTATTGAAAATTTTTGTTCACATCATGACTTTGTTTTCCGATTCAAGTACTTTATTAAATAAACAATAGTGTACACGATAAAAACACTTCATTATTGGTCTGTGTTTTTCAAAGATTCACTCCTAACAAATGCAAATCAGTCTACAATGAGATAGCAAAAGCTTCTCAAGTATACTTCGCTTCGCTCGAATCGAGCTGCAATATATTTTTATTATCAATCAGCATGTTGCTGCCGAAGAACCAATCACACTCTCGACGTCCACGGTGAGATTAACGCCTAATATTAAATACGTATACGTAAAAGAAAATTATAAAAAAAAAATTAAAAAAAAATTCAATAGTATCAGAATAATATAATAATAAAGTTAAAACGCGCACTGACGAGAGCTGAAAAAGCCGTCCTTCGACGTGTCGTCTCTCGCCCTTACACAGATAATAATATAATAGCATTAATCGTCCCCTTTCTCTCTTTCAATCGCTTTCACACACAACTCTCGTTCTGTATCTGTAGCCCGGCGGCTCGTCTCCTAATCTTTGGATCAGGAGGAGGCGGGCCTGGCGACGACAACAAGCTCCCGGCGTGAGCGCCTGCGTCTGCGCCGCCTCGCCGTCGATTAGGCGAGCTTCTTGTCGCTGGCGTTGTTGTTCGCCACATAGCCGTTGTTCGTGCCGTTGCTGTAGCAGCTGTTGTACTCCTTATTGTAGATCGTCGCGTACGAACTGACGCCGTTCTGCTTGTGCTTGCCGGCGTTGCTGCTGCTGCTGCTATTGCTGCTGCTGCTCTCGTCATCGAGAATGGGCATGCAGGCGCCTTTGTTGCTGCTCTGCATCCGGCTTCTCGACTTGACCGGGCTGTTGTTGTACTTGCTCTTGTAGAAATCGGAGAACAGGCCGAGGAAGAGAAGACCGTGAAGGCCGATCCAAATCATGAAGCTGCGAGGGTAGTCGCACTCGGTGAACAACAGCTGGAACTGGTGGGTCATTATCATCACGAATTGCACCTGTGGATAGAAAAAGACGATTAGGATTGTGTATTGCAATGGAAACTTGCATTTTATTACTATGAAATATTATTGATGGAATTTTTGAGATTTCAAATTTAGCGGCAAATATTATTTTAATATATTCAAAATTCGTGTAAAGTGAATTAAAGCAATGTTTTTATTGGAGATAAAATATTCAAAAGTTTTTCAATTATTAATTCTTTGCAGAATAAAAAAGAAGTTTTAACAGCCAGAAATACTTTTGATATTCGAGCAGAACTTTTATTACAGACACATTGATTTTAAGCTAAACTACAAAAGCTTGTATGAATATTATTAAACTTTTTTATTATACAAAAATTCATTTTTATAATATACCATTAAAACTGAGTTCTTAAAACTTTTAAAACTCTCTAATAAATTGAAATACTTTAACATGAAAAAAAAACCTTTATTAACAAACAGTAAGTTAATTTTAAATTAAAAAAAAAAAGTAATACATTACCATTTGGAAGGAGGTGAGGTACTTCTTCCACCAAATGTACTTCTGGTACTCAGGTCCCATTGCGGCGATCATGTAGTAGAAGTACATGATGATATGCACGAACGTGTTGAGGAGGGCGAAGAACGTCGAGTGACCGCCGGGCGCGAATTTCAGGCCCATCCAGACGGAGAAGGGCATGATGCCATGGTGAATCACGTGCAGCGTCGAGACGTGCTGGTTTTTCTTGCGGAGGATGAAGAAGAGCTGCGAAAAGACGCAAAATGTTAGCACTTTTTTTTGTCGCAAACACTTATTGATGTTAATCTTAAAAACACAGGTTAGTTAGATTTTATTGCAGATGAATCGCTTGAGAGTATTTGTTTTTTCTTTTCATTTTTTTTTTTTTCGAAAATTGAGCAATGTTTGATGTGCTATTCTATGAGTCAGATTGTGTGCGCTACTTGAATAAAAATTTACATCGAAGAAGTTTGAGGAAAAAATTAGCAGCGAACTCATTAGTAAATTAAACTTCTCAAAAAACGTAATGACTAAGTCGCTGCATTAACATTGTGTAAATGAAGCATCTTTTTACGTAATTTTTTTTATGCATTTAAATAATATTGAGTAGCAAATATCAATTAATCGGTGTTTTCTAACTACTTTTTTTAATGAATGAATGCATTTTCGTCGACGCTAATGTCATTTTAACCCGTTAAGTCCCAGACATTTAAGAATCGATTGGTTTTTTTTGTCTACAAAACACATAAAATTAACTAAGATTAAACAAAGAAATAATTACAAAAAATTCGACAGTAGATTCTATGTGTTTAGGCAGCTTTTTATGCGGCAATATTGAATTTTTGGTGGAAAATTTTTAAAATCTGATTTTGCATTCAAAAATAGCTCTTTTTTATGTGAGAAATCATATTCACTTAATAAGGTTTAGTTGGGTATATATGTTTTATAGATAAATAATCAATCGACTTTCAAAAGTTGATTTATTGGGTTAAAATACCGTCTCAATTAATATCAGTTTAAAAACCATTCCCCGACATCTCAAGAATAAATATTCAAACTACTTTAATCCCCGAAAATTCTTCCAACTTGCTCCTTTAAATGTACGTTTTTCGCTTCATAAAATTCTAAAAGTGTAAGATAATAAAATACTGCAATTTCTCTTTTATTAAAGTTAAAAAGTGTATTACTATTAAAATCACGCCGACCCTAACGCTTCTGCGAAACAAACGTTAAAATCCAAAATCCACTAGACAATAAAAACCGTCCAAAATCCATCTCGCGAAAGAGTCTCCCAGCCGAGCGACTGCATCTCGCACATCGAAGTCATTGCAAGCGTCAAAAAAAAAAAAAAACCAGCAAGACGCCGAGGAAAAACGGTCGCGCTCGCGATTCGCGGTCAGGGCGAGAGCCGACTGTACAACGTAAGTTCGTTGCCGAGCACCGAGCCGAGGTGCAACAGGTGCAGTAGCCGGCCGCGGAAAAATAAGAGCCGCGCGTTCCGCCGAGTCGTCGCGCGAGAGAAAGAAGAAGCGAGGCGCCGCGCGTATCGATTCGCCAGGAGCGCGGCGAGCCCGCCGCGTTTTCAGGACAAGAGCGGGTTGTCTGTCTTTTTTTTTTGGTCTTTTGTTTTTTGCCTGAAGCCGCAGGTGTCCAGTGTAAGAGGGTGCCGTTCGCTAATTTGGACAATTAGCAAACGTATATTGGTGAAAGTCGACGGAATCGGACACAGTTCGAGAGTGGAGCATTTTTATTTTTAAAAATTTCGATTGTATTACCGCTTACCCAACCTCTTTCTCCGGGTAATTAACATAACAATCCGCGGAGTCTTTCGTAAGCAATTTTTCGGCGAAACGAGGGAAGAGCAGAAAACGGGTTTTGAGCGTGCAATTTATCATACGTAGAGCCTCCTTTATCTGCGTTACGTAAAGCGGATTAGGGGGGAGATACGCTTTTTCATCGTTTAAGGTCGGTAGAATTTTATGAAGTTTGCAGATAATTTCATTAGAATTCGCGAGTCACCGAGTCTGCATAAAGTACGTTTAATCCGAAGGAAATTCTTTCGAGCTAATTGAATACGTCCGAATCGGATTATTATTCCGAAAAATGGCTGTTTTCTACTTGATATGTATTTTAAAAACGGTCTTTAAAAAAGATAATATTTAAATCAATCATCGTTGGGCGCACAAATAGAGCAACTTTAAAAAAGATCTAAGAAAAAAGTAAATCATATGTAAAGTAGAATTGCAAACGACACTTTTTGCTCTACCGAACAAATGCGGTAATTAAATTTTTTATATTCTCTATCCCCAAACAACTTGCAGATCTTTAATAACCGCAAAAATAACCCAATAACACGATTTGCAAAAGCAGTATTGATCGTTAAAAGTGCGCATAAAGGAATGGGAGCGACGCGTCGGGGGGGGGGGGGGGGGGGGGAACAAAAAAAAAAAAAAACAGCCAAAAAAA